>JAGXJF010000628.1:0-152569 GCA_019208055.1 Stipa capillata
GACACAATCATTAGGCTGTGTTACTTCTTCAACACAATCTCTTAGAAGGTCATCAATCCCGAAGCACGAGATGTGTTGCAGGCCGATGTGGTGAAGACATTATGTCATCTTGAGATGTACTTTCCTCCGTCGTTTTTTGATATCATGGTCCATGTTACCGTCCACCTCGTGTGAGAGATAAAGATCTGTGGACCGGTATTTCTACGTTAGATGTACCCATTTGAGCGGTACATGGGAATTCTCAAGCAGTACGTACGAAATAGATCTCGTCCAGAGGGCAGCATCGTCGAAGGTTACACAACCGAAGAGGTGGTCGAGTTCTGTATCGATTACATGGAACAGCTGAAACCAATAGGTGTGCCTACGTCTCGCCACGAGGGGAGACTGGATGGCAAAGGGACCATAGGAAGGAAAACATTCATTCCTGACTACGCGTCGTTATCTCAAGCCCATTTCGCGGTCTTGCAACACATGACTAAAGTAGCCCCGCATATCAACATGCATAAGGACGAGCTACGCAGAGAGAATCCAGGCCGTACGGAGGCTTGGCTTACCAGACAGCACAACCGCAGCTTCAACAACTGTTTGCGGGTTCGAAGTGCTAATAGTACAACAGAGGAGAATATTGGCTGGTTGGCTAGATGGCCAAGTCACACAATCCTAAAATTTGAAGCATACGACATAAATGGGTACACCTTTTATACCAGAGCACAGGATACGAAGAGCACGGTACAAAACAGCGGTGTCCGCATAGATGCCTTCCAGGACAAACGTGGGGTGTGTGCGTACTACCGATATATTGAGGAGATCTGGGAACTCGACTATGTACGTTTCAAGATCCCCCTCTTCCGGTGCCGTTGGGTCACACTCTCAAGTGTTAAGGTCGACAAGTACGGCATGACTACAGTGGACCTCGAACGTGCCGCATACAAAGATGAACCATTTGTACTTGCTAAGCAAGTTGTTCAAGTCTTTTATGTCCAAGACCCGGCAAATCAGAAACTTCACGTAGTCCTTCAGGGGAAAAGAAGGATTATCGGAGTTGAGAATGTCGTGGACGAAGAAGAGTACAATCAATTTGATGAGTTCCCTCTTGGAGACGGCACCGTGCTCAACGAAGAACAACTACCAATCGGGGCCACCTGCTATCTACGCGTCGATCATCAAGAAGGGCTGGTTGCTAAAGGAGATTAGGATATTTTCTATCATGTAACCTGATTGTTATGTATCGCCACCATGGTTTTCTGTATGAACTATTAATGCAATAATAGGTTTGCAGATTTTGAGTTACAGTAATATGAATGAGACCTACACCATGTGATAGTACGTACGAAACCATAAATTTACATAAAAAAATCTTGTCATGTGGAGTTTGTTTGTATTAGTTATGAATTTTACAATTTTATGGGTTTAAGGGCATTTTCAAACTTTTCCATAACAGTAACTTGAATAACAGTTATACCATAAAATTGTCCAGATTAAAATATGAATTTACAAAAAAAGTTCAACTCAATTGGAATTCATATGAATTTTCTATGATTTTCAGAAGTTTAAGTCATTTCTAGTAATAAATCAATAACATGAAAGTCATGACAAGTGGGACCGTAGGTCAACTCGGGCAAAATCTTTGTACAGACGGCTCGTAGTACAGCACCGTCTGTACTAATGTAGCAGCGTCCCGCCTGCAATATTAGTACAGACGGCTCCACATTGAGAACCGTCTGCACTAATTCTAATCCAGACGGCTCCATATCGAGAACCATCTGTACTATTAATAGTACAGACGTTCTTTATTACGAGCCGTCTGTACTAATATTGCAGGTGTCCCACCTGCAGTATTAGTACAGACGGCTCCACGTTGAGAACCGTCTGCACTAATGCTAATCCAGACGGCTCCGTATTGAGGACCGTATGGACTATTAATCCAGACGGTTCTACGTTCCGAACCGTCTGGATTAGCCTTTTCGATAAGTACCCCTCGGAGCGGGTTGTGTCTTTTCAAAACCCGCGCCGCGCCCTCATCTCCCGCCCTAGGTTTTCAGCCGCCGCCAGTGCCGCCCCCAAGCCGTCCTGCTCCTTCGCCGCCGCCGCCGCCACCCGGCCCCAAGCCGTCCCCAACGAGCTCCTCCCTGAAGCCCTCTGCCCCGACGACGCCGCCGCCGCCCCGAAGCCCTCTGGCCGACGCCACCGCCGCTGCCCCGATGCCATCCCTCTGCCCCGACGCCGCCGCCACCCCGAATACCTCGGCCCGACGCCGCCGCCGCCCCGAATCCCTCTGCCTCAGGTGATCTTCTCATTCGGAGTCGTATGCAGTAGATGGAAATTTCATGCATGATAATAATACTCGGTTTTGTATATTTTGCAAAAGATGAAGTAATGGAAAAGAACAGAAGGTTTTGTATAGTTGACTGAGTAGTACGCTAGCTTCAAATTTCTGAATTTTGTAGTGAGTTGTATAGTGATTGCGAAGCAAAAATTGTATAGTGATTGCAAATCTGACTGTATGTTGTTGAAAGTTGTACATATGTATCTCTTTCTGAAATTTATAGTGCCATGTATGCAAGAATAGTGCCATGTCTCAGTTGTGTTGCCAAGAACAATTTCAATAATGATCTCATTGTTGTTTAATTCACAAAGTATGGTTAAGTTCTTTCTGTGCACTAAATTTTGCCACTTGCATTGGTTAATTACAAAAGCTATATCTGAGCACAATCACCCACTAATTTATTTATACATTGGCAACAATGTCCTCTGTCTTTACCATGCCCACTTTGTTATTCTTATTTAAGTAGATGCACCGGAGACACCAAATCATTTTTGTTTTCACGATCGAGAGAATGGAGAAGATATGGAGGGAAGATGCAAAGTGCCAGACTATGGCAGATATAGTAAACAGTTCATCGTGGCTCCGTCGTAAGCGTCAGTCTAAGTCATCGGAGAGTGAAACTAAGCCGGAGGCAAAGACATCTTGCCACCGTCATACCTTTGTCGTTGTTACTAAATGCGGGGGAGGGATGGTGGTGGTGCGTGATACAATTGCTATATGTCAACACTTTATTATCCATATCGAACGAGGGCCTTTTAATACGCGGCCATTCGATGCTGGATGTGGCGGGAGCTAGAATAGAGCTAGAGAAGACGACATAGTGGAGCAACGACCTAGCCGCTAATGTTTCCAATCTGAATTTTGTAGTGAATTCTATCGAGTCCCCTGTAATTAAGACTTCAATTAATTAACCAATTCATAAGCTGACAGATCCTTGTGCTCAGATGTTTTACTCATGTAATTTGTGAGGACTTTATATAGTTGGTCAATGTTAAAATAGTTTGATACCAAGCATGTCAATTTTTATAAGTAAAGGTGTACTAGAGTATTTACGAGTCTAGTCGAGTCGAGTCGAGTCGGCTCGATAGCCACCCCTGTCAGCAAAATGTGAACTGCACCTACAGTGTTTGTAAGATATAGCAGACTATATCTCTAAAGTCCAACTTACGATCGTTAATCCGAGGATTTAGGGTTTGATCTTCGAATGGCCTCTTTAACATATTTTGGTAAATATGATTTCAAAATTTTTGGGAATTGTATAAAAGAGTTCAGGAAGATATTTATGATGAGATTACAAACATTAGGACTATTTACGAAGTTGTTGTACTAGATGGCAAAGGGTTATATATTTGCACATTGGGCTATTAAACGAATGTCCTCCGATCAAATTGAGCTCGGTTAGGGTTGCAAGAACTTTCTTAGTCTAGCTAGAGTTCATGTGTCTTTATATGAAATGTCTAGAATCTTGTCGTGTACTGCATATCTGAATTTTTCGTCTTTTGAAGATGGTGTCCGGAGGAGATGAATGTGAACTGCCGGTGGCCTCTTCTCCTCGACAAGATGAGCCGCACTTGTCTCCTCAACCGGCTCAACCGTTGCCCTCCCAACATGCAGAAGCCTCGTCTCATGAGCAAACCGAAGAATCGGGTGGGCAGAAGCGAAAGCGAGGTGGCCGGGGCAAAAATAAAATGCCCACGGGTCACTACACGATAACTCATGTCAGTGATGAGGGTGTGCCCATATTGCCTCAGCAGGCTCAAGCGGCATTCCGTAGTGCGTGCGCTTCACTGGCGAGGACGAAGGTCCGGATAACATACGCCAGCTGGCTGTCAGTGCCGGATAACGAGAAAGAGTTCATGTGGGACACCATCAAAGCACAGTTCGACTTCCCCGAAGGTACCGAGCAGGCCGTGGAAAGACAGGCAAAAGCCAAGATAGGCAAGGCGTGGAAGACCTTCAAGAGCGAGCTTTACAACATGTACGTGAAGAACAATCTTGTGCCCTACAGGCAGGACCCGAACACTTACGGGTATTTGGAGGATCAATGGATGGAATTTGTGGAGAGGTGCACGTCGGAGGAATTTGTGCAGCGCAGTCAGACAAACAGGGCGCGCCAGGCATGCAACGTTCACCCCCACAGGCTCGGAAGCGGTGGGTATGCGCGCAAAGAGTTGGAATGGAAAACAGAGGACGAGCGGTCATCTCAGGAGAGTCGGGACACACCGTTCTCCCAGATCCCAGAGAGGCCGGCCTGGAATTGGTATCGCACGAGGGCCAACATCTCGGCTGATGGCACCGTCGCCTTCAACAAGCCCGAAACCGTCCAGGTGGTTGAAAACATCCTGCGACTGTCAGAACAATCCGCTCAAGGAACTTTCCAAGCAGCCAGGGAAAATGATATACTAACCTCGGCTCTGGGAAACAAAGAGCACCCGGGTCGAACGCGTGGCGTGGGGGTGACGGTTCCATGGAAGATGGGATTCCCCGACGATGCGGGTTCGTACAGGAGTCGGAAGAGAACGAAAGCAGAGCGCGAGGCAGCCGAGCGTGAACGGATGAAAAAAGAGCTGATGGAAGAAATATATGCAGGCCTAGAATAGAGGATCGATGCAAGGGTCGAAGAACGGGTACGGCAGATAAGGCAGGAGGATGCAGCCGCCGCGGCCGAACGCAGCCCCGTAGGCTCTTCCCCACATGCTCGACGCAGGAGTAGCTGCGCATCCGTGGAAGACGTCCACGAACAATCCGCTCATGATCACGTTCCGGATGACGACCACGCCGACGACTTACATGTCGAGCCGATTCCGCGTGAAGATGTCAGTGAAAGATTCCCTGTCGACGACATAGTGGTGGTACCTAGCTGCAAGCTCCTCGTGCCCAGCTGTTTTGGCCCCACTGACATGCTTGAGGCTGGCACGGGGTTAGCATTTCCATATGTTGAAGACTCAAGGGTGCACGGAGTTCCGATAGCGGCGGGTAATGCTAAGGTGGCAGTGGACATGGTGCATGCGAATTGCTCCTCCTTCACACTTCCTGTACCGCTGGAGGACGACGTCAGGACACTGGGGCAGGCCGTCAACATGTTCAACCAGTGGCCGAAGAAGTACATTTCCCTGGTTACCCCTCCACCTCCTGCACGGCCCCTGTCTCCGGTACGTTACGGTCCAGATTTCTCAATCCGTGCTCCTCCACCAAAGGTGAAATCCGCTTCAGCACAATCTAAGCAATCTAGCAGATCTAGCCAACAGACTGCCAAAACGACTCCTCAAGCTCAGCGTAGGGCCACCAGAAATAGCACGAAGTCGGCCAAGGGCAAAGAGGTAGATGAAGAACCCGAGATAAGAGTCTACACGGAAAGGCAGCCGCTAGTGACACGGGCGGCGTTAGAACGACTTGGTTGGGCAGCTCAGATTGTGCACGAATTTTACATGAAGAGGTCCAACGAGGAGACAGCGCTTCCTCAAAATATCAGCGCCATGTACAAGAGGCAACATTTCCTCCATCTAGGTGGAACCTTTACCATCGATTTCTCGGATTTAGCCGACCTCTACCGTCATGACGCCCTCGATGTCAGCCTATTAAGATGCCGGACACTGTAAGTGTTCTCAATCACTGTTTAAGCTAAATGAATTGCCTAACTTATTGATACGCTCTTTCAATGACATTACTTTTATGTGCAGACATATGATTCAAGAGGCTAGGGCAGAAAATCCTAATATCGGATTCCTCGATCCACAAGTGATCATATGCACAATGGCCCAATTCCAGCCGAACGAGGTCGAGGAATACATTTCGGACATCATGCTCCTTCTTTCTACTAAGCGCGTCATTCTTCTACCGTACAACTATGGATTCCACTGGATGCTCGTCTGCCTCGAGCCACAATATCTACATGCCACGTACTTCGACTCCAGGGACTACCCACCAGAGAAGTACGTAGATTTGACGACGGTGCTCAACGGGGCGTTCAAGAAGTATGTTGCCAAGGGGGGCTGTGAAAACAACACAAACCGAACCGACCCACCGATTTTATTTCCCAGTAATAATTCCTCCCTCGCCCAAGAATAATCACCTCGCACGTTCTAATATGTATTCGGTAAAACTAAATTACCCTGCACGTAACCATGATTTCTACAGTGCCACAAGCAGCCGTCGGGCAACAATCTCTGTGGATACTATGTCGCGACATATATGATGCAGATCGTTCGCTCTTGTCCGGTAAATGTGGAGGTTAGTGTCATTACACTATGTAGTTCCATTTTTCATCGTTCGGACGTCGTGCCTAACCTAGCTATTTAATTTCCTTCTGCAGAGTTTTAAGTTCCCTACAGATGAGCTCAACACTAAGGGCGTCCGGTTTGTTCAAAAACAGTTAATAGCTTTCATACTTAGAGAGGTGTTGAAGGAAACCGGAGAATTCCATTGTCCTCAAAATGTTCCTCCTCAATGACTTGAGAGTTTTTTCCCTAACAATGCATGTGAATGACTTTGTGGTTGAGAATGACGTTTAATGTTTGTTTCTGAATGCTATGTCTAAGATCAATGAGTACATTGTGTGTCTGTGCATGCTATGCCTGTGATTGATCACTTTGTTTCTAGCGTTTTCACTGTCGCGCCAGGATCGCGGCCGCACCGGGCATCGTTACCCTGCCGCACGGCTGCTGCGACAGCAGAAACGGTAGTTTCTGCTGCCGCGGCAGCAACGTCGCCTTGCCGCACGACTGCCGTGGCAGCAGGCGGCAACACCGTCGCCCTGCCGCACTGCTGCCGCGGCAGCAGAAACCTCTGTTTCCGCTGCCGTGGCAGCAGGCGGTAGCACCGTCGCCCTGCCGCACTGCTGCCGCGGTAGCGGAATCAGCCATTTCCGCTGCCGCGGCAGCAGGTGGCAGCAACGCCGCCTTGCCGCACGGCTGCCGCGGCAGCCGAAACGTCTATTTCTGCTGCCGTGGCAGTAGGCGGCAGCACCATCGGTACAACCGCACTGCTACCACGGCAGCAGAAATGGTTGTTTCCGCTGCCACGGCAGCATTGTTTTTCCTGCCACAGCAGTAGTACAGACGGTTCTAGGGGTAGAACCGTCTGTACAAATTCTTTGTACAGACGGTTCTAGTGGTAGAACCGTCTGTACAAATTCTTTGTACAGACGGTTCTGGGTATGGAACCGTCTGTACAAATGCTTTTGAGGTACTGTTCAATACATTTAGCCAGACGGTTTTGTGAATGAAACCGTCTGTACAAATACTTTAGAGGTACTGTACCAGAGAATATCACAGACGGTTCGTGTGTGGATCCGTCTGTACTAATTATTTGTACAGACGGTTCAATAACCGTCTGTACAAAACTGATTTGTACTGACTGTTTCGTCCAGACGGTTCGAAAAACTGTCCCGTCCGGTGTTTCCGAACCGTCTGTACAAATCGATTCTGTACTAGTGTAAATATATGTGTTACTATAGGAGGTAGAAATTCTCGTGTCATTTATCGGTACCAAGCTGAGCGTTATGCTAGATGGAATTTTCTCACTCGCGATGCACCTTTTACACGCGCAAAAAAGCAGGATAGTACGAGAGCTTTTCAAATTTAAGACTAGCGACAGATGACAAGGATCCAGACGGTACTTCAGACTTTCGACAACTAAAGATCTTTTTTTAATGTTTTTCAGACGGAATTGATGATCCTATTACCGTGGTACGTTTGGTTAACGTTAACTAGCTAACGCCTCTTTGCTTTCTTAGCGTGGGCTGTTTTTCTAAGTTTTTTCTTGAACTCTTCTACAATATCCTGAAACAAATATAAACCATTCATTCATCTTAATTTAAAAATCAACACGGACGGAGCCTTCCGTGAGGAATTCCTAGTAGGGGGCTGGGGTTTTGTTATCAGAAATTGCAAAGGTGATCTTGTGGCAGTAGGAGCAGGTAATTTTGAATGAGTGACCGAACCTTTGCACTCTGAAGCTTTGGCAATGCTCCATGCTGTAAATGCAGCAATTCAGATGGAATGCAATCGTGTGATTCTTGAAACAGATTCACTGGTGTTGAAACAAGCTATTATATCTGAAATGTATGACTTCTCTGTTTTAGGTGCCTTGTTCAAGGAGATTAAATTTCAGTTACAAGTTGGTTTACATGTTGTATGTGTTAAACATTGTCCAAGGTCTTGTAATCAGGCTGCGCATACTCTAGCTGCTCATGGCATGACCATGAGTGCAAGTACTTTTGAATGCTGGCTGGGCCAATTCCCAGACTTTGTAACCGACTGTGTAGCTGGCGATTTGTCCAGCAATCTGATGTAATGAAATGCGCCTGTGTTCCTTTCAGATCCCCTTGGCATGTACGTCGCCTCTGCCTCCTGTTCCTCGTCACATACCGCACTGCGGACAATCCTCTAAGCTTGAGAATCGGCTTGTCCCCGAGCCGGCGCGTGCGGAAACTGCTGACGGAGAGCTTCAACGTCTTCCCAGGTGGCCAGAGCAACAGGAAGGCCAGACCAGTGAATCAACACTTGGGATAAGCGAAGAACCCTTGTGACGCTGATGGCACTGAAAGATAACCACAAGAATCTACAAGGAAGAATTAGCTGATAGCAGTTGAGTTGATACCTGATGCTTGGCTCCAATCGCTCGTTTCAGTTGGCAAACGTGGACGACCGGGTGAATAGAAGCTGAAGGAGGTAACTTCAAGCAATAGGCAACGGATTCCTACTTTCTCCAAGATTTCATAAGGACCGAAGTACTTGAAACTGAGCTTGTGGCTAGCGCGAGTGGCCACTAACGATTGCACATATGGCTGAAAGTTTCAAGAATACTTGATCTCCCACTGAGAACATGTTGTCTGATCATTTCTTATCAGCTTGAGCCTTCATACGACATTGAGCACGACGCCTTTTCAGATCAGGTACAGCACAATCACTAATGCCAAACTGACGTGGAGCATGTCCATAGAGAACTTCAAATGGTGACTTGCCCAATGTAGAATGCATGCTAGTGCTATACCAATACTCGGCCATCGACAACCATTGAGCCCACCGAGTAGGACAAGCATATGCACAAAACAGCGCAAATGAGTCTTAAGACAATGACTGACGCTCCGTCTAGCCATCCGTTTGAAGATGGTAAGATGTACTCATGCGCAACTGAGTTCCCGTCAGACGAAAGAGCTCCCGCCAGAACTGGCTCGTGACCACACGGTCAAAGTAGGAAATGATCGATTGAGGACAACCATGAAGCTTGAAATGTGATCCACAAACAACATGGCAACTTGCGAGACTGTGAAGGGATGAGCAAGGAAGGAAGCGTCCATAGCGCGGGAATTTGTCCACCACAACAAGAATGCAATTGTACCTGCTTGAGCGAGGAAGGTCTGTTAGAATTAATGGGTTAGACCTAAACTAGTTCTACATTTAATTCTAGATAAATCCTAAAGCCCACTCATGCATGGCAAAGACTAGTTGTTTTAGTCCCATATTGTTAGTGGAAATGGAGGGAGACAATCTTATAAAGGTTAGTGCTCCACACCTCTCCAAAGTAATGTGAGGAGAGAAAGGGAAATACCACTCGCGCGCTCACTCGCCTGGATGGGGTGGGGCGCGCGCACACGACATGCGCGTGAATGGTCTGGCGAATTTGGGTTCCCCGCTGGGCCTTGTTGCAGTTCGCTTTTGCCATTTTATTTTGCCACGTGATTTTTGGATAAGGATCAAAACCGAGTTGGAATCGTGCGCCGTAACCGAGTTCGGATCGTGCGCACCGTGGCGGCTCGTCTATAAGAAGCCCTCCTTCTTCCAGACGGGAGAGCAGGTCTCCGAAACCCTCCGCTTTTGAGATCCTGTACGGGAGAGAGCAAATAAGGCTTTTGGGGAGTGTCTACGCGACTGCTCGCTGCTGTTCGATCTACTGCGCTGCACCGATCTCGTCTCGGCATTAGTCTCTTCGCTGCACCGAGCCACGCTGCATCGGCCTCTTCCCTGCGGCAAATTCCGCTACGTCGCTTCTTCACATCTCCGGTAAATTCCCTGCTACCGTAGATGGAATTGGTTGCGATGTTGCTAGCTGCACTCGTGTTAATCTGTGATCTAGATATGTACAGTGAGATAGTACCTTTGTTGTTCATCATATCTAGATTTGATTCACTGTGTTTAGTCATGTTATCTTTTTAGATTTGTTTCATTATATTGCCTTATATTCCAACAAGACCCTCGATGAAGTCCAAGGAAACCATTTGAAAGGAATGGGTTGGGACAGGAAGAGGTTGGAGTAATCCCGGATAACGCGCTCAGAGACAAATTGATGGACCATTTTCTTCATGCCTGGCTAACTGAACAATTGTTTCAGCCTGCGATATGTAACCGGGACACCAGAATGACCCCCTTGAGAGCTTGCATGCACTGCAGTAATGATCTTGTGTTGCAAGGGTTGGTTGGTACCCAACCAAACACGTCTTTTCTGATGGATGACTCCATCCTGAAGAGAGAATTGCCTACCAGAAGAGGATGACGAGACCAACAACTGAGACAACAGCTGCTGAGCATGTGGATCTGCTTGATAACCCACAACGACATCCTCTAACCAAACCGGTTTTCATTGAGATAGAGCTGCCAGCTGAGAAATAGAGGGAAGGCCGACGAGACAGAGCATTGGCCGCTTGGTTTGTCACTCCTTGCTTATACAAGATGCGATACTGCAACCCCCATCATCTTAGTTAGAGCCTTGTGTTGCCATGGCGTGTGTAGGCACTGCTTGGTCAGATGCACCAAACTGCGCTGGTCCATTTGAATGAGGAACTCTGCATGTTGTAAGTACGCACGCCAATGCTCGATGGCGAGAAGAATGACCAAAATACTACTTTTCATATGTGGCCGTGTCGGACCTGGAATCACGTCTGACCTAAAAAATGATACATCATCAAAAACTGAGAAATCGTCTTATATATCATATGCTCACTATATATATCATATGTATTCACCTTTGGACAATCCGACACCAAATCAAAATGTCATACGCTCACCACACTCGTATGCTTTCACCGTTAGTCCTGCCGACCAGAAACAGTAATTATTCAAGAAGCCAAATACCATTCTAAGGTGCCCTCATAGAGACTTGTCATCCATCTCTTGCGATGATCAATATAATCACTTAGAAGAGCCCGACACCTATATCCACATCCTAACTAGATGGCCGAAACGCAAACTAGTGGGTCGCTCAAGAGCCTGACACAGGTATCCACACTGTGCCTAGCCAGTAATCCATCTCAGCTAACAAGTCACTCAACTAAAATGATTACAATGTTCACACAAAACATCGACACCAACTATCTACCGTCGCCCCTTACACTTTAAAATCATACACGCATGGTGTATGGAGGGACATGGCAACAACTTGATAATTACAACGCGAACTCTAAAGGAAGATTTACAAGGTTAATAGTCCACATCACTTACATTTGGACAATTACATACATTACAACAAAAGATCCGGAGGTTGCAAGTACCAACTAAACATTTCAAAGTGACAGCGGAAACATAAAAGCATCAATTGGTGGATACAAGTTAGTATCATTCAAACCCAAAATAACCCACACAGTAGCCATGAGTTCCAAAGCCAACAGTATAAACATTCAGGCATCAGTCTGGAAATATTTGTCTAGGGAGGGATCACCTATTTCTATGCATACAAGAACAACTATCAATGAGTACAAACGTACTCACAAGTTTTAGTAGTGCTAATGACATGAAAAATAGCATATCAACAATATAAAATAGACATGTACTCCATCAACAGCATGTATAAACCTCTATCATTATCATTATAGCATCAATAGCAACATGTGGGCAAGATCACATCTCACCAGTTCAATGTAATATCATCATTAATCACCAAAGTACTT
Organism: Stipa capillata; assembly: GCA_019208055.1. Taxonomy (NCBI): domain Eukaryota; kingdom Viridiplantae; phylum Streptophyta; class Magnoliopsida; order Poales; family Poaceae; genus Stipa; species Stipa capillata. Next base: position 12,210 of record JAGXJF010000628.1, read on the forward strand.
CTGAGGATTAACATTTAACTGAATTCAATTAAGCATTTCATATATGGAATTAACATTTAACTCACATCAAAGAGGGTTACTAATAGTTTGATATCACCACCAAATGTCCCTGAGGCTCTCCAAGTGAGGGTTGCAAGGCCTCAAATAGGTAAAGACCACTGGACTGCAACCATGGTGCTCACGACCAACACTTTACAGCTGGAGGTAGTAGCCGTTCCAAATACCACGAAAGCTTCTCCACGATAAACCAGACTCTGAGCCAGTGACCACATTGCAATCAGGTGCTAGCTGGACCTACTACCGCGTCACTCACTTAAGTCGAGGGGTTCATGTTGATTAATATATCGATTAATTCACCATTGTACTATTGGAATAACCATACCCACCATTCATATGAAATCATACCAAAACCATCAAACACGGAGTGCGGCATGAGGTGACAAACCTAAAGGAATGTAAATGGCAGCATGGCAATGCAAACAAGCTCAGCTTGCTTTGAGTGGGATACTTCCGGTCTTGCTAGAATTCAAAACAAGATGGCTCAGCCCCCTCGTCGCCGAATTCTATTAATTTGCAAAAACAACGCTGAAGAAGGAAGAAATGACGAAATCAATATGAATTCATTATATAATTTGGTCAGTAGTATAATTATCATTTGAACTACAGGAAACCAATGAAACGCTACTATTATGCCAGAAAAATCTATTCCCAAGATTTTTCTTGTTCTTTGGGTGACGCATGCCCCACTTTCCCTTTGGGATCTTCTATGCTCTTCCACCTTTAATGCAATGGCAGCGCTCTTATCTTTCCTGCAAAACAAAAATCTACTCCCAAAGCTTGTTTGGCCACTCATTTGAGCCTTTCTACCATGCTGATAGGAAAAAGGAAGCATGCATTAGATGCATCTACATGTATATGTTTGATAGTATAGGGAAAAACATCTGCATAAGTGGAACAGACCGCGTGGAGGGCACTAGACAAGAAAAGCATGTAATTAGCCACCGACAGGGTTCACGGCGACTAGAAACGACAGAGAAGAGGCAGATTGAAAGATTTAATGGATGATCATGTGCATGTATAAGGACCGAAATATACATGTCAATGTGATATGTGTGCAATGTGGTGTATCATATGAAGGAAGCAAAATGGTAGTGTGTAACATTCCCTGTTTTGTATTACAATTAATGCAAATATTATGAATCATTAACGTTTTATGTCATCATTTTTTCTTAATATGAAATGATGGGAATTTAAAACCTCAGAAAATAATGAAAATGTCACATGAATATGGAAATCATGAAAACCCTAAATCTAATTAATTGGCAGATCAAAGATCTATTAAGCAGAGGCATTTTCCAATACTAGAATCTCTTAAAAATCTATACACAAGCGCAATATAATATTTATGCGCCCCTAAAATTTTCCCATATTTTTGGGACAAATTTATAACATACTTTGTAGTTCAAACCAAAAAAAGGTCCAAAATGAAATTACATATTAATTGAAGGAAATCATTAATAAAGTGGCCCTGTAAAAATTCATAGAATATTGGAACCAAATTTGGTTTGAATTCAAAAATCAAACCAAAGTTAAAAAGGAAAAACATAAAAGAAACAGAAAAATAAAAAACCAAACCAACTGGACTGAAACCTAGCCCAGGCCAGGGAAACGCGCATGCAGCCACCACCTGCTTCTAGCATGATAACACCACCTCAGCCTTCACCGCTTCACCATGAGACTTGCGAGGCCACACTGCGCTCATCCCTATCCTCAGCCCAATGATTCATGCGGTGAGGGAGACAATTTGCCCCGCTGACTGAATCACCGCCGACCATCACAGTCGCCTATAGTCGAGCTTACCTCACCGCTCTCTTTATTCCCGTGGAACCCTCATCCGTTGAGAACACCACCGGCACTCACTTCTTATACGATCACCGCCGCTCACGTTCTGACCACCTCCTTGCTCCCTTAACCCGCCGCTTGGCCGACAAGTTTCGCCAATGTCCGCTCGACCTTTTCCACCGATCAGCTAGTCCCAAGCAGTGCTAGAACGCCTGACTGTTGTCTTCTTCTTCCTCTCCAGTGAACTTCCACCGCCGCCATCAGCCTTAGCTTCTGGTGAGCCCCCGCTGCTTCCTCTCTATTCCCTCCCTCTCTAACTCGAATCTTTCCCCCACCTTGGCAGAAGCTCAGAATGCCTAGAGCACCATCGCCATGAAGCTCCTGCTTCACAGTCCACCATCGCATACAACACATATGTAATGTCCGAGTGTACTCAGCCAACTAAAAAGAGTAAAATAGACTATTAATCATCCCTAACCAAGGAGTGGTTCATGGAAATGAGATCACGAGATCTCGAGGTGGCTTGCACAGAAGATTAGCCTCCTGCTAATTCGGTCAAACAGGATGAAGTGAATCGTCAAGAATACTAATCAAATGGACCTACGATTGGCATGGCATTTGTTTAGTAACACGACAAACATGTATACATTAAAAAATAGAGATAATCTTGTCTACACTCTGTCAACTTGCTGCTGGCTGTTCAAATTCGGAAAAGCTCACCCGTGTATGATATTGGAGTTTTCTTCACGTGAGGTGGCAACGTTGGCAGAGGAACGACGAGGTGATGAAAGCTGATATTCCTCGCCAGCGATGTAGGAGTCGATGGTCCACATGGCAATGGCATACCAAAGGATACATTCACAAACGAACTCGTGAAGTGTGTGCGACAAGTAGGGATGGCAACAAGGCTACTTCACGGCTCGGCCACTTTGACGTTTCAACGAGGAGGAGGGGCTCCTCAACTCCACTGCTCCCAGCCCTCTTACCCTTTCTCCAGCCTTCGAGTCTTGGCCAGATCTAGGCCTCCTTCTCTACTGTCACCAGCCAGCGCACTTGTTGACGGTGTAAAGGAAGAAGATTCAACACATCTATATAATTATATATTATTTATGTTAGCTTCATCTTTCTTTTTCTTTTCTTTTTTGTGCTCATCCCGGGAAGCTCGATGTCCGCTTGACTGGTCGTCGTCGTCGTCACCGGCCTCCGGTGCTTGGCTTGCGCCGGTTCCACGGCCTCAAGCTTAGATCTTGCGGTTTTCCTCGTTGCCCCTCCATAAAGTCATCTCTGTACAGTGGAGCTCCACCACCGTCTGTCTGAGACCCGTCGCCATCATGGCGGATGTTTCAACCCATATCAGCGGCGCATGACCTAGTGAGCTCCTTACCTCTTGTAATAATCTTTACTTGTGGAACTTGACAGGTATCGCCCTTATGGCCAGCATGTTGCTAGTTCTTAGCACCACTGTGTATTCTTTTCACAACTTCACCAGTCTGCTCATTTGTCATCCCCTTAGCCGATTTGGAAGACTATAAGGTGTAAAGGCATTGCATCCAAAGTGCCTGCAGTTTATTATGGTGGCTTAAGGTAGATCACTGGTGGCTTGCCGCCTATTGCTGATCCCTCCTCACCTACCATCTACTTTTACCTCCAATCTATGAATGCCCTTTGTTCCCGCTCATAGTGGCCACTCTAGACAAGAATCGCGCCTATGTCTCGAGCACAACGGCGAGAGTGCCCCAACCACTGCCGACACTGGCGTCTTCAGTGAGCTTGGCTGCGCAAGGATCACATTGTAATTTACTTTCTGTTTGTAAGGTCTTTTGTGTAATTTAAAAAGCCCTATGTAATTATTTTATCTTTTGAAGGTTTCTTTGATAATTTGGTAGTACACCAAACAGTTATCATTGCAGTCTGATAGTTACTATAGGGCTTGAGGGCCTCCCTGCCTTAAAAAAAGGGGGCTACTTCACTTTCTATGCCTCTTTAGCTATGGACTACAACCTTCTTTGCGATTACAAGAAATATATACACACACATATACACCACTACGCATACATACCACACGCACACACCTACGCGGGTACCATTAGGGCTTTCACTGTGAACAGGGATCAATAAAGAGCTATATTTGCGTCCCATTTTATTCATTTATAAGTTTAATAATCCCTCCATTCCATTATCTAGGGCGTTTTAGAAATTTTGCTAAGACCAAGAATGCCTCTCCTCCCGCGCTCTCTCTCCTGCTTTCTCTCCCTGCATGAGACATGCTGGCCACCTCGCCTCCCGCGCTCTCTCTCTTGCTTTCTCTCTCTGCATGAGACATGCATCATGATGTAAGCGCATATGCACATGCAGATGTGGAATTTTGTGAATTTTGCAGCGCGAGACTGAGTACACCTTTGGCCAACAAGTTCTCAGGCGCCAAAAAATTCGCATAGTGCACCAAAAATTTGCATAGTGCGTCAAAAATTTGAAAAACAAATCCATATTAACTCCCGCTGTAATCCAAACCACTCCTATAATTAGCACTGAACAGTTCATTTTTTAAATCATTCTCTACTCCACATTCTTCTCTCTTGCTATGAATCAAAGAATGGCGAGATTCGACCTCAACGCCCCTCCGATAGATTGGGACGACATAGAGGATTATGAGGGTCCGGTGATAGACTTGAACTACGATCTTGAGTGGGATACCAGCGATGACGGTGAGTTCTTTTGTTTGCTACAGTATTTATAAGTGTAGTTTTTCTCAGTTTTCATTAGTTCTCCACTGATTTGGTTGCACAAAAGCAGAAGACAACGGCGAAGGAGCTGGTGGCTCGCTAGGAGAAGAACATGGCGAAGGAACTGCTGCAGACGTCACCAGAGAAGTTGCCACCATCGGGCACGGTCGAGGCGAACAGCAGCAATGCAGGCTAGGCCTTACTAGCCAGGGGCACAGCAGCTTTGCCGGCCTGGGACTTGCCGGGCGCGGCCACACCGGTCGCGGCCTCGCCGGCCTGGGTGTTGCCGGTCGTGGCCAAGCTGGCCTAGGACTCGCCGGCTTGGGTGTTGCCGGTCGCGGCCTAGTCGGCCTAGGACTTGCCGAGCGCGGCCACACCGGTCTGGGTCGCTCTGGGCGCGGTCACGTCGGTCGCGGTGTCGTCGGCCTGGGACTCGCCGGGCGCAGCCAGGCCGGTCGCGGACTACCCTGCCTGGGTCTCACCGGGCGCGGCCACACCGGTCGCGGCGTCGCCGGCATAGGACTCACCGGGCGCAGCCAAGCCGGTTGTGGACTCGCCAGTCTGGGTCTCACCGGGCGCGGCCTGGGTCACGGCTGGCCGGCCTTGGCCTTGCCGGCCGCGGCCAAGCCTGTCGTGGTCTCACCGGCCTGGGGCACGCACACTTCGACCATGCCCACGAGGAGGAAGCACACGACAACGTCCATGGCCACGAGGAGGAAGCACACCACGACCATGGCTACGAGGAGGATGCACACCACAACACCGGCGAAGGGGAGGAAGCACACCACGATGCCGGAATGGAAACCAGTAAGATCTACTCACGTTTAGCAGAAAAACTTACTCACGTTGATTAGTTCATGTTCTAGCTTACTCACGTTCATTATAAAAATCTGGAGTGAAGTTCATGCCTGTACCGACGTTGTTTACATTTGCTTAATTCATGTCAGCCGTTTGAGTTCAATTCTAATGTTTGTGTGGTACTTGTACATGTCAAATTTTTTTGTTTAGTTGCATGTGCATGTAGCTGAATCAGCGTGATGTCAGAATGATGTGCATGGTCCTTTTGTTTGTGTGTACTCCACATTCTTTGTTTAATTCATGTCTGCAGTTCGTGCGTATATGCTTTGTTTGTGTAATCGATACGTTTCGTATGGTTTACCAATACTCCGACTGATATGCAGATCCAAATGGCAATGTCATCAAGAGGAGGCAATACACAGATGAAGAGCGACGGGCCATATATTCCATGCTTCTACACAGAAACAAGCCGTACATGCATTTGGGCATTCTGAGTCGTGGAGTGAGTTTGTCCATTCAAGAAGAAACAAGCGCGTCGGTTAGAGTCATCCAGAGGATATGGTGCAATGGAAAAGTTGCTGGTGGGATACACGGTGTCTTGAGCAAGAGGCCGAAGAATTGTGGTCATAAGAGGATAGCTTTTGTTCCCGAAGCAATTAAACAAGTGCTGTTGCGTAAAAGAACAACCCTCAAAGATCTAGCAAATGAGCTGCATATGTCGAAGGTACTGCCATCAGTCACTAAAGAAGTTAGCTGGGAATATATTGTGAACAAGGTTTTGCCCGCCCTGAAGGACAAATGGCCCGCCGAGGAAAATGGTACCCCTATATTCATTCAGCAGGACAATGCGAAGACACATATTGCCATGGATGATCCTGAGTTCTGTCATGTAGCCATGTCCGATGGATTTAACATTCGGCTTATGTGCCAGCCGCCCAACTCTCCCGATGTCAATATCTTGGACCTTGGTTTTTTTAGAGCACTTCAAGCAATGTTCCAGAAGTCATCCCCCAGTACCCTTGAGGACATCGTCGCCAAGGTTCAACAAGCTTTTGAGGAGTATCTGGTTACTAGAAGCAACCATATTTTCCTCACTCACCAGGCATGCATGAAGGAGATTTTGCGGCTTAAAGGAGTGCAACACTACAAAATCCCACACTTAAAGAAACAATCTATGGAGAGGAATGGCGTACTACCGGTTAGGTTACAATGTGATCCGGACATTGTAAACGACTCATTTCATTTCCTTAATGTATCTGGTCAATCAATGTAATTTAAACCAGAAATAATGTGAACCTCAAAACATCGTCTGTCCAACGACTTCAACCAAGAACTACTGCTTGAACTTGAAACATCTTCTATTGCACATCAATGATACAGAGATGGGATCAATATCTTAGGCATTTCTTCGCCCGCGAACGAGTCCGGCACAAGTTCGTCATCCGCCAACGAGTCAAGCACGAACATCACGCCTTCGTCATCGGTCTCGGCGTCGGAGCTGACTGGCATGCCGCGCCCGTCGCCAAGGACGTGCACGCCTTGGCCCTTGCAACACGCATCGTTGCGCCAGTCACCACGCTCGTGCACGCCGCTGGCGTCGCCGTGCTCGTCACCAAGGACGCGCTCGCCGCGGCCCTCGCCACGCGTCTCGCTACGCCCGTCGCTGAGGATGCCGCACTTACGCACGCCGTTGGAGTCCCCGCGCTCGCCGGTGCAGCCTGGGTCGCCGCGCACGAGCATGGCACGAACGTCGCCACATAAGAGGTTCACGTCCACCACATGGCGAGGGCTGGACATGTCTTCGTCTTCCTCGTTGTCGTCCATCATCCCGGTGATGTACTCCAGCAACTCGGCCTCGTCTAGTTTGGCCAGCCAGTCACCTGTTCTAGGACGGTCGGCCATGTCCGATGACGTGTTTTCTACCTAGTACTCCACCAGTGGTTTCCTCATCCTCTAAGTACTCTCAACTGTACAAAGTTCAACAGCTAGCAATAAATTCCTTCAAATTCCTAGGACTAAACCTCTTCCAATTCACACTACAACTAAAAGCATTTAATATAGATGCCCTAGATAGTGGAATGGTGATCAAAATCTAAAATGCCCTAGATAATGGAATGGTGGGAGTATACGGTAAGTAGAAATAAGGATATCTTGATATACGGTAGAAACAAATAAGTTTTTGTGGCGAACCATCAGAGTGGCACAACAGAAACATTGCAGCGGTCCATATATTACAACTTTAAATTACAACTGAGAATGAAACATGAAGTCTTACAAACTGATTCCCAAAAGCACAGGGAATTTAAAACCGTTTATCGTCTGGCTATAGCAAAAGTCTTATCTACTCTCTCGTCTCGCTCGACCTACTAGTCTACTCGGCATTGCTCTCGTCGCGGAACTCGACGTAGTAGTCGACGCCTTCGTCCTCCTTTGCCTGCGCCTGCTCTTCGGGTACTTCCTCGTCGACCTCGACGTATATCACCTCCGTCTCTGACGTCGGCTCATAGTCTAATCAAAGGAATTATAGTAAAGGGATGAGTATAGAAGGTACTCAACAAGTCCAGGGATAGCAAAGAGGTGTTTGATGCACTATCTACTGAGAACAGCAATGTTCTCCAAAAGCAATGCAATTTTGTAAGGTAAGAGAGAGTCAAATTTTACTTTAAGAGACTATGATCTCATGTCTTACAGGCTGCTAGGATCCCTTTCCTGCCGCGTTCGCAATTCCAACCAGGAATATGGAGTGACTCAGCCACAATTTATTACATTCTGCAGAGGTGCGCAACTATACCCACAAACGACAATAGTCATGCATCTGAGGTGGCCAAACCTCATCTACACTCCTATGGTCACAGAGCCATTTCACCGCCCGCTCAGTCATACCCCGCGTCGTAGTCCCACACATCAGGCCAGGGACTACCGATCTCACGTTGATACTACAGATCCAACGTATTGTGGATAGCCCTCGGCTAACACCACCTTCCCAACAGTTGATACTCTGGATCCAACTATTGAGGTCTTCCTTTCCCGGGGGAGTATGACCTAGGACAAAGGTACTTTGGCTCAGCCCCGCCCATACAGGGTATGTGGTTTGCGCGATCGCTACGGCGCTTAAGCACAATCGATCATTTGTTGCATTATCCTTATATGAAACAGACCCGTGTGATGAAATCCACCTTCCAATGTGCCTTCGGCAGTCTTTCCAGGATTTCACCACCCACCATGATCACGCCCAAAAACCGGCGATCAAACTAAAACAACAGTTGATTTATCTTTTTAGAAATTAGGTTTTCACTTTGTGCATGTTGTAGACAAGAGGGAATTTTGTAAATCATTCTCAACAGACATGAATAAGAAACTAGACTTGCCTGGTAACAGATAGGTAGTGGAGTTCGACTAGTCTGCTTGCTGAACTCTGGCTTCTGGCAAAGAGAACCCACAAAGTCCGATAAGGACTTATTCAAAAGATTCAGAATATGAATGCAATGACATGACATGGCATGCATGAGATGAGGCGTGTGTAAAACTTATCATCAAAGACTCTAAACTTAAGTCTTTTTAAAAACCTTTTAGGGATTTAAAATTTCCTAAGAAGTAACTCGAACATAAGATATTTTAAATCTCACGTTAATCTTTCGCATGCAGCATTTAATCAATTTAATCTTTGATTACTTCATTCAAAACTTAACATTTCTCTTAATCCTTTGGCCTTAGTATGAAAATTATTTAAGATCTTAAGAAATTAACTTAGGGTTTAATTTCTTTCTAAAGAATAATTCATTTTATTCAATTCTAAAATAACCTACAATTTTAGATAAACTTAAATTCCTTTTCTAGAAGTTATTTTAACCTAGGTAATTTCTTTAGAGTCCCAATTTACTCTTTGTGAGGTTGTCTTCATTTCCATTGTTTCTTTTCATTTTCTGTTTTCAAGAAAAGAGTAGGAATTCCTTAATCTTTAATTCATTCATGTATATATATCCATCATTTATTTACTTTCATATTGTTTTTAAAAGAGACAACCTCTCGGCCGTGTAACATCCTCAATTTTCAGGCTTGAAATTTTTTTTGAAGAGAAGAGGATGTGCAACTGTGTAATATATTTATATGTATTTTATTTGGAATTTATTTTAAATTAATTCAATACCTTGAATTAATTTGAGAGCTATAAAGTGATATTCTAATTTTTATTTCACAAATTCTTTTGGAATTTCTCTCTAAAAATATTTTATTGATTTACTGGAATTTTTCTGCAATTTTTAGACCAAATTTGGATCTGTTTTGAATTTCTTTGCTTTTCTGCTTTTTTTAATCTGAAAATAAAAAGGAAAAAGGCTAGCTTGCCCCATATGCATGCATGCGTGCTGTGGCCGTGCGTTGCCTCGCGCGCGTTAATGCCGCTGCCGGTCGTTTCTTTTGCTGCCTTCAACTCCGGCCGTTTTGCCGTTTTCTCCAGCAATTAGCACAGCAGCTCCTCCCCTTCATCTCCCCTCCTCTTTGCTCTATAAAAAGAGACTCCTTCCTCATGTTTCTCTCCTTTGCTTCCTCTCCAAAATTTCTTCTCCACATCTTTTTTTTTCCAACTCCGGCAACCACTCCGACGAGCAATTCCGGCGACTACGACTCACCCCACACCGAGGCGCTGCTACTAGGAGCTTCCCCACGCCGTCACGCTTCTCCTACCGCAAGAATTCGGGAGCTTCATCCACTACGTCACCCGTACCGCGAGTATCTTTCTCAACTCCGGCGAACCCCTTCTCTCCTCCGTTTCTTCGCACTCGGTGAGTCCCTCTCCAATCCCTCTCCAGAGTAGACTCCCACCAACCATTGGAACAAAACCCCTCAACCAATTTCGCATATATCCATCCATCTTGTGCAACCATATTTGAATCATCCATACTATTCTCTGCTAGGGTACTCGCATGAACAGTAGCTCATGGGACTGTAGCACATACAGTACTTCTTACACCTATCCCTCTGCTCAATATTTTGGATCCATCCAATCTAGGTCCGATCTTCGATCTCAGTAGTAAAATGGAATTTTTAGAACCCTATGAGTCTAATGGTGCGATCGGATTTTTAATCCGACCGCTAGATTTTGAACTATATTTAAATTTGTACTGGTTGATTATTTCGAAGTTATTTTTTTTCTGGAGATCACTAGTATGCTAAGGACTTTTTCCGTAAATTTTCATAATTTTTGGACTAGTGTAGAATTTTATGGAATTAAAATAATCTTTATTTTAATTATTAAAAATAGAAATGCTCCCTGTTATTTATATTCAATTTTTGCCTAGGATCAGAGAAGCCTAGAACTCATTTACAATATGAACCAAAACATTTTTCTTGCAATGGTTTGAGCTATAAAAATCAGGATGTGCTCTAGGTTGATTTAAAATGTATATTTAAAATGTTGAATGAGCAATAGTGCCTTTATAAATCTGTTTTAACCTTTAAAAATTCATGTCCAGTACCCAATAAATCATGTTATGTTATATGAATGATGTCAAATCATGAGAACTCTTTTTGGATAATTTATTAGTGTTTTACCATGCTTTTAGTGAAGTTTTCATGCTTAGAATAATAGTTATAATTATTTAAAATACTTTTCCAGAACACTTTTAAATATGAAATGTCTCTGGAATTGGTATTATATCATGTTGACCCATTTGCATGATTTAATAATGTTAATTGTTATTTTCTACATAATTGTTACACTAGAAATGCTAGCAATTGCCCTAATTAATTAGTGTTCAGATTTAATATTATTATTAAATCTTTTTTGTACTATTATGGTACTGTAGACACACCCTAAGTTGATCCATGCTTAATTAATTGATGCTAATGGTAAAGAGTAGCTTTTAGCTAAATTCTAGACTTTAAATTAATAGAAATGCGTGTGTAATTGTGGTTATATGTTGTTAATTTATTTCTACTGTTATTAACCATTATAAATATTTAGGGTTCACATAAATATTTATTTGTGGTTAATTGTGAATGATATACCTTTTGTCATGATGAATAGTATGTTAGGGTATCGATTGTGCATGTATAAGAATATCTATGCTATTACCCGGAAGGGGATATATATATATATATATATATATATATATATGTTGTATATATGGTTATGGCCAATCCTAGAAGACCCATTCTATCTTCGTCGCGACCACGCTATCGCATCATCGTTCCATTCCACCCGTATCTTACCTTCGTCGTGCTTCTCTCTTGTGTTGCTTTTCGGAATGCTTTATTGGAATCCGTATTTATTTGTTTTGCTCATTGCGTTGCGACGATAGGGAGTGAAGAGACCGACCTAGTGACCAAAGCAGCTGAAGAAGGAGAGTACTACCATGAAGGCATGCCCCCTTTTCTTGATCATATTTGATCCTATATTTTTAAAAGTTATTAATATTTTGTCATTTACAAACATGCATGTTGTTTTTAATCCAGTAGCTAGCGTGTCGATTGACACACTTTTACCCTGTCCGTTTGTCGCCCTTTTTATTTGATACCCTGAGTAGATTAATAGGTTTTATTCTGAAAAGAGTAGAGATATGCTTAGCCATGCTTAATTACATCTTTAGGTTGTTTTGATTTGCCTCTACGGAGGAATGAATATCGGATCGATGATCGTTGAATTGAAACTTGATGAGCTCGCTGAGCTAGGGCCAGATGCCCGATGATTCCCTCTCTCTCTATTCTTCCTATTCTACTCTAGGTGAAACTTACCATCTAAAAGGTGCGGGTGACAGCTGGATCATTGTGATGAAGGAGCAATGGTCGTTCTTCGGGTGATGAAGAAGTCATTAGTCATCCATATCGAATAAGGCCGAAGTCTTGAAGTTGGAGAATTGTGACAACAATACAACCACATGCTATATGGGCAATGGTTTGGTCAAGTAGGTTAGTCAGCCTTTGGTGCCGATGTTACCGTACCGCAGAAGGGGTGGACGTAGCTACGAGGACCCTCGGCACAGATGGGGGGATCGGCGGGCGGGGATGTACTCTCGACTCCGAGCCAGACCCGGTGGGCATGTCACACCTTAGGGGGATCTAGCTAAAAGACATCGTCACGGTCACCCTACCGACACACCGATGAGCGTGTGTACAAGCCCGATCAGCTTGGCATAAGGGGATGACCGTGTCATGTGGGTAAAGTGTACAAAACTCTGCAGAGTAATAATCTAATCGATTAGCCGTGTTCACGGTTATGGACAGCATATGACTCAATCTTGATGAAAAGGACCTGTCCCTCTCCCCCTTGTTACTTCCCTCTACCCCTTTGCTGATGAAAGCTATGGTCGAGCTAAGGCGGGAGTTCCTTGCTCGAATGTGTTGATCGAGGACCACACGCTGGAAAATAGCCCTGTTATTAAAAACTGTTTTATATCAAAATGCTGCCTTCAAATCTACTACAGTAATTCAAACTAAAAGATTGCTTTACGCAACTAAGCCCTAAAGCCTTCCTTTGAAGCCTTGCATATAGTATGGTAGGACCATCTGCCGCCAGGTGGCTTGCTGAGTACGCAAAGTACTCATCGTGCATGTTTTGTTGTGGTGGTGTGCAAAGGAGTATGCTGAAGAAGGAGCTGATGAAGACTTCTTCTATGATGATCCCGAAGAATAGGTCGCGTGGCTTCCGTCAATTGCCTGTGGCATGGATGGAGCCGCTTCACTTTTATTTCCGTTGTTTCCTCTGATGTAATAATGTCGTTAAGACATGGAACTATGTAAGCCATGTGGCATATCGTACCCAAGTTAAGTTTTTAAACTTTGAATGCATGCAATGTTATTCATTTCGCCTGTATACCGTCAGCGTGATCCTGGACTGACGAGGATGTATACAGGGGGGTCTAGTAGTTGAAACTAGACTCTCATAGGCCAGCCCCTTTAGGCCCATCCGAACTTCCTTCTCAGTCCGGCTCCGGCGATGGCGCCTCCGCTCTTCCCTCGCTGACAGCCATTGGTTTCTCCCTAGGTCGCCACCGCCTCAGGCGGATGCCTCATCGCCCACTCGGAATCACACCGCCGTTCCCCCGCTTCTTTGCCCGAGTTATCTCTTTGGGCCGCCCCACCGGATCCACTCGGTTCGGCGCCGCCTCAGCCGCGAGTTCCCTTTGGTGCCGCTCCGGCCTGGGGCTCGGCTCCGCCCGCCTCCTCGGTCGATGCCGCGCCTCGGCTACCGCTCCAGTCTCCTCACCTCGGCAACCGCCCGGGACGGCTGTGGCCGCCGTCGTAGCTCCGCCACTGGAGCTCCATCAACCTGCCTCCCACTGGTGGCGCCCGCTGTGTTCTTCTTCTTCTTCGACCAATAAGTACTCCCAACTCCCCTCTCTTCAAAAATCCCCCAATTTCTAGGGTTCTTCCTTGCTTTAGTAAAGAATGGTACGATTTGTTTTGCTTTAGACTTAGCTGAGAAAAATGGTTCGAGCTAATGCCCTATTGACGTATATGGCTGCTTAACTTTGCCAAATCCTCTAGTATACTGCTCCCCAATTTCGGTGCACCTTTGTGCTTTGGTCTGACAAGAACAGAGAATATATTTGGTCTTGGCTGGCTTGCTAAGGCACTTAAGCATGCCATATGTCGACGATCGGTAAACCGCCGATCTTACGGTTTCCGTGGAACTGTGATACTTGGGGGGTATGGACCTCTAGGGCATAAGGCCAAGAGATCTGACGGCAAGGAAACGCCATTTTTATACAGGTTCGGGCCTCCCTCAGGATAATAACCCTACGTCCTGTTCGTATATATTGATCAGAGAATGTCTTTACAAAGGATGTGGATGTTAGTGGCTACCCTAGACCTAATCGGAGACTACGGCGACTAGTTCCGCTGGGCTTGATTCCTTCGAGGCGGCGGGTCTTCTCGTGGGAATCGCTGGGGCTTCACCTAGGCCTTCTTGGATCTAACTTGACCTCTGGGACTTGAAAGACATGTCCTCCCCTATAGGATTGCTGATCCTTTTATAGGGGGCTCCTCGAGTCATACCGAACATGGACTTAGGCCCGAGTAAGACTCTGGCTTCCTTAAACATCGGGATTGACTTCCTAGTTTTAAGGGAATTCTTCCTCCTCACGGAGGGTTACCTTATCTCCTGCGATCCTTACTAGACACGTATTGTACTCCGATAATCCAGGGAATCGTATACGGATACTTCCTCATATACAAGATACTGTATTATATATCGTCAAGCCTCCCGTCAGTACGTGAAGTGAGGTCATGACTGTTCTGTAAGAAATCTGCCATTCTCGGGAAACAACTCCGAGTAGGCGAAATTGAGTACTTTAGAAACAACGTCCCCAAGTAGGAAATATCTCTACCAGGAAGTCATGGCATCCTGGTTGGAGTAAATCTCCGAGTAATATAAGGCACTTTCTAGGTTTAACTTGCCCGAGAATCATTTTTGATTTAATTTGATCCGTCGATCACAGACACGCGTTCGCTGGTAGATTTCTGGGAAACCGAACCATCGTGGCGGAATTTTTGCGTGGTGATAAAGAATCTTTACTTTTTCTGCGCTACCGTTTGGTCGACGTTAGCCTGAACATCATGCGCTTGTTGGGATCGTGGGTTTGTCAGACCCCCGTTTCCCGCGCCCACTATCTCGCATGCGGGAAAAGCAACTGACTGCATTTAATGTGATGGAACAGATCATGCCGTTAATCGCGCTCCGGTTAGGCAGAAATTGAATCTTTTAAGAGACCGGGAATTGGGGTTTTGCCCGCATTGCTCCCTGTGCCCCTGCTTTCATCGTTCGTCTCGCCTTCGCCGATCACCGTCAGCGGCAATGGGGAAGAAAAGCGCAGCGAAGAAATCCCCTGATCCTAAGAAGTCCGCGGGGGATCCTTTGGGAGATCTAATCGTCGCTATCCCCGAGTTCGAGCCCTCGGTGATGGACTCTACCGCCCTCAAGAAACTCGTGGCGGAGGAGGTCATCCTCCCGGAGGTGTTCGTACCGTACCGGCAGGCTGCAAAGGAGACGGTCCCGAGTCCGGACACGACATGAACCGTCGTCTTCGCTGATTTTTTTCAGGTGTGGATTCCAATTTCTACCTTCTCATTTCTTCCTCCTGGTGCTCCAGTTCTACGGGATCGAGTTGATGCATCTCAACCCAAACTCGATTCTAATGCTGGCGGTATTCACACACCTGTGCAAAGCGTACCTCGGCATCAGGCCGAGCCTGGAGCTCTGGAGGTATTTGTACAACCTCCGCCGGATGAAGGCCGGCAGCGGAGGTGTCGTCGGTGGCGCCGGATTCGGACTCTGGGAAGGGAAGAAGGACGCCTACATCTCCTCTTCCTGGAAGTCGTCATGGTCGGGCTGGCACTCAAGGTGGTTCTACTGCCAACCCCCACCTTCCTCCGGGATCCACTACCGAGGTCTGGCTCCCTTCCCGACGAAGTGCTGGGCGAAGGCTCCGAAGGAGACCAAACGGCTCAAGGCCCTCGTCAGCGACATCGCCACCCTTGCCGCAAGAGGATTGTCGGCATGGGACGTTGCGGAGGACTTCCTTCGGCGCAGAATCAACCCTTTTGGTCAAGAATTCAGCCCACCTGGGTGGTCCCGGAAGGCCAAGACTAGAAAAGGGGTTTCGATACAGGTGGGTATCCGAACCTCTCCGTGTCATTCTCAGTCAAAAAAATTCTTATCTCCTCACTCGTTAGCTCTCAATTGGTTGTGTAGATCTCTCCCCCAAGGAGCTTCGGAATAGGTTGAACAACCTATTCGAGCAATCTCCTCAAGGCAGGTGGACCGACATGCCCTTGCCAATCCTGAAGCTCGGCTTCAACAACCGAAAAGAGATCCTCTCGGTGAGTTGATGGTTTCTGCATTGTCTAATCGTGGTTCGTCCGGGCAGCGCTTCTGACGCTACCCGGGCTTTCTCTTTGCAGCGAGTAGACCACGGGGCTCCCGACTCGGAGGCTGAGCGGGCTGGCGCCCCCGTTCAGGACGAAGAGGTCGAGGTCCTTGGTGTGACCCCTTCGATCCCAAGGGTTGAGGGTCCGTCTGAGGCCGAGATGGCAGCAGAGACTGCCCAAGTGAAGCCTCCTACTCGGGCCCCTTCTCCTCCGCCAAGTCCCCAGCCCCAAGCGCGAATTCATGCTCAACTAACTTTCTCCCTTTGCCCTCTTTTTTTGTGATCTAGGATGACGGGAGTGAGTTGTCGGGATGTAGGACATGAGCGATCCCCGCCCGGAGGAGTCGGCGTCTTCTGCCATGCCTATGAGCACGGAGGAGGTCACACCGGTCGTGGGTCCTCTTGCGGACAAGGGGAAGTCACCGCTGGTGCTTACCGAGAAGTGGAGCTCGGAGGTGTTGGTGAAAGGAGCCTCACCCCTGGTGAAGCGCCCGCGGTAAGTCTTCTTTTTGATCTTTTTCAAAATCTTCCTTCCTTTATCCCGTGAAGGCTGATGAGCTGCTTCCTCCGACTAGGGTAACCATCCATCCGATCGGAGCCACGACTGGGGCCGCTGCAGAGACGCAGCCCCCGGCGGCGAGGTCGGCGCAGCCCTCGGTCGTACAGACTGAGCACCCCGTGCCGAAGGTGTCAGCGCCTGAGGACAACAACATCTACTCCCAACTACAGGTAATCCAGTGAGTCAGTAATCAAATGTCAACGTACTTGGTACTAACCTTGTTGTTTTGACAGCGCATCCTTCCTCGGATTCCTCCACTCCAGAAGGCAAAGGCCGAGCTAGAGGTACACCGGGCGGCGAATGAGGAGCTGAAGAAGCGCATCGAGGAGTCCAGGAGATGGCGGGCGGAGAACGAAGAGCTGAAGAAGCGCCTTGAGGAGTCCGAGGCCGAGCTCCGGGACGTGAAGGTCTGCCTCTCGGAAGCAGAGTCTTCGCTGAGCCGGAGCCAAGCCCACGCGGGGAAACTGGAGGGGGACCTCGACCACGTCCTTTGCACGCTCGAGAGAGTGCTCGTAGAGGTCAGGGTCACCATCTTCCCTAGCCCTCCGCGGGCTATCCGGCAGGTGGAGCTAGTGGCATCCATCTCCTGCCTGAAGCCTGTCGTCGAGAAGCTCCTTGACGATGAGCTCAAGTAGGGTACGAGAGACACCTTGGCCTTCGCCTTGGCCCTTCTCAAACGCCGACACCCGGAACTGTCCTTGACGGCCCTCGAAGCCGACCTACCAGAGGACGGGAAGAAAGTCTTCTCGGCGCTGTGCAGGGTGCTGTAGATGCCTTTGCAGACCGGGTTCAGGCACCCAGTCTACCTGAATAACTATGTAATCAAACCGTGATTAGTAACTGTGCATTAATCCGTGTGTTTTTGTTTTCTGAAAATCTGGCTATTCTGCTCTGTGAATGTTTGTCGGACGCGAGGGTTTTCATAGACTTAGTCAAACTTTGCATCCCCCTTCCCCTGACTTAGTCTCGCGAGTTGTGCTGTACGCCGCCGACTATGATTGACCAGGCCTTAGGTTTAGTCAGATGGAGGGCTCAGTGGCCCCTCGTCATCAGTAAACTAGATAAGGGGTCTTCGTACAGTCTATCGTGGCCATAACGAACAACTTGTGTTCCCTTGTCGATGGGATATTGGACGCGAGTTAGTAAGTTCTATGCTTGCCCTGTTGGCGACAGCATTGCACTTTATCCACGACGCCTTCTGTTCAAAGTAGTCAAGGATGTGGATAAGCAAGCGGGTTCTGTTGGCTTAGTCATGCTCGCACCTTCTCTTCTTCCTTTACTCGTGGTTGGAAAACTCTGCTACAAAACCGGGGAGCTTAGTCGACCAGGCCTTAGGTCTGGTCAGGTGGGGGGCTCAGTGGCTTCCCCTGTCACCTGCAGACGTGTTAAGGGGTCTTCCTCGCATCCCTGATGGTTGCAGCGCAGAACCCTTTCCTTTTGTGCCGGTCGAGTCGTTGATTACGTTTATGCGTAAGCCAGTTTTTGGTGCCACATACTTATCCAGCCCCCGACTGTCTTATTCGAGAAGTTCCTCGGATAGGCAGTCTGAAAAATAATTATTGAACTAGGAACACTTTATAAAACTGTGAATTGACTGGAGTATAGTTTATAAGCTATTGCAAGAAAAAGAAATTGCTAGAACAATTTAGAAAACGTCATCCCTTCCTCTCGAGTTGTTGTAGGTTGCTCCAGAGACTCCCGTGCTCTTGTCGTGATCTGCTGTAGAAGCTTGTCGAGTGCGCGTGCTGGGCGACGGCGCCCGGAGCGTCTTATCATCGGCTTGTTCGTAGCTTGACGACTTGAGGCTGGAGCTGGGGCAACCTGGGACAGACTGGCGATCGGAAGGGTGATGACTGTGCGATCTTACCGAAGGTGCTTGGACTCGAAACTCACTACGGGACTCAACTATCTTTTTACTGCTAACTAGAGTGACCTAGATCGGGCGACTTCTCCTGTGGAGCTGTTGTCCTGCTGAGGGGAAGGCCCTTTTTGCCCCAGTCCTGAATTAGTCGTAGGACCTGTTTTCGACTTGGAGGGGGTGTTATCCGATGTTGTCGCTCGTAGTTGTGGTAGAGGTCTTGTTGATGCAGGAGTGCGCGTAATGGCGTCGGAGTCTGTTTCCCTGCTTGAGAGTTGATATTTTTCTACGAGGTCGAGGCTGCGCTTGTCGCAGGGTAGTGCTTCCTGGGGGGAGCTCTTTATCGTGAGGATACCCTTTGGGCCTGGCATCTTCATACACTGATAGGCGTAGTGTGTCACTACCATGAATTTGACCAGAGTTGGGCGCCTCAGAATTGCATCGTATGCTGTCTCGAAGTTGACTACATCGAACAGGATCTTCTCTGTTCGGAAGTTCTCCGGTGTACCAAAGGTAACAGGGAGGGTGACTTGCCCGATCGGCGTAGCCGATGAGCCTAGGATGATACCGTGGAACGCCTGTGTTACCATTTGGATGGACGATCATGGCACTTGCATGGCATCGAGGGTGCTGGCGAATAGGATGTTTAGGGAGCTCCCTCCGTCTATTAGCAGCCGGGCCATTCAGCAGTTGTTGATCGTTGGTTCGACAACGATAGAGTATCATCCTGGTCGAACACAGTTCTCGGGGCAATCGGTTTGGTCGAATGTGATCTTGACCTCCGACCATTTGATTGCCCGAGGGACTCGCAATATATTCGCGAGAACTTCTCGAGCGATCGCTTTGTATTACCTCTTCGACTCATAAGAAGCCGAGCCCCCGAATATATGTTCGATTGCTCTGATTTGCCCCTGGAATGGCTCAAGGATGGAGTCATCGTCTTCGGATGTAGTGTCTCGACTGTTGTTTGCGACCTGCTGGTTTTCCTCGCGGAATTTCTCTCTTTCTTCCTTGAGGTTCTTCTTGAAGATGTGGCACTGACGGAGATCATGCGAATCAGTCTGGTGGAAGTCACACCAGAGTTTTTCTGTCTTGTCGGAGGAAGTCGTCGGCTTGTCCTTGGTGCGTGGTCGCTAGGTACGCTTCTCGGGGAGGTCAGCTAATACCTCATCGGCTTTAGCTCTCTTCTCCCTGTTCCCTCCAGAGGATTTCTTCTTCCGCTTAGTCTTCGATGAGTCATCTCTGGTCCGGAGGGGAGACCTGGTCAACCTGTTCTGTTGCTGCTTGATGTACTGTAGAGTTTTCTCCGCACAGACGGCCTTTTCGGCTAGATCCATTAGCTGTGCCATGGTCTTGGGAGGATGCATGATCAGGTCGTGCGTGCACATCTCGTTTCTGCTGCCTCAAACAAAGGCGCGAATGACATCCGAGTCTGTTACCTCAGGAATAGTGTTGCGAACAGCACTAAACCGCTTGGTGAACTCCCGGAGGGTCTCGTCTGAGCGTTGGATGACTAGGAATAAGTCGTCGACTCGACCAGGGTGTGTGAAGGTACCTTGGAAGTTGGCGAGGAGCATGTCACAAAGTTGTCCCCAGGAGCAGATCGTTCCTAGGGGTAGGTTCGTCAACCAGGTCCTGGCCGCTCCTCTAAGAGCGGTCGGGAGGTAGTTGGCCATGACCTTCTCGTTCCCGCCTGCGGCCTCGATCGTCGTAGTGTAGATCTGCAGGAATTCTGCAGGATTCGTGGTGCCATCGTACGATTCTAAGGCCCTAGGCTTGAAGCGAGACGGCCAGCGCACATGTCGGAGTTCTTGGGATAACGCTTCGCATCCGTTGATTGTCCTCCGATAAGGCGTGTTCTCGCCACTATTTAGGGTCGGAGATCGTTCCCTGATATTAGCGCGGTGCAGGTAGTTTCTCCGGGGAGGAGTTTGCTCTTGCTGGTGCCTTTGGGATCGGCGCTCGTTGAGCCTGTCGCGGAGGTCGACATGCTGTCCCTCCCGACGAGACTGGTTCCTGGGATGTCGTCCTTCTCTGTCCGATTCCCCTGGTCGGAGAGGGGTTTTTTCTCGAGCGGAGCTGTGTGTCCCTGACTGGAGTCGGGAAGATTCGGCTTGGGCTTAGGCCTGCTGTAGTTCAGCTCGCAGCCGTCGTAGCCATTGTTCTCCGTCGAGTGTCATCAGATCTTCTATCGGTGGTCGTAACAACAGATTGCGCACCTTGGCGATTCTTCGAGCAGTTCGGGACACGTACTCACCCGTCCCTTGAGGGGTTCTATATGCTGCCGTAGGCATATTCCCGTTCCCGCGGGGAGTAGCCATCGGCTCTGATGTTGTGAGCCCCCATCTTGATCCTAGTCCTCGGGCTCTTCATCATGTCTTCCTTGTAGGGAGGGATGCCGTGATTAGGATCTTGATTGATTGGTCGATCAGAAGTTGCGGGCGACCACCCTGGTATTGGGCTGGTCGCTCCTGCCTGGAAATCGTCATGTAACACCAATGTTCCCTCGAAGGCCCTGGCGCACTCGGTTCTGAAGTGATCGACTTCGCAATTCGAGTACTCACCAATGGCATATTCTCCAAAATCTATGCGGTCAGTCATCGGGTACGGATCTATCGGGCCAAAGTTGTCGTAGAAGCCCTGATCTGAGTACCCAATGCATTGCGTGAGAGCGATCGTATCTCCTGCCGAGCCTGCTTCTTCCTCCTCGGGCCGAAATGGGGAGGGCCGTGCAGTCGGCGATGTGGACTGATCGTGACTAGTTGCACATCTTGCTGACTCTGATGCTTCCTTGACGGCTTGAGCCGAAGAGGTCCCCACAATCGGCGCCATCTGTCGACGATCGGTAAACCGCCGACCTTACGGTATTCGTGGAACTGTGATACTTAGGGGGTAAGGACCAAGATATCTGACGGCAAGGAAACACCCTTTTTATATTGGTTCGGGCCTCTCTCAGGATAATAACCCTATGTCTTGTTCGTATATATTGATCAGAGAATGTTTTTACAAAGAATGTGGATGTTAGTGGCTACCCTAGACCTAATCGGAGACTACGGCGACTAGTTCCGCTGGGCTCGACTCCTAGGGCTTCTTGGATCTAACTTGACCTGTCTTCCCCTATAGGATTGTTGATCCTTTTATAGGGGGCTCCTCGAGTCGTACCGAACATGGACTTAGGCCCGAGTAGGACTCTGGCTTTCTTAAACATCGGGATTGACTTCCTAGTTTTAAGGGCATTCTTCCTCCTCACGGAGGGTTGCCTTATCCCCTGGGATCCTTACCAGACACGTATTGTACTCTGATAATCCAGGGAATCGTATACGGATACTTCCTCATATACGGGATACTGTACTATATATCGTCACCATATCTCTTAATGATTGTGTTACCTTCCTCAGAAATGATCAGTGATTACTAGTTACCTTCCTACATTTGTTTGTGTGAAAACGTATGTCTGTGCATTTCAAGTTAGCAAGAACAGATACTGCTACTTGGTCTTTGGTCATATTCTTGTTTTCTAATTTGTACAAGTACTGAGATCAGTGGGTTAACTGAAAAGAACAAAACTATATTTGATGTAGTTCATCTATTACTATGATGCTTTTATCTGAAAAGGTTTGAGGCATGGTATCTATTTAAATAAGAACATATAATAGCTTGGTTTTAGCTGATTGTTTTCTGCCTCTCTCATATATATGTATGCCTACATCAGTTGAGTTAAACTGAAGAATAGATACTACATATGTTGCCTACTTGCTGCTTTAACACATATATACACTATGATGCTGAGTTCCCTAAGAAGAAATCTGAGAAAAATATAATGATAAGAACATATGTATGCCAAAGCTGCCTACTCGTTGCCTATTTTGCTGCCTTAATATATGTGATGATGCTTCTCTGAGAGAACTTGAGAAAGGTATGTGAAGAATCGATAAGAATAGATTTCTACACATGCTGCCTTAGGAAAACCCGATGACGAAAACCAAACTGAGGGTCCCATTACCATGCTAAATTTATGTGTATTTGGGTTTGTATGCTTCCAAGGATCCTCACCTTGTCACAGCTTGGACAATGGTGGGTTGGCTCCTTCAGTCTGCCGAGACTACTCCCTCCTGATGATGAAGTGCTTCCTCTCTATACTTCTCCTCCTTGGCTGACTTTCCTTCTCGTGATCTTGATGGCCTTCTCCCTTGCTTTGGTTCCTCCTCTGGAACTCCTCCTAGGTGGCTGCTATCCTATTGCTCTCTGGTTGCTGCTAGCTTTGGAGAAAAATGGTGACCTCGAATGTGGCTACTATTGCTGGTTACTATGCTTTCCGATTCCTACTGGGGTTATGTACAGTCTCTCCAGTGGAGAGAATCTGCCCCTGGTTTTGCCTTATTCCCATTTCCCACTGAGGTACCTATACAGCCTTTCTCGGTTGTAACGAAATTCTGCCACCTCATCTTGCCTTGTTTATTCGGTGGCATTACCGAAATGATGGCTATTCCACTTGAGCCTGGTTGCCTTGTCGGTTAAGAAACTTGGCTAAAATCCAATTTTGTGAGTACCGATGGATGACTTTGGATGGATTGATACACATCTCATGTTTTAGTTTTATAAAACTTTTTTAAAACAAAAAAAATTATGGAGGCATTTTATTATAGGAAAATAAAAGTTATTTTGAATACTCCACACCTCTTTTCTCTCTAATATACAAAATATTAGGTTCATCCGATGAGGGTCTTAGCAACGTGGCCCTCGGACAATTTTGAAAAAAAATATTTTCCAAATTATTTTCGAAATTAAAAATTACTTAGGTCATCAGCACTATTTTGCCCCCGCAGCTAACCCTGCGGATGTCGTGGAACTGTGCCGGTGAAGCCACTTATGTTTCAAAACTGTTTTCGAAAACCTTTGCCTCCTACAGTAACGGCGTAATTCCAACGGTCTCGAGTGCCCCATACTCGACGACCTCGGATGTCGCCAACATTTCTCGAAGGTTCCCCCCTCCGACTCTCGGCGCTTCTCCACCGCTCAAGACTCGAAGATTAGGGTTTAGCATTGATGTATAGGTAGAGTTTTTCGTTATGTAATTTTTCTCTCTTCATCTTCTTATTCTTTTGTACTCTTTAATTGTTGTATCACAATCTTTGAAATATTCATTTGATTAATAAAGTTTCAGTTTCAATCACGTTTAACGTGTATTAATAATGATTGCGATGATTCACATGTATATCATGAATAATGCGATTGCAATGCGAATGCACAATAAATTCTCCCTCTCTCAACCTACTTCCAATGTAGCTCGTGATGATCCTTGGTAGAATTAGATCAACTCAGCAACGCGAGTTGATCCGACTTCTACCTCACGCCTTTCTCAACTATTCTAGAACTAGGGTTCGCACAGTTTTATACATACGGATGTACCGATTTACATCAATACGAGTAAATTTGTGGTCTTGCCGAGATCAGGGACAGAGGAGCATCGCGAGAAAAGTTGTTTCCGTTGTCAATTACCAAACCATGCGTACAGTGAATGTGGAGCACATTTGGCAGTCTTGAACAATTAATAGGTTTTGTGATCATACTTCTTTTTATCAATTATACAACTATATTTGTGTTACAGGAATAAGTTTTATATGAACTTAAAAAGAGTATTTCCCTTTTTCTGTATGAAAGCCATAGACTTCGTTGGAAATGATCTGGACTGGCTCAGTCGTCCTTTTCCATCAGGACAACATATCACGTCGTAGTTTCCATTAATGCAAATAAACGAAATCGTGCTCTATTATACACGAGAATCACGGGATATAGCAGACTCTATCCATTCGAGGCCGGGTTGGAGGAACCTCTGAAGTCAAAAGAAAGAAAACGTCTCGGAATCATGCTTAGCTGGTCGATAACTCGATATCGCTGGTAATGTCAAGTTTCTTTTTGTAACGGTAATGTCAAGTTTTCAACAAAAGGAAGGAAGAAAAGAATGGAAATCCGTAAAAAAAATTATAAATTTTTTTATTTTTGATCCTCAACTGTTGAGTGAATCTAGTTTCAGTTCCTAAACATTAAAACCAAACAAATTTGACCCTTAAATTTCAAAATTAGGCAAATTTAACCTCTCATTCTACTCAAAGCAGTTTGACCGATGATTTGATGGTGATTTTATACACGTGGCAGCTCAGTCATCACAAAAATCAAAAATAATCATTTTTTATAATAATCTAAAAATTCAAGATAAAAATAAAGAATATCATATTTGAAAATAATATCTGAAGTGTATTTTAAATAGTTTTCTAATACAAAAATATGAATAATGTGACAGAGTGGCGCAACAGGAGCATTGCAGCGGTCCATATGATACAAACATAATTTACAAACTCGAAATACAACATAAGTCTTACAACACATTCCCAAAAGTACGGGGAATTTAAAACCGTTATTGTTTGGTTACAGCAAAAGTCTTAACTACACCTAACAACTCTTACGACCTACTACTCTACTCGGCGTTGTCTTCGTCGCGGAACTCGACGTAGTAGTCGACGCCTTCTTCCTCCTTCGTCGTCGCCTGCTCCTCGGGAACTTCTTCGTCGACCTCGACGTAGACCACCTTCTCCTCCGTCGTCGGCTCACAGTCTACTCAAAGGAATTAGATAGAGGGATGAGTACAAAAGGTACTCCACAAGTCCATGAATAGCAAAGAGGTGTTTGATGCACTAGCTACTGAGAACGACAACGTTCTCCAAAAGAAATGCAGTTTTAAAGGTGAGGGAGTCAAGTTTTAATTAAGAGACTAATGATCTCATGTCTCACAAGCTGCTAGGATTCCCGATGAATCCCTTTCTTGTCGGGTTCGCAGTTCCAACCGGGAACACGGAGTGACAATGCCACGATTCAATACACTCTGCAGAGGTGCACAACTGTACCCACAAACGATCAATAGTCATGGAGTTCATGTCGTCACATGCACTACCAGACCGGCAAATCACAGAGCCGTTTTCACCACCCGCTCGGTTATACCCCCGCGTCGCAGTCCTGCACTACGGGCAAGGACTACCAGTCTCACGTTGATACTCCGGATACAACGTATTGTGGATAGCCAACGGCTAGCCCCACCTTCCCAATAGCTGATACTCCAGATACACTATTGAGGTCTTCCTTTCCCGGGGGAGTATAGACCTAGGGTAAAGGGTACTTTAGCTCAGCCCCGTCCATACAGGGTATGTGGTATGCGCGATCACTATGGCCCTTAAGCACAATCGATCATTGGTTGCATAACTTTATATGAGACTTTCCCGTGTGATGAAATCCACCTTCCCAAATGTGCCATCCGGCACCTATACCAGGATTTCACCACCCACCATGCTATTGTCCAAGAACCGGCGATCCAAACAAAACACAGTTGATTCATCTTTAGAAAATAGATTTTGTGCATGTTGTAGACAACAGGAAAATTAAAGGACATTCTCAACAGAAATGAACAAGAAACTGGACCTTGCCTGGTAACGGATAGGTAGTGGAGTTCGACTGGTCTGCTTGCGGAACTCTGGCTTCTGAAGAAAAGCATAAAGATAACAAAGTCCGATAAGGACTAATTCAAAAGATTCAAAGTATGAATGCAACTATCATGACGACACATATATATGAGATGATGCGTGTATCGTCTTATCATCAAAGATTTTAACTTAAACCTTTTTAATAACCTCTTAGAGATTTAGAACTCTTAAGAGTAGCTTGAGCGTTAGGCATTTTAGATTTCACGTTAGCTTTTCTATATTGGCATTAACTAACTCTGATTACCTTACTTAAACTTTAGCGTTCTTATATATTTCATTGACCGGAATATGAAAAAAAAATTAGTTAAGATCTTTAAAAGAAAGTAACTTAGAATTAAGCTTCTTTTTAAAGAATAACTCATCTTCTTCAATTTAAGATAATCTATCATTTTAGTTTAAACTTAAATTCCTTTCAAAGAGATTATATTGGTTTGACCAATTTCTTTAAATTTTCAATCTACTCTTTACGAAGTTATCTTCATTTTTCATTCATTTTCTTTTTATTTTCTGATTTCAAGAAATTGATAGCATATACATGTACATTTCCAGCATATCCTTTTCCTCCTTTTTATTCTTTTTCCAAATTTTTTTCCATCTAATCCAATCATTCCTTTTCTTTTATCTTATCTTTTTTTTTCCTTGGTCATACCCGCATCCGGCCGGCTTTCTCCTATCTCCCCTCAAATCCCTAATTTCTTCTCATCTCTTTTCTCCTCTCACTCATGCCCCGCCGGTCCCCTTTCTCTCCGCCTCCGGTCACTCACCGCCGCCTAGAGCCTCGGGCTCGGGTCGCTGCCGGTCCTCCGACCCTCCGCTACCTTCTCCTCGCGCGGCCTCGTCGGTCTTCCGCCCAAAACCGCCGCCGGCCTCCACTCCCTTTCAACCGAAATGCCGCCGCCGGTCTTGGCCGACACCAGCGCCGCCCTGGCGTTCCTTTTCTCGGCACCGCCCCGGTGAAATCCTGGGCTCGGGTCCCACTCCACTCGATCTGCCGCCCCCTGGATGCCGTGCTTCGGCTCCGCCGCGTCGCCTCCCCTTTGGTGCTGCTCTGCTCTCCTCAGCCTCGCTCCGCTGCTGCCTTACCGGTGCCCCGCCCCGGCTGCCGGTCGCCTCCTCCTTACTCCGTCTAGCACCACTCGTCGCCGATGCCATCCTCGCTTCACGGCCGACACCGCCGGACGGCGGTGAGTCGACCGCACCGCAACCACGGTGGCGTGCCGTCTCAGGTAAGCCTCTCTTGCCTCAATTTCCTATTCTTCTAGTTCCTCCCAAACTTCTCTAGGGTTCTTCCTATGAAGCTTGGTCACGGTGGCTTTGAGTTTGTGGTGCTTGGGTTCCTCACGGTTAATTTGATTGTTCATGTCTAAGTTGATGCATGATGTTGTGCCATACTTAAGAAATCTTAATGCCTCCGAGTGATCCATATATAGGTATATGTGTTTGTCGAGTCCTTCAGATTTAGGTAAGAACAGAGCTACTCTTGATTCTTAGCTGCTACTTACCCCTTCTTTTCTGCATAAACCCTTATCTGACTTTTGACTGAGAAGAACAAATACTCATTTGATCTTTGCTTACTCCTGTTTACTATATGTGTGCATTCTACATCTCAGTATCAGTTTAAAGAACTGAAAGAATAGATGCCTCATTTACCTTAGCTTGTTTTTGTGATGGCTTTCATCTAAGAATGATTTAAAGGAAGGTATATTTTTCTGGTAAGAACAGATGCTCATTTCGAT
Organism: Stipa capillata; assembly: GCA_019208055.1. Taxonomy (NCBI): domain Eukaryota; kingdom Viridiplantae; phylum Streptophyta; class Magnoliopsida; order Poales; family Poaceae; genus Stipa; species Stipa capillata. Next base: position 40,123 of record JAGXJF010000628.1, read on the forward strand.
CCTTAGCTAGTTATGCTGATGCTTTGCATTTTGACATTGGCTGGTTGAGTTGATGAGAGCAGATACTATTCTTGAAGGTTATTCCTAAAAAGCTGATAAGAACAGAACACACTACCCATGTTGCCTATTCGAAAACCCTATGATGGCCTTTTTAACTGAGGATTGATTTAAGGAACTTATGGTGTTAATGATAAGAACAGCCTCTACCTGGTTCTCTACCAATTCCTGTGATGAAAAAATAGGTCCTGAGGGTTCTATCATACTAAACTCTTATGCATGTACCTATGAAACTTTGGTGGTCTTAGGTGGATCATTACCTTGTTTCAAATGGCAGATTTTGCCTCTTATCTCTTTGGCCTACTCCCCTACTTGCTTGACCTGTGGATAGCTTGCATCTGATCCTTCTAATCTTCCCACCTTGAATCCTTGGTCTGCTGGTGGCCTCTTCTTCCTTGCTCTCTTAGATCTCCTGGAGCTTGGCTTCTACAGGATATGCTACTGTGTGCGTGCTGGTTTTGGTGTATTCGGTTTAGCAATGGAGGTTGCACTATTCAGCTGCCCTTGAGCTCTTTCTACCTATGCTCTCCTTGATACTAGCACTGCCACTTCATGCTTACTCTTGGCCGGCTGCTACAGCTTCTTTGCTTGTTTTACAAGCTGTTGGATATGGCTTACTAATATTTGTTTGGGGCTGCCGTACTTGCTAAGCTATTCACTTGAGATGATTTTTCTGTTGGCTGCCTGGGGGTTCACTCGACGGCTGCTGCCTTTTACTTTATAAAATTTGACTATGGTCAAAAAGTGTGGGCTAAAGAATATTCATTTGAGGAATGGTTGCCTTAGCAAGGTTTTGCTTTACTAAAAAACAATTTCTTTTAAAGTCAAAATCATGGAGGCAATTTAGTGTAGGAAAAATAAAATTACTTTACTATTCTTCTCACCTCTTTTCTTTCTAATACAAAATATAAAAGGATTCGTCCGATGAGGGTCTTAGCCACGTGGCCCTCGGACATTTTGAAAAATAAATTGTTTTACAAAACTATTTTCGAAAAACTAAAATTATTTTAGGTCGTCGGCACTATTTTGCCCCCGCAGCTAACCCTGCGGACGTCGGCGAAACTGTGCCGATAAGACCACACGCATTTCAAAATATAGTTTTTAGAACCTTTTGCCTCCTACAGCAACGGCACGATTCCAATGGTCTCGAGTGCCCATACTCGATGACCCTAGATGACCGCCTACATTTCCGAAGGACTTCCCCCTTCGGTTCGCGGTGCTTTGCCACAGCTCAAGACTTGAAGACTTGAAGATTCAAGAATTAGGGTTTAGGTCTTATATAGGTAGAACATTGTATTATGTAATCTTTATTTCTTTTTTCTTTATTCATTTGTAATAATGTTGTATCATTAATATTTGTACTATTTCTTTAATCAATAAAGTTTCAGTTTCTATTATATTCATTTTTAATGCGTATGATTACTAAATGCCATGAGTAATGCGAATGACATGCGAATGCACAATAATTTCCTCCCCCTCTCGACTAACTCTCGACGTAGCTCGATAGGTTCGGATCAACTCAGCAACGCGAGTTGATCGTACTTCCACCTCACGCCTCTCTCGACTTACGCTAGAATTAGGGTTCTCACAAATAATTTTTTTTAAAAAGTTCAAAAAATAAGAAAATAAGAAAATATATTCCATAGAAGTTATTAAACATAAGCTAAGAATTAAAATGAAAAAATCAAAGAATATAGAAAAAGAGATAATTCAGAAGCATTATAGAAAAACCTTGTGAGAAAATACATAAATATTCTTTGAACATTTATTAAAATCACCATCTTTCATGATTGTTCACGAATGTCCCTTGCTTATTTGTGAGTTTTCTCAAAAAAATAATTTAAGATTATTTTTGACTCTTTTCTTTTTGCTAAATTTTTTGATTTTTACATTTATAAAATTTTCATATTTTTCCATATTGTTTCATCAAGTTTTTTTGAATTTCCCAAACTATTTTAGAATTTTAGAATTATTTATTTAGATATTTTTTGATTTTTGTGTTGATTAGGCTGTCACATGTATAAAATCGTAGCTATGTCATCGGTCAAATCATTTTAAGTAAAATGAGAGACCAAATTTATCTGATTTTGAAGTTAAGATTTAGTTTGTTTAACTTTACAGTTTAGAAATCACGTCTAGATTCGATGAGTAGTTGGACAAAAAATGACTTCTCCTCTTTTTTATACAGGGCAAGGAAACAGAAACCTGTCACCTGCGCACCCTCGCGCTGCTTCAGAGTCCGTGTGTGTGTCCAGCAGCAGCACTGTTCCGTGTCATGGCATGGATTAGACCGGACCCGGCCCCCTCCCATCAACATCATCATCGCCATGATCCCGCGACCGAACGGGCTGTGGAATAAAATCGTAGGATATCCATCTTCCATTCCACATGCTTATTTTTCTTTTGAAGGCAGCGCTGGGAAGGAGGGACACGGCCTTGATAGCTGATAAGTAGGAGGAAAAAGACGAGACGGGCTGAGAAACAGTTCTTTCCCAGTTGGTGGTGGAGCCGGCGAGCTGCTGCAGCTGCTACGAGTATATCCACCCCCTGAAAGAAACGACCCGCACGGGTCGATTCGGAGAAGTACTGCTGCGGAAGCATCTGCTGGGTTCGGCTGGAGAAGCGAGGATCGGAGGAAGGGGGTTGAGACTTGAGAGTGAAGCAAAAGGGATTAGGATCTTCTTCTTTTTTTGGCTGCACTAATGAGCTCTCTGAGTTTGTCCGGAGCATCCTCCTGCCAAGACATCTGCTGCTATGGGGCAGGTATTTCAGGTCAGTACATGCTACCGGATCTTCCATTCTCTTGCTCTGTACTTATCTTCGTGGTGTGCGCTGTCCTTCCGGAGGAGGAAGCCAGAGCATTCTTCTTGTTCTTGGCTTCTTTTTTGCTCCCATTTTGGGTATCAGGTTGACTAGATTTGTTTGAGTCTTTGAGAGAGTTCTTGGCAGTTCCTCATATTCTTTTGTTGTCTGTCATCCATTGCAGGGAACATCTTTGCCTTTGTGCTCTTCATCTCCCCGCTGTAAGTCCCCTTTCGATTTCATCTCCCATTTCGATTCGACTTCTTGGCTCAAATCGATTCCAACAGCGAAAGCTTTCCCCTCAATTGATCCAATGCTAAGAAACTGGTGGTGATATCTGTCGAATCCAGGCCAACATTCAGGAGGATCGTCCGGAATGGGTCGACGGAGCAGTTCTCGGCCATGCCATACATCTACTCGCTCCTCAACTGCCTGGTCTGCATGTGGTACGGCCTCCCCTTCGTCTCCTACGGCGTCGTCCTGGTCGCCACCGTCAACACCATCGGCGCCGCCTTCCAGCTCGCCTACACCGCCGTCTTCATCGCCTTCGCCGACGCCAAGAGGGTAGCCTACGCGCCATTTATCCTTAGCTGTATTCCTGTTTCCAAATATGCTCGGGTTCTTATAACTTGAGCGCCCGTTGTGGTTTCTTGCTGCAGTTGAAGGTGTCCCTGCTGCTGGCCAGCGTATTATGCGTGTTCGGCGTGATTGTGTATGTTAGTATGGCGCTGTTTGATCACAACGCTCGGCGAACATTTGTCGGTTATCTCAGCGTCGCTTCCCTCATATTCATGTTCGCGTCCCCTTTGTCGATCATTGTGAGTCCTGTGATACTTGTTCTTTGGATCCTGGTTTCGTAGTCCGACCCACATCTGTTTACATTCTAGTAGGCATTGTGAAAATTGATTTGTTTACCATTTGATCTGACCATGTTCCTGAAATGTATAGTTGGTATGATCCCTGATTCTTTGTGTTCTTTGTTTAACAGAAATTGGTGATCAGTACCAAGAGCGTGGAGTACATGCCCTTCTATTTGTCACTATCTATGTTCTTGATGAGTGTATCATTCTTCGCATATGGAGTTTTACTGCATGATTTCTTCATATATGTAAGGTTCCAGCTTTCTATTGATTATCATAGCATTTGCTTAGAAGGGTGTCTAACATCATGTGTCTGTTTGGTGCATGCATTTTGTTGGTTTGTACACTTCAGATTCCGAATGGGATTGGCACTGTCTTGGGTGTCATACAACTGTTGCTATATGCCTACTTCAGAAAAGATCGAGAGAGGAAGCCAGGCGGCCATTGCTAGTCACACATACATGAGCATACCAAAGGAGAAGGTTTGACAAACTATTTACTGTTATCTTTGCTTTCCTACTTTTCTTTCTTGATTCATGGTTGCCTCTATCACATATCTGAAGGCTTTTTAGTGGTCTGTGTAAACTCAAGTGTCATTCAAATGCACATCACGTTTGTTAGACAACTTTGGAATGTTATCGCGGAAGGATAGCTCCAGCTTTGTTGCCAGCTGTCATAGAATAGGCATAGGTTATTGTCCTTTTTATTTGAAAGCAACGGTAAACAGTAAACAAGTGTAGCCCTAACTTTATTCCGTACAGATAAACGAGCTGAGTAATGTCGCTCAAGTTCATTACTCAAGCTGAGAAGGTGCAAGCAATAAATCTTTAATTTATGAACTGTTATCTTGCGTCAAAAGGAAGATAGCTGATTTAGCCAAAGAAGGATAAGAAGCAACTTCTTGTCTCAGCAAATACCTCCAGTATAAATAAAATATAAATGGCCGGTCAATTATGGTAGTAGTAGCTTTCCTTGGTATCACTTTCTTGCAGCAAATTGGTATCTGAGTATGGCGCGCACGTTGAGTTTAGTTTTCTGAAAGCAAAGCTAGAAAAGATGGCACCCATCAAAAGATAATACTCCAGAGATAATACTAAATCATTTCAATTTTCTCTTCTCCCAATTTCAGATTACTTGTCAGAATGGCCGAAAATTCTTAGGGCATGTACAGCCATAGCTGTAAGCCTGCGGCAGGTGAAACAAGAATTCAGAAGAGAAACTTGACCTGTCTCTGGTGAATGGTGATCTCAGTTTGACAATGTCCAGATCGAGGTTATCTAGAGATATACAAGTCTTGTGGTTCTCCAAATTGTTTTGCTTATGTAAAAAGCAAGTGGTAGTTTTGCTGTGTACTCCAGATTAGCTCACCTGTGTAAAATCATCAAGTCGTTTGTTTATATGTTATTATATGACGCTATTTATACCATGGATGTGATCTGTACACCAAAACAATAAGGAGATGGCCATAAAGAGACAAAAAAAAATTGTGCACATTGCCATCAACACCTCCACGGTTTTCACGAGGTATATAGAAGTATCTTCCAATGTACACAACTCGAGCATTCAGAAGAGACAATTCATTTATTGAGTCGTATAGGAAAGAATGTGCTTTTCTTTTGGCTTGTATAGTTACAAAAGCTGAAGAAAAGAAATGCAGCGGCGGCTGCGATCTGAAAAACTTTTGTTCTTTCTGGCCATAGACAGGGTGACCATTGTATGTACGTACGTATACAAGAATGGACGGCTGGCTTCGTCTTATCTTCTGTACTGATAATAGAATCTAAAATGGTGAGGGGGTAGCTAGTAAAGGCATGTAATATGATGGCTCACCGAAGTTACTGAACAAGGGTTAAGTGGCTAGTATATTCGCTCAGCTGTGGAGACGGGGCGAAGGAACACAACGATGACAGTGATATTGTCTTTGCTGCCCCTCGCTGCGGCCTCGGTAGCCAGTCTCTTGGAGCACATCCCAGGCTCTTTCACCGTGTCCTTGATGATGGACAGGACATCCTCGTTGCCTACCACATCCCAGAGTCCGTCACTAGCCATCACCTATAGCCAATCAAATGAAGTCACTGTAAGTCTTTGATGTTATATTTCATTGCACTGATTGAAATTTCCTCAAGCACATACGGGATGTTTCTCAACAAGGTTGTAAATGAAGTCAGAATTTCGTAATATTATTTTCTAAAAGACATCATTACTGTTACATTAATGTTTCTTATTTAACTGAGGAACATAATTATTTACATATGAGAGTCATCATATCGATCATTTTAACATATCTGCTTCCAAAAGGAAAAGATATTTCTCTCTTCAATATATGATACTAAGGAAAGGTAAAAGAGACATGATCTTGAATGGCAATGAAGGAAAGTATAGGAAAAACAGAACCAACGGCCACTAGTCTATTTCTGGAAACATATGAATGTCCATCTACATGATTGGATTAACCACCAAGTTTTGACTTTTGGTGTTTGTAGTATTCTCTCTTACCCAGCCACGACATCATTTAGGCATGTTGAAATTAGCATACAATAACTAAGCGTCCTATTTGTACAACTTAATGGAGCAAATGTTATGTTGGGAGACATCATCGGAACTAAACTAGTTTAATACTATGATTGATACATGTTACATTATACCAAGCAAAACTCCAGCCATGTTAACCTACTCTTTATCTATACCCACACGATGATGAGCAGAGATTCTCTAAATTAAGGAAAAGAAAAAAAAATTTTGTTATCCTAAACTTTTTAAGAGCATATCATCTATTCTTATTAATGGTGCTGAGAGGAAAAAACACTACATGCTGAAGCAAGGAAAAGTGCTCCTATTACAAGCCGATATAATGAACAAATAGACACCAACCGACTAACAAGCACATGCTATAGTTTTATGCGACACTGGTATTAAAGTTTAATGCATTATATACATATATTACATTTGATGTAGGATAAGAAATTGAGGACAGCGAGGTATCTAAAGCTAATGGGACCTACCAGGAACTCGTCGTCAGCTGATAATCAGTTTCAATAATCTCAGGCCGTGCTGTGACTGCTGGCTTGAGATCGTCATCACCAATTGACCTTGTAACCTGTCAAGAAGAGACGTCCATTCATTCCTATAGATCGCATCCCTTTCTGTCAGTTTTTCTACAACAGTTCTGAAGCATCATTTATAAGCATAAAAGGATGATAGAATGGAGATGGAACAAATATGATGAACTTAGTGTCAATATAATCATCATTTTGTTTTGAGTTGAGGAATCTGCAGACGAAACAGGAGTAGAATAATCTACATCAGGTTAGTTCTATATCCTGAAACGAAGTCTTCAATAGATGCCTCCATGTTGATTGATATAAAGATACTAGGTGATGCCAAACTACTTGGAACGATAGATGAGGAAACTTAAGAGAAATTGTGTACATTGGCTACTGAAGCATACTTTGCTTTGAACTACATGAAGGACACAGTTAGAAAAGTTTTGTAAAAGGGAGTTTAAAAGGTAAAGGTAGCCCATCTGCTATGGAAATTAAATTTAAAGTTTTTAAGCACACATAAAGGGCTGTTTATATAATTTAACAGGCATTGAACATTTACTAGGACCATTTTAGGGCCTCTTTGATTCAAAGGAATTTCAAAGGATTTTTGGTGGATTCCAATTCATAGGAATTTTTCCTATAGTGGTTGTTTGATTTGCAGGATTAGAAACCTTATGAATTTTTTCTATGGGCTACTTTGCACTCAATTCCAAAGGAATATTTCCATTGAGTTCAAAATCTTAGAAATTTTTCTTTCCTGTCTATGAAAACTATGGCGTGCATCTAATCCCTACAGAATTTTTTTGCATTTTTCCTGTGGTGCAACGAAACAATTTCTATTACTTATTCCAATTCCTGCAGGATACAAAATGCCGTGGTATCCAATTCTTACGTTTTTTCTATTCTTGTGTTTTGAGAATCCTATGAATCAAAAAGTCCCCATAGAGTAGATATGTATGTTTTCCGTCACAAATTATAGCATGGAACATCTTGTATGAAGCATTTAGCAAGCATAATATAGTCAAATTTTGCCCTTTCTGCTGCTTCCATGGACAATTTCTGGGAATTTCATTCTCTGTAGAAATGATGTATTAGATGCTTATTTTCGTACTATATAAATACATATATAATCATCTGACTTTGAAGTACTAAAACTATGTAAAAGGCTATTTACTGTATAAATTATAAACACAAAAAGGTTGGGCCGTCGAACATTAACCGTGGAACATTGCCTTCAACACAAATCCAGAAACAAAACAAAATAAAAAAGCTTAATCCCAAATAACGTGGAAGCCAGGAAATATAATTTTATAAAAGCAAATTATGGGTGAATACAGCTGCATCAAGCAACACATATGAAGTTACTAATATCACAGTATATCTATGCATTTCTAGTTTATGATAAAACAGAATTTACCAAAAGGACAACTTCAAATTGGCCATTGATGCATGAAAAGAACTGCAAGTAACTTGTAGAGAAGGCTTATTAGAAGACAATGAGCATTTACTTAGGGTTCAAGCTAGGCTAACAAACCCAGCAGTAAGCTGAAATCAAGGAGACTATTTTTTTTCTTCTTTAAGTATAGAAAAAAAGTAACCTTGTGAGTTGTGAATTGTGATACAAGATACAAGTCGGAAGCTGGCGAAATGCAGAGAATCCTCACCACCCTATTGATCCAAACAAGGCATGGAACTTCCAAACCAATAACACCTGATAGCTTCAGTCTCAACAAAAAAATAACCCTGATAGCTTCAAGGGCCAAGTACCAGATGTTTTGGTTTTTTGACGGAAAACCAGATGTCTTCATAGTTGGAACTCAACATGCATTAGATTAAATTTGCCTTTTTCTTTAAGCATGTTATATGCAGACTCTAGAAAACCACTAAACTATACCTCCAAAATGAAAATAAAATGCATTTTGGATAAGTTTCAATAGGCGTTTCTGCATTGTATTATCATACCACAAAAAAGTAATGTTTCTTGCAGAAACGAAAGATTTTTGTTGCTAAATGCTAATCGTTGGTCACTCTCACTTCAGTTCCGTTCAAGGCAGTGAATGTCAAAAAATAGGAAAACCAAAGCGAGCACCTGAAGGGCAGCTGCACCAACTCGCCACGTATCTATTTGCCATCTGACTTCAGTTCCTTCACTCATAACACGATCTCTTTCCTTAGGGCAACTAGCAACATGATCCTAACAAAGAAAAATGGAAACAAAGATGCATTACATACAAAAGTTTCCAAATTTGAACTTGGCAAAAAGAAAACTGATACCAACCCTAGTCATGGGAAATGGTTTGCCAGCACGGTTCAGAATTGCTCGGCAATCACCGGCATTTGCTACAAAAAGCTTGTTTCTCACTATCAGTGCTGTCAACGCCGTGCAGCCAGGATGCCAGTCTTTCTGGATTATCCTTTTTGACTTCTGGTGAAGAATTAATTCTTCTCGAAATGCTGTGTCACTCCTTACAAATGCTTGTGCAAGGGCATCAGTTGGGCTGCAAAGAACAAGAAATCAGTGAAAATTTTAGAAGTGAGACATGTTTCAGATAGTTTGCATTCAACCGGAACCTGATAGTGTGACCAAATTGCTTGAGAAACCCAGGAACTGCTCGGACAGAAAACTCAGCAGCTGCCGCACCTGTAGAAATTGTTGTGTAAAGTATGCTAATGCAAAACCTAGTAAAAATCAAAACAGAGAGACAGTGAACCTCTGTGGGCCATCGAAAATGCCAAAGGAATGCACATCTTTTTCTTCAGACATGTGGGGAAGCATAAAGTGGGTATCTTCCATTGTTTCTCTTCGACCACATGTTGCAAAAGATCCCCAACTTAAAGTTGGACGATATGTAGACGACTGATCAAAAGAATCAGACCAAGGATTCACTGTATAGTCTAGTTTGTTTGCCTTCTTTGTTAACAGTTCCCCTTGGTTGAACCAGTTTAATGCTTCTTGATAATGGTGTACTTCCACGTTGCCATTTTGACTCTTGTTCACAAAACTAGATGATGGCGGGCATGAATTTGTAACTAAATGCTTCTGTATTACATTTAACTCTTCAGTTATATCTACAAATGATGGTCTCTGTTGAGGATCAGGGTCCCAGCAGTGCTGAATAAGTGATAAAAGACTTGATGGAACGCCAGACTCAGGAAGGGCAAGAGCTGGGCGCAATCCTTGAGAAACAACTGCTGATGTAAGTTGCTGTTCAGTGTAAGTCATTTCAAGAACGGTGTGTGCCTAAAGAAAGATACAGTGAGCTGTCATTTGCAGGGAACATAAATGCCTCATGTTAGCTAGAGATGACTGTAAATTACACTGTTGGTCCCTAAACTTGTGTGATGCGAGCAAGTAGGTCCATGAACATGTAAATTGTACATTTCCATCCAACAACGTGTTTAACAGTTTAAGTGGTTCATAGCAGGTCTGAAAGCAGCCCAGCCTGGCTAGTATTGCCCACATCGCATGCTGACCTCGCCCAGCCCTGAACCATATGGCGGGGAAGAGCAGGGTCACCAATGGACAATTCGGCTTCACCAGGATTCTTTTTGCAAGATGGAAGGAACTAATGCATCTTCACCTGACTGCACGTGTGATGCATGTGAGCTCCATGGCATGCTGGACAAGGTCAACAAGCCACATGAGCAAAATTAGCCAGGCTGGCAGCTGCAGACCTGTTATGAACCACTTAAACAAATTGTTTGGTGAAAATGCACAAATTACATGTTTATGGACTTACTTGACTGCACAACAAAAGCTTAGGGACCAAGGCATAATTTACTCTAAATATTTTACAAGTTTGATACTCACTGGCATTTGGACATGTTAGATTAGGAAATTTTAGTTACAACAAAAATATAATATCTAATTTTGATAGAATCGCAAAGCAATCATGTAAGTTTCCCTAGCAGGATAGCACGAAATAAATAATGTTCATAGTAAGACGCTGGCTTGATGTTTGAAAAAAGAGCGACAATATGATGTAGACTATAGATCAATTCAACAAGCAAAAGCAATATAACAGTCTTGGAATTGACAAACCAGCACTGAAAACAAAATAGAAGAAAAGAAATGTACCTGTGCTTCAGCTCGCAGATCTGTGTAAGGCACCACACCAGTAAGAAGCTCACTGTAAAATGATAAAATTAAAGGGAAAATTAGGGGGTAACATCTCAAAAACACGAAATTAGAGGACTGATGTCAAAGAAAATGTGTAAACATCACTAGTATCTTTTATTATAGAATATATGACACTGTGAACGCAGCACCGATGACACTTATCAAAGAAGTGTCATGGAAATGTCAGTATCCAACACGTGCTGGACATGATATATATCGCCTAATAGAATTATTATGCAACATGGGTCTATGTGGGATATGCCACTCCCTCCAATAGAGATATGGCATCTGCACCGATCTGCCATCTTCCTATAGATGAATCAAGCTGTCTTAAATAAGTGACATGACACCAGTTGAAGCATTATGCCATCACAATACAAATGCCACACAATGATTTCACATTTTCTAAGGCAATGTAGCATGTACTGTAATCCTATGACAGAAATATTGAAGCAGATAGGACAAATTACATTTAATTCCAAAAGAGAAATGTCTTACTTGATTGAAATCGCAAAGCTATATACATCTGATTTTTCTGTATGTAAATCCTTCTCAAAATTTCAGGTGCCATGTAAATTAGTGTCCCAACCATATTCTTTTTATAGAAACCACCAGTAGGCTTGCCAGATGATTTCCAGTTTTGAACTGAAACACATTTAATATCCTTCTGGTACATAGCCAAGCCAAAATCTGCCAGATGTGGACGGAGATCTTTATCTAGCTGTACAGAATTATAAAATTTTATCAATGTATGAAACAGAGATAAAAAATTGTTATGTGTTCAAAGAATATAACTCAGAGTCTGAGAAATGTATACAAGAAAAATGCGAGGACATACCAAAATATTTGCTGGCTTTATATCTCTATGTACTATCCCACAGGTTTGTAGGTATTGGAGAGTCTTTGCTGTAATAGTACAGTGAAAAGCAATGTCAAAATGGTAATTTGCATGTTTTGCAACAGTGGACATCCAAGTCAGATTAGATCCAACAAGACAATGTTACCTGGCAAGAATGAACAAATTTCAGTCATATATTACTATTTCTGAATGAGATCAGGTTTGGTGCTTCCTTTAATTTGCATTAAAGCTTAGTCCATGGACATTAACTTGAGCATATTATCATCTTTGTAATTTATATTACAGGAACATTATTTTCTATTTCAGTCCATTTAACATTAGAATGAATCTGTTTATGCTTCGCTTTGAAATTAATGCATTGTCTTGTTATCAGAAGCACCATATCAGAATGTAGTACATAATTCAAATTGCACAGTAACCACAGTGATGTGTAAAAGGAGTGCAATTAGAAGTGCAAAACTCTAGTATTTGATCGTGAATGCCTATGTATGCAACATCATTTTTTTTTCATCTACCACCCCTTGGATAAAGAATAACAGGTGAAACTACTAAAAATATCCGCGAGTCAAATAAAGAGATCCTATGTACAGCAATTTCTATGCATACTAAATCAAGTCACAAAATGACATAACTGTAAAATTTTATAATGAACTATAAATTTTGAAATAGAATTACCGTTGATGCAAACCTGTAAAAATGGTTCCTCACAAAAGACTACTCTCTTGTTCTATGATTACACATGCAATGCTAATTGCTAGACAAGCTATATACTTTATTCTAACATCTGAAAACAAAATACATGCCAAGAGATAATATCTCAAGGAAAAAAGAGCTGTAACAAATTGGGACCTAGATAAGTGGCAATGGTGACCACTTGCTGGATAGAAGGGCTCCACTCCTCGACGTGTATCTTGTCCGCAAGGTTTGGAGGCTCAAAGAATTCAAAGAACATCAGGTAATTTGGAGGACGTGCATGTGCTGCAATAAGTTTCGCCAACCCTGGATGATCCAGCTCACTGCATATATAACGAAATCCCCAAATTAATCCAAGAAACTAGAAACCTGCCAAGAGAAATTCTTGAAGACACTTTGCGCTTTTACCACTTCTTCAGGATATAAGATCATTTCTGACCTAAAGTTCAATGCACGGTAACAACTAACAAAATGCCCCTTTTACTACAGATGTGTGAAAACCATATATAGTATTGCATGTCACAACAACAATGACAGAAGATAACCAGAAAATGTAATGTTTGTTTCCAACAGATAGTTAGATACGGCTGGACAGCTTCCTACAAAATAGTTCTTATCCTTTGTCAGAATTGCATGCTACCACGCTAATCCAGTTGCGTGAGCTCTTAATGAAAGCTCAACTTCTGTTCATTTTTACGCACAAATTGTTAGCACCTAAAGCTAAATGGCAGCACAAGCATACTACGCCATCCTCCACACGAGTCCCGACCAGCCGTCTCTAGCAAGCTAGCAAATGCACATCAATTCTGAGCAGTGGCTTCCGCCGGAGTCATCGGGAGTATGGGGAATTTGCGAGACAATGAAGAATGTGCGGTAGAGTAGAGAAAGAGAGAGACCACCGACCATAGCAGCTGGAGCTGGTAGTGGAACTTGTCGAGATCGTCGGACGTGGACAGCACGGGCTTCTTCGCGGCGGCGCGCTCGCCCCCCCAGCCGAGCCTCGTACACAGTGCTCTCTGACCCTGCAGGGAACATCACGTCACGTCACACGTCGTCGTCGCATTCCCCACGAGTCAGAACAACAGCGAGGACTATAAGACGACGGGCGGGGTTACCTCGTGCGATAGGGGAGAGGAGGGAGAAGGACGTGGCGGGGAGGTGGAGCGGGATGGAGGCGCTGCGGCAGCACCCGCGCACGCACCGGTTGGACTCCTCCGGCGGCACCTCCAGCCCCATCGCGGCGGACGCCTCGCGCTCCTCGTCGGCGCCGCGTCGCGTGGGAGAAGAGTCGAATCTCGATCGGCTTGGTCGGTGCGCTCGCCTGGGTGGGTGGGTGGGGAAGGGGCCAGAGGAGAGAAGGGGAGGAAGGCGGCGGGGCGACGAGACGAGGAGGCCAACGGCGATGAGTGGTGGATTGGAACTGGATTCGTTGACTCGTCCGGTTTGTGTGACTCTGCCGCGTTGCCTTTCCTTGGGATCGGGTGGATCGAACGGCGCTTTGAATTGCTTCTAGTAGTGTGCTCTTTCGCAAGTTCTTTGTCAGTCAAATCGGTCATGAGCACATGACACACCAAGGCTCATTTCAAGTTCCACTTTTCAATTTGGTTTCTTTCTAGCTAAAGATCGATCAATTTTGGACCAAATAGCTAAGTTAAACATCATCTGGTGTCCATGCCAAGTCCCAAGGGCATATTTAGAATACAGGAATTTTGATTTATCTTTTTAGCGGGAAACAATTCAAAAATCATCTTCAGCGGTCAACCGTGGCAACAGTTGATCCCGACCGTTCCATATTTTCCTTTTTTGTCTAAACTCTTCTTTCCCATTTTAGTATGCGCGCACGCGTTTTTTACTGCGCCGCTCGCAGGGGATAGAACCCGTTAGATAAGCACGCAGCCTTTTCAATTTTTTTAATTGTTTTCGCCGTCTTTTCTCCCCTCTCTCCTCCCTGGGTTTTCTGTCTTGGCCTCATCGTCTTCCTCGGGCTTCCTCCTCTTTCGACCCATGGTGGTTTTGGTCTCCCGGTGGACTTAGATCTCGGAGAGGCAGCGAGAGCTTCCGTTCGGAGAGATCCCAACGCCTGCTCTGGCTCTTGCATATTTTTTCAAGTGAGTTTTTCCATGTGGAGGATAAATTTTGCTGAGGTTTTGCGGAGGCGCGTCCTATGTTGAGATTTCGTCTAAGATGGGTGGTTGCCAGCGTCGCAGTGCTGGCTCGTGCGCCAACGAGTTGTGGGCTAGAGCTTTCAATCCCTTATCTCCCTTAGGTCCGTCCACCTTCTCCCTTAGGTCCTTGAACTCGTCTATGGAAGAGCAACGTCGGGGATGACCCGGCGGTGCGCATCGTCGAGGCCGTGCCGCGGGGACTACTGCTGCTACCCTCGGGACGAGCGGCGAGGGAGGCGTTGGTCCCCATCGCAGCGGCGTGCAGGGGAGAATTCGTCGCAGAATCGAAATTCTCGCGAGACCAAGCAGCACGAGAGAGCAACCGGGGAACCGCACGGCGACGAGACGACAAAGGCCCTGCTCTACTCCGGCGGGCCATCGGGTTCGAGGCTAGGTGTGGCGTACCTGGTTTTAAGGCCAGATAAACCCTTGTGATTACCATACTGGTCCCATGATCAGTGACTAGTACACACAAATTTTATTGATAACATAGTCATATAATACCAGGTTCATTACACAAACAGTCATTATGGTCTTTATTCGTACAAACCAGGCCTATCGGCCGAATTAAAACTGCAGCAGAAAGATACTCGTGGTAGATTGCCCATCAATATACTGAACCATAGCAACTGACTGGGGTAACGCCCTACGCCTCATAGTCGATATCGGTATCCTCGAAATGGTACTCCTTTTCGTCTGGCCAATTCAACAAGCCAAGTGAGTACATTGAATATACTTGCAAGCTCTCCTTCAGAGAGAATAATACGGATATATGCATGCATGGTTGCATCAAGAAAACGGTTTTAACATATGTCTCATGTTGTGCAAGAAAGTAAGTTTTCAGTCAAAGTACTTAAATAGATTCTAGAAACAATTTTAAAAATCAAACTCGGCTCTGCCGAACTGCGATAACATAGCATGTTGACATATCATTGTAGCTTCGGCCGTTCACTATGAAACGGCGTATCACTCCTAGTGGAAGGTCGGTTTCATGTCGCATAGACCAACGCTTTCCCTCACTTTCACTCCTCCTGCCTCACACGCGGTACTCTCAAGTCACCCTGCAAGCACATCATGCCTGCGTCCTTAAACCCATATCCCATTTTGGTTTTTGAAAACTTAAACTAACCAGTGTGTGGTATTGCCAAGTTGTGTCCATAACCGAGGACGCGGTTATTCGAATAGATTTTTAACACTATGTAAAAGTTATACGGCTTTACCTACAAGATGTAAGTCCCCTTGTTGCCAAGTACTGTACTGGCAGGGTTATTACAACGAGACATTTCCCCTATTTTCGTGCTACGGCTGCACCCGCTAGATGAAATCTTACCCAATCCTAGTTTATGCTCGAGTCACATGACACATAGATAGAAATGGATCCCATCTTTGTGTCGAACAACTTTCTCATAGCCACGATGAGGTTCTCTAGAGATAACATCCACCTAGCACTTATCATCTTACTGCCCACGGGTCCAAACACTAGCACTCGACAGGGTATTTAGTCAAATCTTTCCCACCAAGGCCATGTGGACGTACGAGGTGAACCTGGTTTAGCGGCACTTAGGTTCGATCCTTAATTGATCCAAGAAAGACTTCGCACCGATTTCGAGTCACGCGGATTAAAGGAGCCATGCCAGGCTATATCTTGAAACAAGTCACTCTTGCATACACCATATTCATTTCTAAATCGGATCCAAAACATCTTCATTTTATTTTTGGTTTTGTAAAACCTTTTTCGAAAACATCCCAACCCACGCACATTGATGTCCCTTCAAACACCATCGGACACGAAGGTCCATCCCAAGTCCTCCTCATATGAGATTTCTGGGGATTCTTTCTTTTACAAAACCTAGTTTTGCTACTGCGGGGCTAAGCCATATACATATATACCCTACCCTAGGTTCTCGGTAATTTTCTCTGGATACGTAGTCTTTAGGGCGACAAGGAGACATTATTGGACTAAGGTTTCTGCAATATAGGTTATAGCTATTGCTACATAAAATACTAATTTCTAACAGATAGCATGCGTGTTTCGTAGGCAAAATAATTCTTTCACAATCATGGGATTCAACATGGTCAAGGAGGAGGAGCTTGCCTGGTGAGTCCTGATCCTGATCTTTAGATGGAGATGGCTCAGGATCCTCCTGTCGCGCGTACCGGACTTCGTCAACTACACGTTAAGAGCGTTGAATAAACACCATGCATGGAAGATCCAAATAAAATTCGAGAAGTCATGACATGCTTATGAGATGATGCCAGTACGATGAGTTACTCGATAAGTGTTAAGGAGTTAGGGGTTTTAGGGTTTTCGGAAGGCAAAAGCTTATTTTAGATCTTAGGACTTTGGGGGTGCCTTAGTCGACCTCATGATCATTGTTCCAAAGATATTAGACATGGATACTAGTTCTCCGGACCTTATTTAAGCTTTTAGCTAAACTTTAAGTCACATGAAATGTGATGTTTTCTGAAGAGCTTACTTAAGTCTATTAACCCCAATTCACGAAGTACTTGGGATCCTTATTAGTTCTTTTAGGCTACAGAGGTTATATGGTGTCTCAAAATGTTTTATTTTCATATCTTGGGTATTTTGGGGTTTAATCTAAACATTTAGTACCTTTTCTAGTATATTGAAATATGGCTACGTCATTTGATGCCTACGTTATTAGAAAGAAAAAGGAATAAATTACTCTCGGCATATAGGAAAGGTCAGAGATTAGGGTTTGAGAAAATATTTTGGAGCTTTCAGAAATACTCACCAAGCATGAATGCTAATTTTTTTTAAAGAAAAAGAAAAACATGTCCTAAGCTCAACCCCTCGATTTAAATTTAATTGTGTTTGGATTTCAAAAAAATGTTTGATCAAAAAGGTGGCAAATAATTTCTAGGTTACAACACTGATGGAAGAAATGGGAAAACCGGTCGGTTGAGGGGTGAATCGGCTGAACCAAAGACGGGTGGTTTAATTAAATGGAAAATTGGGCTGTTGAGAAGGTTTACGCTTTCTTCAGAAGAGTATTACGCTTTTCAAAGGGGAAGGCGGAAGGCATGAGGAGGCGCGGCCACTTAAGGGTGTGGGCCTGGTGGGGTCATTGGGCCCGCCTATTGGTGGTTGGCGGGGGCGGCTTACCGCTTCGGGCTTAAGTCCCGTGGTGGTCCCACCTGCCGGTTGTTGCGGGTTGCGCTGCCGCTCGGGTTGGGGCGCCGGGATGGCGGTCAGCATGACGCCGGCGAGGAATTGGGCGTCTCGGCTACGGTGGCTAGTTCGGGAAATTAGAAGGGGAAGGTGACTAAGTGGAGAATGGGGAGCGCCATGAAGGCAAAGGCTCGACTTAAGGAGCTTGCTGCCGCTCGGATTTCCTAGGGCAGTGATGGGGAAGTTCCCGAATAGAGAGGCGGTAGGAGTAGCTCAGAAGGACATTGGGTGGTAGCTTGAGCTCAAGAGGCTGCAGACGAGGTGTGGTGAAGAAATGGGAGGCTCGAGTTGACCCATTTATAGGCGGGCAACAAGGGCAAGGCCAAGGGGGCCGCTGTGCTTGGTGGAGACCCCTTCGAACAACCTGTTCTAATAGGGAAGTCCTATATCTTAAAATTAATTCATCAAGTTGATGAGAAAATTCATTGGCGTTCTACTGGGCCCTACTCACTTGTTACACAACAACCCGTTAGAGGAAGAGCCAAGCAAGGGGGACAACGAGTAGAAGAAATGGAAGTTTGGGCTTTAGGAGGATTTGGTGTTGCTCATATTTTACAAGAGATACTTACTTATAAATCTGACCATCTTATAACTCGCCAAGAAATACTTAATGCTACGATCTGGGGAAAAAGAATACCTAATCACGAGGATCCTCCAGAATCTTTTCGAGTGCTCGTGCAAGAACTACGATCTTTGGCTCTAGAACTGAATCATTTTCTTGTATCTGAGAAGAACTTCCAGATTAATAGGAAGAAGTTTGATCGAAATAAATATAAATTCTTATTTTTATTTTATGATTGACCAATATAAACATCAACAACTTGAAATTGGACTCGTCCGGATGATGCAACGACGCAGAGAGGCAATTGGGGCGAGGTTGTGCTGCTGGAGGATGAAAGGACGGCCGTGGCGCTTGAGGACGCGTCGGACGGCAAGGAACCGACAAGCGTCATGGTGGTTGTCAGCGGACGGGGCGGGATGGCACTGGTGTGCACCCTGTGGCGTGCCAGGGCACGGCATGGGTGCGCCCATGAGCGGCATACGCGTGCCCGAGCACGTTCTGGCATACACGGTCAAGTCTCCTCGCGCCACAGGGGTTTCAGGACGTGTACAAGGTGAGCAGAAAAGGTTAGGCACCAAAAGAGGTAGGGGCACAAGGAAAGGTTTGAATGCCAATGGATGCCAATGGCTAGGGTTTAATGGCAGAGGCCAAAAGAGTGTGGCTTTTGAGGAGGACAAGGTGTGCTGAGATTGCTGGGATGGAGATAGAGCTCTAGGATTTTAAAGAGATTTTTACTTGGAGTTGAGGTCAAGATTTCAGGTAGAAAGGGTTAGGGCACATAACTGTTCGATGGGGTGTATTCAAAAAATTTGAATTGAAGGTGGCCAAATTTTTGTAGATTTGAGTTCATGGTGCCTCTCGATTCATAGCCCTAAGCTGAAATTTAAGTGCTATTTTTAGCTTGTTTCTAATTATGTGATCATCATTTGGTTGAATTTTCTACAAAAAGGTTGTGCATCAAACCTTTCTACACAGTTCCATTTTTTTGTTCTAACATGATATTCACTCTTCTACACAGTTCCATGTTTTCCTGGTGAACCAGGCTTCCCTGTTGCACAGTTAGTACGAAACTAAAATATTAGCGACTTTCTATGCAGGCAAATCTGTTTGAAATAATGACATTGATTGTGGCCAAACCTTCCTGTGTAACTCTTCAATTTCACTTCTCAGAAGGTGGCGCTGTTTGGTAGATGTTCACTGCATCATTAGACTGAAGCAAACTGGAAAATAAATATCATATAACGAAGGACACATGGAATGACCTTCGTCATTTTGATACTGCGTAGACTCATGTCAAGCCGATTATCTAACCCCTGGAGGTCGCTCACACCTAGGCCAGAAAGCTCCTATCCCATTAGTTGCCTATAACCATGCAGAAGAGTTTCCATGGTATTTCGTGAATGCACCTACAAATACTCCATATCTAAATGTGAACCGCGCTTGAAGTCGTGTAATTAGTTGGTAGTTAATCCAAAAGGTCCAATTAGTACTTCTGAAGCTATGATGAGATCCGAAATTTTGTGAAATCACATAGCACTTTTTGTTTTCATGTGAATTTCCATCAGTATATACGACATTTGTTGGATTGGTTGATCTTATTTTTTACCCTGTGAGCATACTTGCACTTGTAATTTTTGGTTGTTGTCTCTGATGCTTTTTAACATTGTAACTGTTGTAGCACACTAGAATTATGCCGCAAGATACTTTGTGCTGAATAATTTAAAAAGAAATCGTTACACACTACTGCTATGATTGATGTATAGGGAGGAGTTTTTAGCTATGTGATCAGGGGTTTGAAACATCAGTGTATTCATCATTTTCCATTGATATAATATTGTAGAAGCAATTTTTTCACTCATACCTCATTTAGTTAAACATGATGGGGGCTTTTGCTGTATCTGATTGGAGTAGATCCACTTCAGGATTCACTTTTCCTCGCGTTTCTATAACATGCATACTTGATTCTACCCTTGCAAGCTCAACACATGTTTGTTGCTCTTCTCCTTCCCTCCGTCTTTGGACAAACATCTGAATTTTTTGCACAGACATGAGATGTATTTTAGGCTTATAGATCAATCAAGGATCTATTATTTATTTTATTTTTTCTTTCTTTTCCAGGAATTTGTCTGTTGTTACAAGGGGGGTTTGGAAGTGGTGTGGGTGTGGGGATACCTGTGTAGCTCATGCTGCCACTTGCTTTATCTACAAGCTTCTACTTGCATTCCATTCCTCCAATCTTGTGCTTCCTTAATCAATCCTCATTGGTCAACTCCACTGAAATTTGGAGCTTCCATCAGACCTTTTATCTGTCAAAACAAAATATCAATGTTGAAAATTCAGATACAAATTAAGTTAAGAATCAACGCTCCTTAGTCAACCTTAATAACACTTTTCTGTTGGAATCGATACTTAGTTTGTTTATTAATTGTCTATTCTGACATTTAAATGTAATGGGGATATAATTTTTTTATACCATCACATGTTGTTTTTTTAATTCAATACTAGAGCTAATACCATGTCAATCACCTAAATACATGAAAATATACAGTTTCTTGATTTATATCTAGATACTTTTTACAGAATTAACAAATTGATGCCTAACTTTTTAGGCTTTAAATTGCATATTGAAGTCAAAACTTAACTTCCAGAAGCCTATGCAATTTCTAAAATGGAGTCCCTCGGCGATCTTGATGCATGTAGACCAGCTTTAGCTCAATAGTTACAGATCAGAAACACAAATGCCATTCAATTTTGTGTAGCAGATGGCTTGGAATGACAATTGTGGTGTTTTTCAAATGCTATGAGTCAAAAAGGAGACATGTACTGCAAGAAATTTATGTAATAGCCCAGTAATGGATATCTGCAGACAGTGCTGGAACTTTTTTACTTTTTGTTTGTGATGATGTGTAGTACAATATCCCGTGTATTTGGGGTACCCGCACGTAGTTCCCTGAGGCTTTAGGAAGGTACCACGTACCCGATAAGGATCCTCGGACGATAAGGCAATTCCTCTAAGGGAAGAAGACTCCCCTTAAACTAGGAAAGTCAATCCCGACGTTTAAGGAAGCCAGAGTCCTACTCGGGCGTAAGTCCACGTCCAGTACGACCCTGGGCACCCCCCTATATAAGGATCAGTAATCCCATCGGGGAGGGGGGATGAATCAAGATCAGAAGAGGAGATAACCAGTAGCCAGAAGTCAATCTAGGTTAAGTCAGGAGGCGAAGCTCTAGAAGACCCGCAGCCTCGAAGGAGTCGAGCCCGGAGGATTAGCTAAGATTAGTCTACGACAAGGCCTAGGATAGCCACTAACATACACCCCCTTTGTAAAGCGTGTTCCCGATCAATATATAGCAACAGGACGTAGGGTTATTATCCTGAGGGAGGCCCGAACCTGTATAAAAACGGCTGTTCCCTGCTGTCAGAACTCCTGGCGATTGGCCCCTAGAGGTCCCTACCCCCCAGTAATCATCATCTCGCGAATACCGTAAGATCGCCGGTTTACCAATCGTCGACAGATGGCGCCGACCGTGGGGACCTCTCCGGACCAAGCCGTTCAGGAAGATTCAAAATCGGCAGGACGCGCAACTAGGCGCGATCAGATCTCAGCACCATTCGCACAGCCCTCCTCGGCCTCGTCCAAGGAGGAAGTAGCGAGCACGGCAGGAAAACCGATCGCAATCTCGCCCCGTACTGGGTACTCGGACCAGGGCTTCTACGACAACTTTGGCCCTATGGACCCGTACCCGGTAACGAATCGAGTTGACTTCGGAGAATACGCCCCTGGAGAGGACTCGGATTGCGAAGCTGACCACTTCAGAACCGAGTGCGCCAGGGCCTTCAGCGGGAAGTTGGTCTTAAACGACGATTCCCCGGCCGGAACGACCAGCCCCATGGCTGGGATTTCTCCCGCTAATTCCGATCATGAGAACGATCAAGACTTTACCCGCGTTGTGTCCGATGAGGACAACGTGATGGAATACGAGTACACGTCGTCCAGCCAGGGACCTCGGATGGTACTCGCGATCAACGACGGTCGAGAAGACCCCGTAGATCCAGATTTGCCCGGGGGCTCACAGCCGCGTAATACGCTAGATACCTCTCACGTGGACGGAGGATTACCCGCTGACGGGGAGAGAACTCCTCGTCGGAACGGAGACTTACCCGCTGCTGGAGAGAGATCTCCCCCGGGAACGAGGGAGTACGTATCCCGAACTGCTCGAAGACTTGCGGAAGTGCGCAATCTACTGTCACAGCCTCTCGTAGCAGATCTATCTACACCCGCGGGAGTGCAGTGGCTACAACGGCTGGGGGCTGACCTCCAGGAGGCTCAAAACCAGGCCGAGTCTTCTCGAGCTAGATCGGTGACCAACAGCTCTGCTCGGGTGCATACCCCTCCTCCGTTGGAAGAACGAGACCAGGAGGGACGACACCCCAAAAACCGGTCTCCTCAGGAGGAGCAACCGGTGGACCTCCGAGAACAGCTCGAGCGGCGCCGCCATCAAAGGCGCCAACAGGAGCAACAACCTTCTCGGAGAGACCACACACACAACACCCATGCTCGGGGCCGATCCTCGACCCCGAATAGCGACGAAAACGTGCCTTATCGGAGATCCTTCAGCGGATGTCAAGCGCTGTCCCAGGAACTCCGACAAGTGCGATGGCCTTCCCGCTTCAAGCCAGGCTCGCTTGAATCGTACGATGGAACCACGAATCCTGTGGAGTTCCTCCAGATTTACACCACCGCGATTGAGGCGGCCGGCGGCGATGAGAAGGTGATGGCCAACTACCTCCCTACTGCCCTCAGAGGAGCCGCTAGGACGTGGTTGACGAACCTCCCCCCAGGAATAATCCGTTCTTGGGGTCAGCTATGCGACATGCTACTCGGGAATTTCCAGGGTACCTTCCCGAGGCCTGGTCGGGTCGACGACCTGTTCCTCGTCGTCCAACGACCAGATGAGACGTTCCGCGAGTTCACGAAGAGGTTTAGTACTGTCCGCAACACTATACCCGAAATAACGGACTCGGACGTCATCCGCGCCTTTACTCGGGGCAGTCGGAACGAGATGTGCACGCACGATCTGATCATGCGACCACCAAGAACCACCAGGCAGCTTATGGGCCTGGCCGAGAAGGCCGCCTGCGCGGAAGAAACCCTGCGCTACATTAAGCAGCAGCGGGGCGAGTCCACCAGTTCCCCCCTCCAACCGAGAAGCGATTCGCGCAAAACCAAGCACAAAAAGAAGCCCTCTGGAGGGAACAAGGAGAAAAGGACCAGAACCGACGAGGTGATGGCCGACGTTTCTGAGAAGCATACCTGGAAGCCACGCTCCAAGGATAAGCCTACAACACCCTCCGACAAGGCGTCCAAGCCCTGGTGCGACTTCCACCAGACGGACTCGCATGATCTGCGACAATGCCGCATCCTCAAGAAGTATCTTCGGGAAGAGCGAGAGAGGTTCCGCGAGGAAAACCCTCAGGTCGCTAACAACAGCCGGGAGACATCTTCCGAAGACAGTGATTCCACCCCTGAGCCATTCCAGGGGCATGTCAGAGCGATAGAGCACTTATTCGGGGGCTCGACCTCTTATGAGTCCAAGAGGCAGTACAAGGCGATCACCCGGGAAGTCCTCGCGAGTGTTCCGCGAGTCCCTCGAGCGATCAAGTGGTCTGAGGTAGCAATCTCATTCGACCAGACCGATTGCCCCGAAAACTGTGCTCGACTGGGGCGGTACCCGATCGTGGTTGAGCCCACCCGGGGCCTTTGTAGAAAGGATCTCGACGCCGTCCGTAAGTTCTTTGGAACCCGAGGACGAAGGAGTGGTAGATAGGCACCACTCAAGGGTGTCACCAGGTATTGACGCTCCGAGGGGAGTGGCGGGTCACCTCGTCGCTCCCCTCGATCTTGAAGAGTCGTGGACAGAGCCCATCCGCAAGTACCTTCTCGATCGAACTATCCCTGAGGACGATACACTTTTCGAGCAAATTGCCCGGCGCGCCAAGATGTATTCCTTGGTCGATGGGGACCTCTACTGACGAGGGGCTCACGGAGTGCTCATGCGGTGTATCCCTCAGACGCAGGGTATAAGACTACTCGAAGAGATCCATGGAGGGGTGTGCGGGGCACATGCATCTTTCCGAACCCTGGTCGGAAAGGCCTTTAGACAAGGTTTCTATTGGCCGACAGCCCTACATGACGCGAGCGAGTTAGTGAAGCGATGCCGTCAGTGTCAATTCCACCGCAGACGCATTCACCAGCCCGCCCAGGCACTACAAACTATTCCCTTGTCATGGCCATTTGCCGCGTGGGGTCTCGATATCCTAGGACCATTCCCGGTGGCACCTGGGGGCTATAAGTTCCTCTTCGTCGCAATCGATACATTCACCAAATGGATCGAAACTGAACCTGTCGTGCAGATCACATCAGAGGCGGCCAAACGGTTCATAATGCGAAACGTTATGACCAGATTCGGCGTCCCGAGCAGAATCATAACCGATAACGGTACCCAGTTTTCCAGCTCTGACTTCATTGAATACTGTACCGAGCTCGGCACCAAGATATGCTATGCCTCGGTTGCACACCCACAGAGCAACGGACAGGTCGAGCGCGCCAACGGACTTATACTTCAGGGGATGAAGACTCGCGTCTTCGACAGACTCTCCGCCCACGCCAAAGCTTGGGTTCGCGAGTTGCCCTCCGTACTCTGGGCCTTACGGACAACCCCTAATCGGGCCACCGGAGAAACTCCGTTTGGTTTGGTATATGGGGCCGAGGCCATGCTGCCATGTGAACTTATCCTAAAATCGCCACGGGTGAAGCTATATTCCGACAAGGAAGAAATCCCTCGAAGAGAGGACGACCTCAACTTCATTGAGGAGAAACGGACCCAAGCCCTACTGCGGGCCACCCAATATCAGCAAAAGCTCCGTCGCTATTACGACAGGCATGTCCGACAACGTTCATTGCAGGTCGGGGACCTCGTCCTACGACTCGTACAAAACAAAAGCAACAGTAATAAGCTTTCCCCTAAATGGGAAGGTCCATACACGATAGTCGAAGCTACCCGACCAGGATCTTTCCGACTAGCAATGGAAGACGGCCGAGCCCTAACGAATTCCTTGAACATCGACCAACTCCAGAAGTTCTACGTTTGAGACTAGTCGATTGTCCACTCGAGAATGTCTCTCGAATGAACAATCGGGGGCTGGTCCTGGGATTCGGTTAAAAAAGTCCTGGGATTCGGTCAAAAAAGTGATTTACTGAAGAAAAGTTGTACATGTCTGATGCGCAAGGGCTACGCAGTTACAAGTCGGGTAGACGAAAGCGCCTGGAAAATTCCTGAGCCACGCGATCCAGTTCCGCCAGACGATCAGGAAAGCCTTCGGTGGATCGGACAGACGCGCCGACTGTAGTAAGCACCTGCTCTAGGAGGTCCGCCATCTTCGACAATCTCTCCTCGGCGGTCGAAGCTCTCACCTGCTCCCGAGAAAGAGATTCGGAAAGTTGGGCCGACTGGTCTCGGAGCATGCCGTTTTCACCGCGAAGAGAGTGGACCGCACCGCGGAGCGAGTTGACCTCGCTGCGAAGTGAGTGGATCTCGCCGCGAGTAGAGTCCCACTTAGCGCGGGCGCGCTGAAAGGAAGGCACCCGGGTCAGTCAGGATGGCAGGATCATTCGACGGAACCATTAAGGAGCGGGAGTCTTTCTTACCTCCATCAAGGGTCCGAGTAGCGCCATAGGGTCCTCTTCGGCCAAAGCTTCCCCGCTAGACAGTTCAGACATCGGCTGGTCCTTGGCAGGCAAGGAGGAGGGTGCCCCGCCTGCCGAGCCCCGACCAGGACGTAACCTGATGGATGGTTTCCTCTGCAGAGCAGCGGCAGGCGCGGGGGCTGACGGGGAAGTGCCCCTGTGGATCGCATATCAGAAGAAGAGATCGATAAAACAGGAAGCAAGAAGATGGTACCTTGCCCTCTTCAGTGAATTGAAGCGCCTTCGTCAATCTGAAGAATCCACTGCTTTACGGAGACAAGGCGGTGGTACGGAGCTTATCTCGCCCCGTGTAGCTCCCTCCATCTTCTCGGCCGGGTTAGCGTTCCCGCGGCCCGGGACGTCAACCGCGGTCGAGTCTCGATTAGGGATGGAGGGCCCAGCTTCTGGATCATCTACCGCACGTCCTTCTTGCTGCAGAGGGGGTTTTTCCCGCCAGACCAATGTGAGTTGGGCGTGAGGAATCAGAGACCGTATAGAAAAAAGGATTACCGCTAGAACCTCTTCCTTCTCGTTGGGAGGTCGAAGGGGTAGCGATGTAGGGACCATCGGACGGTCAGGAGAAGGTACATGCGTGAAGAAAGCTTCCACCTTCTCGGATACCTCCGCTTCGGGGAGAGCTGTTTAAGGCAAGAGGAAGGGTTATGATACTCCGACGAGCTATCCCTCCTCTGGTGAGAGGGTAGAAACTTACCCAGTTTTCTCCACCGTTGATAGGGATCGCTCGACAAGTCCCAAGCGCCTGTTTCCCTGAACCGTAGAGGACAAACTCCGCGCCTGATGAAGTCGGCGGCCACGTCAGCAGAGGATAAGCCTCGAGTTCGAAGGGCCGCGATTTCTCCGACTAGATGCTGGAGGCGAAAGTCGAGTAGGGCCTCATCGGTCCAGGAGGATGCAGCTTCAGGCGGCGTTCCCCAGTACCTTATGCCCAAGGAAGACGAGGGGCGGCAGTAGCACCACCCATGCTCCCATCCTGGGAAGAGCCGGATTTCGGGGACGTCGATGTACTCGGTGATCCTTTCTTCTCGGAGGCGGATGCTTGCGCCCCCTGCTATCTTCTTCTGGGTTCTTTCCACCTTATGGTAGTATCGAAATAGGTCCAGCGGTGGCCGGATTCCGAGGTAGGCTTCGCATAGGTGGGCGAATACACTAAGGAGAATGTATGATGCCGGATCGAGGTTTACCACCTCGACCCGATAGAAGTGGAATATCGATTGTAGGAAGGTGGAAGGAGGCAAGAAAAACCCGCACCGGAAACAATCAGGAAAGATAACCAGCCAGCCGGGTTCAGGTTTGGGGGATCGCTCTCCCCGGACGGGCTGGAATTCGGCTTGATGGGTTGATCGAATAAGAGCCAGCTCCAAGGAAGACGCGAGATTTGCCTCGGTCATCTCTGAGCGTGGCCACAAGTTATCCGCCGAGGAGTTCCTGGCCATGGGCGCGAGGAAGAAGATGAAGAGAACAAGAATGCTAGGAAGCAGGAATGCAATGTGGGCAAAACCCCAATTCTTGGACTCCTAAAGGATTTGAACGATCGCCGGGCGCGGTTCACGGCACGATCAGTTCCATCGCATTTAATGCGGGCAGTTGCTTTTTTTCGCGCACAGAGCACGTCGCGGGAAAAAGAGGGTCTGACAACCCACGACCCAAGAGATGGGCCAGAGAGAGGAAAGATTCTTCATCACCACGTGAATTTTCCGCCACGATGGTTCCGTTTCTTAGAAATACGCCAGGCGAACGCGTGTCCGTGATCGACGGATCAGATCAGATCAGAAAGGCGTTCTGGATTTTTCCAAGGATTTATTCCGGTAAGGTTCTTGTGACTACTCGGTAGGGCTTAAACCTACTCGGAGAAGTCGCCGACAAGGATTACTCGGGTCACCTACTCGGGGCTGCCCCCCGACAAGGGCAGATTTCTAACCAAACCATCTTGACCTCACTTCACGTACTGATGGGGGGCTTGATGATGTGTAGTACAATATCCCGTGTATTTGGGGTACCCGCACGTAGTTCCCTGAGGCTTTAGGAAGGTACCACGTACCCGATAAGGATCCTCGGACGATAAGGCAATTCCTCTAAGGGAAGAAGATTCCCCTTAAACTAGGAAAGTCAATCCCGACGTTTAAGGAAGCCAGAGTCCTACTCGGGCGTAAGTCCACGTCCAGTACGACCCTGGGCACCCCCCTATATAAGGATCAGTAATCCCATCGGGGAGGGGGGATGAATCAAGATCAGAAGAGGAGATAACCAGTAGCCAGAAGTCAATCTAGGTTAAGTCAGGAGGCGAAGCTCTAGAAGACCCGCAGTCTCGAAGGAGTCGAGCCCGGAGGATTAGCTAAGATTAGTCTACGACAAGGCCTAGGATAGCCACTAACATACACCCCCTTTGTAAAGCGTGTTCCCGATCAATATATAGCAACAGGACGTAGGGTTATTATCCTGAGGGAGGCCCGAACCTGTATAAAAAACGGCTGTTCCCTGCTGTCAGAACTCCTGGCGATTGGCCCCTAGAGGTCCCTACCCCCCAGTAATCATCATCTCGCGAATACCGTAAGATCGCCGGTTTACCAATCGTCGACAGTTTGCATCATGATCCATATATGGGGAAGCAGGAATGTATGATTTCCTACATTCTCTGTTTTCTTTCTACAGTGCTGGAATTTTTCCTCAGATTTTTTTTTATGTTTCTCAAATAAAAATATGATGTGTGCTTAAATCCAACTAAAATTTTAAGCGAATCTGTGTGACCTAGATCACAAAACTTGCATTCTTTTCATATTTAACAAACACACATGAACATACCCTTTTTTGTTTGTGACTGCCTTTCTTTTTCCTCTTTGTGTTTTGCTTCCTCTTTTTTCTTATGGGATGCAGATTTGGATGGATTGGGGGGTTTGGGCTGGTAATCCAGATATGCATAAAGAATGGATATAATTGGGACTAGCTTGAACCCTAAATACTTTTTTTATTTTTCCCCTCTTTTCTTCTTTTGTGCTCTTCAACGGTCTTCAGATCCATGCGATGCTTTTTCTACAAGTGTTCCCCATGCCTGGCAGTAATGATTCCTTTTCTGCCCAGAGGTACAAGATGACCTTTTATTTTTATAGAACGAACCCCACATCTTTTTTAACATAATCACCCTCGTTGCTTGTTATTTTCTCAAGGGTCTTTTTTTTCTCATATATTGACACTTCAGCGAGTCATTTTATTTTTTGGGGCTTTTTTTGCAATATAGCAAAAAGATGTACGGTGCTTTGAGGACTCCTCTCCCATCCGTTGTTTTCCCCTTTTCTCACATCGGATGCAATTTTTTCTCGGTTGGCCATAGTTGAAGCACAGTGAAGAACTAGAGGCGGCAGCCAGGGGCAGAGGTAATGTGGATTTTTACTTTTCTGTGTTCAAGTTGTTCTTTCTTTCTTTTTTCATCCCCGTCATGATTTTCTTGAATCCATTCGCATCTCCTTGTGTTATGCAGCCAAGAATCCTTTCTCCAAATCCTCCTCCCCTCCTTATGAAATGGCTTGCTCTAGGGTTTCTGGGTTTTTTTTTACATATTGATTTCTTCTGTAGGCACCATACTGCACACGATTTTTAGATTTAGTTTTTGTTGTTTTTTATACAGAATCCCTTTACTTGTAAGCTCCAGCCATGCTACATGGTTTCTTTTTACTCTTTTGCAAAGAAGTTATTATTAAAGAGAGTTACCTCAGCTCATCTATCAGCATTCATTTCAGTATGTTGAGTTATATACGTACTAGTATATATAGATAGTACCTAATAGTACATATTCTTGTATAACTTAAATGGGCAGTGTAAGCAAAGTGATAAAAGAAGCAATCCTACAAGCATCGTTGAAAGTGCATCTAGGCCCCTAATTGTGTTTTGGTGATAGATGGTGAATGATTAAGGGACTAACATTTGCAATGAGTGCACAATCAGGTTTTAGTTCCCATTGTGAAGAACAATCGGCATTGACGACCCCCAAAAAGTGAAGAAAAGAAGACGGCGTATGTTCTATTGAATATTTCTATAGATTTCATTCTCCATGAGGTTTTGATCTATTCTTTTTTAGTATAGGAACGTCGTACTATAAAGGGGGGGTATGTCAACACACTGGTAGAAAGCTGAGTGCTCAATTTCTCAACAATCTTCTCATTTTGGAGACACAAATTTCTCACAATCTCTTAGCCAAAACCTAGCTTTCCTTGAGTACCCGGAGTATCCGGCTGTTCCCGAAATGTCCGGGTGTCCAGACCCTTGTGGGAGGTGCTCTCGGGTTGATATCCGGAGTATCCGGCCCAGCCCAGGATGTCCGGGTGTCCAATACCCGAATGGGCCACTCTCGGGTAGGTGCCCGGAGTGTCCGACCTAGCCTAGAATGTCCGAGTGTTCAGTACCCAGATGGACCACTCTCGGGTAGGTGCCCAGAGTGTCCGGATGTAGAATGGGGTGTTGTGACTGTTGGAAATTTGTATACTCGGAGTGTTCGGACTTGTTAGTCCGGAATGTCCGGATGTGTTAAATCAAACTCCAACGGCTAGATCTTGTGAGTCATCTATTTATACCCCTCCTTCCCCATTCACTTCCAACTCTTTGCCAAATCATTTCCTGCACTCAATAGAGCCATGTCTCCTCCTCCAAAGCTAAAAGCCCTTGTTTTTGAGAGAGAGATCCAAAAGGAGTGAGGATTTTCAAAGTGTTGAGCACTAGAGTATTGAGTTCATCTCCAAGTAAATCGACGGGCTTGTTACTCTTGGAGATTGGGGTCTCCTAGATGGCGAGGAGTCTTTGATAGCTCCCGATTCGTGTGGTGAGCATCAAGTAGTTTGTGAAGGCCGGGATTCACCTCCGCAAGGAAAGAATCACCAGGAAGAAGTCGAGAAGATGCAAGGGTGTCCTCGAGGGTGAAAGGCTTGAGAGAAAGCCGGCTCTTGATCAAGTGTGATCGAGCTCCCCAAACGGATACGTAGAATCCCCTAAAGGATCCGAACTTTGGCAACAAATTCTTTGTCTCCTTTTTCATTTATTTCTTGCATTTACTTCGCAAAGTATTTCTCATATTGCTTGCATTAAACTCATTAGGATATTTGCTCTCACATCATATCACTTGCTCCTCTTGCTAGTTAATAGAATCAAATTTCGCAAATTACAAGAGTTGATTAAAATTGCCTAGTCGCCTATTCACCCCTCCCCTCTAGGCCGACATCTTGATCCTTTCATCGTAAGGTTCATAAGCAACACATCTACTAAAGTAGTTGCAGATCTCATGTATCTCTGATGGTGTTAGCTCTTCCTGAGCACTGCTGTGAGGAGCTTGCTTTTGCTGTTGTTGGTGGTGAAACCTCTTCACATTAAGAATTTGAAGGAGTAGTTGAACTCAATAAATACTAACAACAAATACATAACCACTGCATGATAAAAATGTGGCCATCATTTAATTTAGATACGAGCAAGTTGTATCAATTATTCTGATGAAGATTGTGGCTAATTTGATAACATTTCGTTAGGTCAAAAGTTTATTTACTGAACTGGAGTGTTTTCCCCCATAAGTTTTAGTTATGCTACATATGGCATATGTTCTTTACCTAAGTTTTTATTTTTGATGTGTGCTTTTTTGTGTGATGTCTTCTCACAGCAAGTGGTGTACAATGGTTTGCGCAAGGGGAGTGACTTGTAGTTGTGATATGGAGGAACAAGAAAAGATGAACTAGCTGGTCATATAACATTATATCATCAAGAACAAAAGAAGGTTCTACATATTTATCTTTTCTTTTTGTTCCATAATAAATTCTACTTTTACTTTATTGTTACCATGTCTTACCATGTACAATGTGCTTTATTAATAATAATTTCCACTTAGGTCATTTTGAAGGTCATTCTTTATTAATGTGTTTTTTTACCCATCTAAAACTGCTATCCTTAGCATGAGCTCTATGTTTTATCATGTATGTTTCTTCTTATGCATATGCATGTACGATGTGGTTTTAGAATTTTGTTTCCACACATAGAATATATAATAAATTACTAATATACTACTTTTGCAAATATACTTGACAATGATTCTCTACTCAGCTTAGTCTACAAAAGTTTATCAATGTAGCTAGACAACTGATAGATAAAGAGAGGAAAGTTGTTAGGAGCATTGGATTCAGTCACATTCTAGACCTTACTTGTGATGCTATTACAGGAGGTGTTTTAGAATGGTTAGTCCAACGTTTCAATATCAGATCAAGGTCCCTTCAGCTCAAAGATGGTCTTATTTTTACTATTACACCATTTTGTATACATCAAGTGCTTGGCATACCTCTGGGTAGGAAAAGTGTGGAGAGAAGATGTGACGAAGCTATCAGGATTATCATTGCTAAACAAACCAAATGCAAGGGCAATTATCCAACTATTGATGAATTAATCAACACAATCACTCCTCAGCTGGATGGTGATATGTTCAAGAGGATTTTCATGCTGTTTTCTCTAACCACCTTTCTATGCCCATCAAGCCATAAGGCGGCTAGCCCATATTATTACTCAGCACTTGTAGTAATTGATGACATTGGGAACCTTGAGTGGTGTATAGCTATGCTTGACAAGCTGGTATACTTCATTCATAGATTCCAGTTAGGTGAGTCTTCCGTCATTGGTGGATGTCTTCTTCCTCTCATGGTACATATATTTTAAGAACCTTTTGTTTTATGGTTATCTGTTGCTACAATTCATTTAAAGCTAAAGCCCATTTTCCTTACTAATTTTTTTTAGTGCAGATAATTTATTTTGAATTGTTGGACACTGATTTGCTAATGAATACATGTCTTGTGCCACGTCTATGTCTTTGGACATCTAAAATTGTCAAAAATATGAAATAATGGATTCTACCGCTGATGGTGGGTTGCATTACGGAAGGCTACCGGTATTACATCTTTCATACTCAAGCAAAGCATATATATTTTTTTTTAATCTATGTATTTCAACTTTCTTGACGTAGTCAGTGCAACTTATCTCTGTTTTTTGAATTTGTAATGCACTCAATATTGAACATAGCAAATATATTACAGATGAAGAACATATCACAAACACCTTTCAAGAGGAACAACCAGGATGATGCTAGTTTTTTTCCACCTATTCCTGAGGGGCTGTTGCATCTAATTCTTTCATTTGCTCCAAAGGAAAACCATGCATGGGTATGTTTTTGTTTTTTTGTCGAAACTTTTTCTGTTGTTTATTATTAGTTACACAAAATGTACAACTCTTTTTTAGTAGACTGCTAATTGCAAAAGTTACACTGATTTTTAAACAACTATATAATATATTATTTTTATTTCTTATTTTTTTTCTTGACACAATTTTTTTCATGTGTTTGAATCAAGTGACAGAAGAAGTGAATAGAATTATGCAGAACATGTACAAAGACGCACTTGCAGCGATGCAGCCTGCTATCACTATACATTTTACAAGCATGCTTCAGCTTTTGTTGCCTAGTACCAATAATGCACTAATAAGGGAGTTCAACCATTCTAAGAATAGGCCAAAGCTTGTTCACAATCCCAAGCTTAATTCAACAATGCGAGTTGGCACTACTAGTCACACACAAAACAGGGAAACAATACCTCAACATTCCACTATCCTTCAACAAACAAAAGGGAAAAAAACCTATATTGGAAATAATACAAGAAGGGAGGGCATAGGATTATGCTTATATATCCCAAGACACAATATCAGTTGTCCCTGTTATACCCGAAAAAAGAAGTTTACACAGAAAAAGAAAAGGAAGATTTCATTGACTGCTTTGCAAAATCATTGCCACAAGTGTCTGAGGAACTATTGGATAAGCAATGTCAAACATTGGCCCCCCTGAATGATCTACTGCAAACACTAGAGTATATGCCAATATCACATCAATCAAATATACCTTATAGTGCAGAACTGTTAGAGCAGATAATGCATCCACAAAAAATTGAAATGACATGCAATACTTAGACTAGTGGAGGTACATTTGATTTATTGGCTTATGCGTCTGGAGTAGGGATAACTAAGGAACTTGATGAGCTACGATTTCACAGAAGAAATGAATTTGAGATATGCAGCCCCACTGACAGTTTTAGAGATATAAAGAACACTAAGGTAGATCTGAACCGCAAAAAGAGGGCAACATGCATGTCGTTGAATGAACTTGGTACATCATATATCGCTCTGAAAGAGAGCAAAGATGTTTGTGACTGAGAGTGGAACATCAAGCAAGCCTATAAAGGAGCTGACGCCACTACCATTTACTGAGGTTGGTAGGAAACTTCTTGATGACTTCAACTAGGATGACCCAAATGTAGTTGCTAAGATCGTGCACTCATCTGATAAGCTGACACAGACATTTTGTTCTCAAAAGTGTTTAAATGGGTTCAACACGCCCATTAAATAGTCAATTGATATTCCTCATTTACCACCACAAAAGTTATGCTACAATCACTTCTCTACACCTATTGAAAGAGACATGTACAATGATATTATAAATCACATCCCCGGCCATGGTATGAGAAGGTATAATTTTTCCCCTTTTTAATCCCGCTTAATAATACAATGTGCTGATTTATGGAATTAAAAAATTATGGCCTCTTCTTTTCTTTTTCAGCCCCAAGATCATCAAGATGGGGTCAACATGGGCAGATCACAGAACCTTTGGAAGCAATATGAAAGTCTATGGAAGGATTAACAAGCATATAATGAACATTATGGGGAAGGCTGTGATGGTTGAACTCATAGAGAAAAGCAAATCTAGACTGTTGCACGACGGGTACCGATCAAAGTATTACATGAAGTGTGAAACAACGGTATGCATAGCCTCGGTCTATAATGTTTAATTTTAACAGTTTTTTCATACTATCCAGCTATGCATTACTACATACTACTTGTCCTTTCTCCTTTTTGCACTCAAGCTTTATTCCAAGCTTCATTTGAAAATCCTGCTAACATCCATATACATTTGACTAAGAAGTTAACTGACTACAGGTTAGACAAAATAGACATGGTAAGTAGTAGTTTGGTTAACCATCATATTTTTTCATAGATAGGACCTTAATTTAAACTTTTATTTTCCCCTTCCTAACATGCTCTTTTGTTCTTTTTTATTTGCAATTTTGTCTACATATCTTTTTACTCTTGTCCACATATGGTTTTTGGTATCTTCTTGTTGCAAACTTCAGAAGTAAGGCGTTTGAGATCCTGTGTCCAGACAGTAGGTTAGAATTGATAACTAAAGAAGCAACGTCAGTTATATGGACATTTCAGCGTTCTTTTAATATTGCTTACCCAAGATCAAACAGAGTGAACATCTTTGATATGGAGGCTGTTTTTCAGAGTGTATCTTGTTCAACCAAAGAGTAAGGGGATATATTTTCACTTATTTTTGACATAACAGTCATGTCCAATGTTTTTAAATATAACATGTATTTTTCCTTAACCTTTTTGAATAAATGCAGAGCTAATAGCAGCATCTTCGTAATGAAATTACTGCAAAGCCATGATGGTGAAACTATAATAACTTTCAATCCTGTACGTGCACAAAACATCATCTAACATGCATTTTTTATATGGGGGATTGCAACACATATGCTTTTTGTGTTTACTCTCTTTTTGTCACCCGCGCAAGCAGGATGATGCAAAGGCTGTTCGTGAGGCTCTGACATACTACATAGTAGCTCACCCATACAACAAAGATCTCATGCAAGAAACAAAGGATATATTAACTAGATATGTAAGATTTGCATCGCATCAATCAAATTTTTTAATTATACATGTTTTACTGCTTATACAGCATTTCAATCAATTTTTTGTTCAAGAAGTTGCTAACCCTTGTTTCTTTCTTTTTCTTCCAGAGCATAGTTTACAACCAACAGGTAATAAACAATTCTTTTTTCATTATAAAATAGCATTCTTATTAAATTGTACGGTTTTCATTTTTTTGCAGTCAGCAACCTATCTAGCAAAATAATGTTTTACTGGGCTCAAGGGGAATTTTTGGTACAGCCATGAAGCTGATTTCAAACGCATATTTTTCTATATTCCACTGTCCTTTTTCTATTTCTACATTTTTTTCTAGATTATACATCTGAAAGTCCCAAATATCCAAGTGGGGAAGGACCCATGGTGTGTCCAGTTATCACCTAGTAGAAAACCTTTTTTTATAGTTTCAACTAACAATTTTGAATCTACAAACACAAAGCTACAAGTGGGAATGCCTACTAGTTGGAATCATGTAATACCTAAGTTGAAATCCTGGAGCTCTCTAGTGGAAGGCTCAACATATCATTTTTTTAGGATGGCTCTACTTGGTAGTTGGAAACTGGGATTCTATTTTTCCAAAGTGCCCCTAGTTGAAATCAATACCAGAGGCCAATTCCTTACTTATTTTTCCATACCCCTAAGTCGAATCTCTATAACATTCAAAGTAGAAATTGTCTTAGTTTCATAGTTGGAAGCTCAAACCGTCCAAGTGGAAAGCTGAAAATGTCGAAGGAGAAAGATGCAAGTATGCAAGCGGAAAATGCAATCTAGTTGGAACTCCATGGTGTATAGGTAGAAAGCTTATTGTTTCATAGTTGAAAACTTCATTTTAATTGTTGTTTCACACCGTATATGTAGAAAGCGTATTGTCCCATAGTAGGAAGTCCAAGTTGGAACCTTATTTGTTTCATAGTTGAAAGCTTCATTTTTACCCAAGATTAATGCTGCAATATTCGTAGTTTTTAGTAGAAACCTAAAAAAAAGCTATATATCCCTGTGTACAAAGTTACTAAGATTTAAGTAGGAACCCATAGTAAGCTCCAATATCTTGCACTAAAAGGAAGGACATTCTGATTTTTAAGAGTGAAATGTTTTGCAGTCTCTAAGTAGGAATCTTGTGATATAATGTTTGTATTTTTAAGTATTAAGCTGAAAATTTACAAGTATATAAAGATTTTTCACACTTTGAAGAGTAGAAACATTATAGTTTTTGTGTAGAAAATTTGTAGTTTCTAAGTAGGAACCTTGTGGTATAAAGTTTGTATTTTTTAAGTAGAAAGCTGAAAATTTGCAAGTGTAAAGTTTTTTCACACTATTTGAAGAGTAGAAACATTATAGTTTTTATGTAGAAAATCTATAATTTCTAAGTGGAAACTTTAATAATTTTATAGTACAAATCTCATGATTGTGCGAGTGTGAAAGCTAGAGTTTTGTAAGTAGAGACTTTTTGACATTTTTTGGAGGTCAAACTTGACATTTTCGTGATTGAAAGTTGAACCTTTTACAAGTGGTAAGCTTGCAGGTCGTAGTGAAAAGCTTGACTTTTCTGGTTGAAAGCTTCACTTTTTTTCGAGTAGAAAGCTCTAAGTTCCCGGTTGGAAGCTCAATGTGTTCCGCTGGCCCGTTTTATTTTTCTGTGTGGAAAGTTTTAGGTCACAGTTGAAAGCTCGACATTTAGTTGTGGAGAGCTCTATGTTTATAATTGAAAGCTGAAAGGACCTTAATGACTAAGATGTCGCCTAGAGGGTAGGGGTGAATAGGCCTTTAAAATTTACTTACGAATTTGGCTCAATCCTAATGCAGAATTATACTAATTTGTTTTTCGCAAGCTCAAATCCTAATATGCTAGTCTTTCATATAAGCATAATCACCGTATGAGTATATCAAGCTTTGCAATCCTAGAGTAACAAACAAACAATTCAACTTCTATAAGAGATATACAAGTAATCTATTGCAAGTATGAAATGCAATAAGTAAAGAAGACAAGAGACAAACGATGTATGACCTGGAGTTTGGATATCCATCAATATCATATGTCTCCATTTGAGGACCCGATCACGCTTGATCAAAGGTGGGCTCTCTCTCAAGCCACTTCCTCTCGAGGATTCTCCGGAGTCTCCCCGATCACTACGGTTAGCTCTTTCTTCCACTCCTGGAGATGGCGAGCTCCACAACCACTTCACAATCTCCCGGGCCTCCTCACAAGCTTCTTGAGGAGATCACCGAGTCACCACCACCGAACCGTCTAGAATACGATGGTCTCCAAGAGTAACAAGCTCCTGGACTCACGCTCAAACACGATCGATACTAAGTGCTCAATCACACGCAACTAATGTGCTAAGTGTGGGCAACCAAAGCACCTCACACCTCTCACACCTCTCTCTATTCTCACTCAACCACAAAGGCTTTGGATCTCACTCTTGAACTTGAGAGAGGACAGGAGAGCACTCAAGGTTAGAACACAAAGCTCTAACAACCCCTCAAATGGCAGCCCCCACTCACAAGGAGGGCAAGGGGTATAAATACCCCACTCCAAAAAACTAGCTGTTGGAGACAGATTCTACATAGATCGGAACTTTTGATCCCACATAATCCAACGGTCGAATCCAAGCAAAACTCACTCCCAGACCTGCCAAAAAGCACACATCAGAACATCCAATGTAAAATTCGGAACATCTGATTTTTACAGACTTAAAACTAGGGTGCACATCAAAACATCCGAAAATTGAAACTTCCGACTGGATCGAAACTTCAACCGGAACCTGTGATCAGATCGAAAGTTCCGGATACAATTTTTCAGAGGTTTCGAAGACACATCGGAGGTTAGATCGGAACTTCCGATCACATCGGAACTTCAATCGGAACCTGTGATATGAAAAATTCCAGCACTGCAAAAGACACCCCGGAACACCCTGAAAACGGATTTGTACACTTCCACCCATTGTAACAAGCTTAATCACCCAAGATTAAAGCTAGATATCAAATGGGACACACCAAACACAACTAGGGCTTGGCAAAGAACACTATTCGTCGCAAAGGCCGACCACAACATAGGGTTAAGTCTAAACCACCTTTAGACACCCCAAGCTTGCTAAGTACCCTATCAGCACAAACCTACCACACACTAAGTACATGGTTTGAGCACTTGACAACTGATAACATCCAAGCTATGCATCTGGTAACTCTTCTTGATAGTATGGCTATCGAACCTATAACCCGGTCTACCACCAAACTCCTTGAGATCAGTAGAAACTAGAAAACCTAGTCTAGACGTACCTTTGCCTTGAGCAATCCTGTTGGACTTGACAAAAGCATCATTCAAATCCCGATGCTTCTCATTGCTCTTCTAATCTTGTCATCAGCTCCACTAAGGCTTGATAATGAGCTTCATCCTTGCTTCTTATCTCGATCTCTGGAAGCTTGATGAAGACCAATTGATAGCTTCCCATGTACCAAGCATAGGAGGCTTCTCTCTTCACATCATCTTCACCGGTTTACCACCGAGGCATGAACCACAAGCATCAAGTACGTGAGTCGTCCACTATGCCTCACCTTATCTTGCTCTTCCAAGTAGGCATATTTGAATATCTCAATTCAACTCTTGCCATCAAATGGAACCTAACCCCAACTCACTCTCAAGCACATAGCACATAAGTTAGTCCATCAATATTGTTGACAAATTATATCTTTAGTCATTTGAACCACACAAGTGACTTAGCCTTCACACTTAACGTCAGTCTTCTTGACTCCAACTCATGGATTTCATCTTGATCCTCTTTTGGCTCAACTCATGAGCTCTGTACACGGTCACTTAGTGTTCCATTCAGGATCACACTTAGATCGTGTACTCAACCTTTGCCTCGATCATCTTTGGTTCACTTCTTGAATCCCAATCTTGATCTTCCAAGGTCTCTTTCTCTCTAGCTTCTTCTTCATCATATGAGCGTCATCTAGAGCTCATTGATCTTGATGCATTTCTTTTAATCTCATGGCCTTCTTTGATGAGTCCATACTCTATCATTCATGCATCTCCTATGGAGCAATCTATAAACAAGTCTCAACATAATTGTTAGTCCATAAGTATTACCATTAATTACTAAAACCACACTAATAGGTTAGATGAACTTTTAAAAGCTAAACATGTCCCGTTCATATATCTGCATTTTTTGAGTTGAGAGCTTCAAAGTCAGAGTTGAAAGCTCGATATTTACTTATGAAAAGCTCTAGGATTTATAGTAGAAGGCATAGTGTTACCATGGATGAGGTACACTATTCTTACATAGCATCTACAGGAAGTCGAGATGTAAGCTTTTCTTTTTTGTTATCTAATGTAGTTTTTGAACAGTAACATGTTTGCAGTTTTTGAGCAAAAAGCTTTTCAATTAGTTTAAGATGAAAAGACTCGCTTGAATTACAACGTACTAGGCAGACACAAGTCTGAATATAAAATGTCATTATCAAGATTATGAGCCGAGCTGTTCCTAGACAAATTCTAATCAATTTTCATCTTAAATCTACTCATTTTAATTTTTACCTAAATTAATCTCACATATTTTTTTATTTTACTATAAGACGATCAAGTGCAAACTTCTGACTTGGCGGCAACGTGCATCAAACATCTAAGTTTCTAATTTTTGGATTGATGCGTAAACATTTTTCATTTAAAATGAAGCACAAAGTTCTAGACAAAGTTAATATAAAGTGGTATCCCCGCCCTATTTAATCCCTTAAAAAACCGCTGTTCCAGAAAGAGAAAAGAGGAAATTGATGGGCCCCAGTCGCTGGCCCATTCAGCCTGTATTCCTACAACAGGCTGTGCGCGCTGCACGAAAGTGAGACAAAGAATAGTGGAAATGGACCATCCTCTTTTGATGAAAAATTCACTGGTCCTATTAATGAAAAGTCCACTAGTCGAAATTGAACGCCGCGCTCTGCGTGCGCGGTCAGTCATAAATTACAGACTTAATAGCCGTAATAATAGGAAAAAGATCACACGTTCCAAACGCGGCAAAATTGAACTTTGGAGAAATCTCGATTGAAACTGTACATGAATATATACCTCGTGATTAATTCAAACATTCAGGATTCAGACGACGCTCTCGTGTTCCAGTGATTGAAACATCTTTGTACAAGTCTCGAGGCAACTTGGAGGGTTAAGATAGTGCATGCAGTAGATATGTACGTGTGGTTAGTATTTTGTATTGAATAAATTACTTCAAACTATAATTTTAAGAATCTCATTGCATTTTGTTACATCTTTTAATTTTTTTAGACTTATAACTTCTGAGCAAATCTCTACTGATCACTTCCGATCATTTAGGGCGCGTTCGGGTCTCGCCCAGCTCCGAACTCCGTGCGCGGATCCGGCGGAGCGCACCCGAACGGGAATATTACGCGGAGCCGGAATCGCGGATCGGAGCGGTGCGCAGGCAAAAAAAGCGGAGCGGGTCGGACGTCAAACCGCGGATCGGCATTCTCGTGGAGTTGAGAAAAATTACCGCCCCCTGCCACCCCGCCGGTACTCCCGCGCGCTCTCCCCCCGAGCTCCCACCTCTCGCCGCCGCTCCCCCCTCACGCCGCTCGCTCGCCCCTCGCCGCCGCTACCCGCCCCCCTCCCCCCGCTCGCTCGCCCCTCGAGCTCCCCCTCCCCGCCGCCCCGCCGCTCCCCCCTCCCCGCCGCGCTCTCAGATCCTCCCTGCCCCCCCGCGGCCCCCCGAGCTCCCGCTCCTCGCCGCCGCTCCCGCAGATCCAATCCCTTGCCGGCCCACCGCCGTCAGCCCCTGTCCTCCCACCACCCGCAGCTGCCTCCCTCTCGCAGCCGGCCCTCCCTCCCGCCGCTTGAAGCTGAAGCCGCTGCCCTCCCGCCGTCGCCTTTCGTCGCCTGCCAGATCCGCACCGTTGCCGGTCCATCGCAGTCGGCCCCTGCCCTCTCGCCGCCGGCAGCTGCCTGCCTCACGCCGCCGGCTACTCCAACACCTCGCTAGCACTCAGGCCTCAGGCCTCCCTCCCTTGCCTCTCCCCGAGTGGGCTTCTGAGCACTGCTGGGCCGCCGGCCTGCTCGCTGCGCGCGGGAAGCGGGAGCCGGGCTGCCGAACGCCTCGCACCGATCCGGTTTTTCTAGCGGAGCGGGGAGCGCGGCGCACGGAGCTGGATTTGCGGAGCCAGGCGGCGCGGGCGACTACCGAACGGGCCCTTAATATAGCAAATCCGATGTAACAGATCGACTCGTCATCGCTTACATGAATAGCCACCTGCATGATTTGCTGAGGGCCCACCTGTCACCCTCCTCACCCTTCTTCCCGTTCTCCTCTTCTCGTCTCTCCTGTCTCTCTCTCCCTCTCTCCATGGACGAGCTTCACTGCCGCCTTCAATCCGGCGAACAGGAGCAGATTCAACCGATTGCCCTCCCGAGGAATGCATCGTGACGAGCTGAGAGCGAGCACGCCGCCAATTTCACCTCCCATTCTCTGCCTTGCCGGATTTTGCGTTCTTCTCTGACTACGGCCGGCCATTACCTCGCGTCGATCTCCTTCATAGGTGACTTCTAGCGCAATTCCTTCCACCTGCACGGCCTCCTCCGCTTCCTGTATACGTCCCCGCAATTAATTTTGTGATTCCGGGAGAGAGAGATAGAGAGGAGGACGACGAAGAAGAGGAAAAAGAACTGGAGGATGGCAGTGATACTCACGCCCGAGAAAGAGCAAGAAGCAGAGCTCTTGTTCCCTCCGGAATGGCCAATTGGGCACCATTTGGGCAACCGGGCCTTCTTGAATCCCTCGAGCTTCCAGACGCTCCATGGCCGGAGCTCGCTGTGCTTCGCTTGTTGGCTAGGTTCAGAGCCCACACGCTCACCGTCGTGTCGCGGAGAAGCCGCGGCGGCGCTGGGACGATGGTTTGTCGATGGAGACAAACCAGATGGGGCCGCCGTTCCCGACACGGGCCATGGTCCGGTCGCCGCCATCGGCTCCATGTCGACGGTCTCAAGGACCTGGATCCTGCACTCCTGCGGCAACGCGAGGAACCTGAATCCACGTGATCGCTGCCGCCGCCGTTGTATTCATTGAGCAGATCGCCGCAGTCACAATTGATTGCCATGAGGACCAGGGAGTAGCCGCCATGGTGACCCTCCGCCACCACGTCGGATGTCGTCGCCGGCGGCCGGTTCGTGCTCCTCAGCCCCGGGCATTGCCTCACCCAGGTTCCCTACGACACGTAGATTTCTTTTCGTGGTCCGCTGGCCACCACCACAACCCCTCGTCGGCGAGCCAAGCTCCCCCATGGGCAGCCCTCTGTTCTCTCGGCCAAAGCAGCCATTTTTACCAAACTTGAAAGGCCAAAGCAGTCACTAACTCGACTTAGAAAAGGAAGTGGTAATCGATCTCGATCATGCCTAGAGCCGCATCTCTCAATATCATATTGGTAAAGAGAAGTGCAAGACCTCTGCATCTCAATAGTGTTTTTAGGGGATTTTGAGACATACTCCATTCACCATTTTTTCTGAGAGAAACTCCATTCACCATCTGAAGGCCAGGCACAGGAAGTGGGCCCAGCTGTTTGCTCGGCCCTATCCCCGTTCTTCCCACACTTGTGGTCGTCGTCCTCCAGTATTCCTTGCTCGCCTCTGCTCTGCTCGCCTCCCACCTCAGATCTAGCCCCACGGGATCCAGCATCCACCAATGGCCGCCCCCGCCTCCCACCGCCGCTTCAAGATCTTCGCCGCCGCCGACGGCTTCGGCCAGCCGCTCAAGGACGCCGTCGTCGCGCACCTCCGCGCCCACCCCGCCGTCTCCGACGTCGTCGACCTCGGCGTCGACAAGTACTACTCCGCCGCCGCCGCCGTCGCCCGCAAGGTAGCCTCCTTCTCCTCCTCCTCCGACCCCGCCCTCGAGGCCCGTGGCGTCGTCGTCTGCGGCACGGGCGCCGGTGTCGCCATCTTCGCCAACAAG
This sequence comes from Stipa capillata, assembly GCA_019208055.1. Taxonomy (NCBI): domain Eukaryota; kingdom Viridiplantae; phylum Streptophyta; class Magnoliopsida; order Poales; family Poaceae; genus Stipa; species Stipa capillata. The sequence goes on from JAGXJF010000628.1 coordinate 83,958, forward strand.
TACCCCGGCGTGTACGCCACGCACTGCAGCTCCCCAGCCGACGCCATCAACACCCGCTCCATCAACGCCTGCAACGTCCTCGCGCTCTCCGGCATGGCCACCCCGCCCGACGCCGCGGCGGCCATCGCGGACGCGTGGCTCGCCACCTCCTTCCGCGCCCCTTGCCCTGCGTCCGGCGACGCCGCCTGGCCGGAGGACATCCAGCGATTCTTCGACGCTGCCCCCGACGAGATGGCCGCTATCCCCGAGGGATCCGCCCCTGTCCCTGATTCCACCTGTGCCATCTGCTGCCTGAGGAAGGGGATGGAGTTCGAACCGGTGGATATCATGCCGGGCGGCGAGATGCGGATCGTGCGGGAGAGCCCCACTTCGGCCTACGTCCGGTTCGAGGCCGGGAGTGTGGAGCCGGCGCACCACCACACCTTCGGCCACGACCTGGTGGTGATCAAGGGCAAGAAGAAGGTGTGGAACCTAACCAAGAAGGAGCGCTATGACCTGGTGGATGGGGACTTTCTGTTCACGCCTGCTGGGGACGTGCACCGTGTAAAGTACTTGGAAGACACCGAGTTCTTCATCCGGTGGGATGGGCACTGGGACATATTCCTCGACGAGGACCTGGACACCGCCCGCAATGCCATTGATGCAGAGCTCGGTATGGCTGACAAGTGAGGTGGGCTTGGTGATGGGCGTCAATGTTTTATCATCAGGAGGCTTGTGAAGGTGCTCTCGTGCTCTTCTTACTCGTGTGTTGTCATGTTCGGTTCTACAATGTTTGTTGCTGCTGCTGTGTTTGTACCGGTTCTGGTTTCATCTTTTCGGCTATGTATGTTGGATGCCGTGGCATGCTTGTGGAGCAAAATGGTGATAATGATAGTAATGCCACCTCAATATGAGTTGTTTGAATAAAATGCATAGGCAGGTTTGCTGGATCTTTATTCAGTGTTAAAACTTAAGTTCTATGATTCTGACAATTATAGCAATTATGTTTTGTGTCATTGTTGTTAATGTTTAAGTGACCCTTGAAATGTATCCTTGGTTGCTTTGTGACTCTCAGCATCCAAGGACATCTCCATTAAGAGTTGGATGAAATGTTGATGGAAAGCAACCCTCTTTGGAACATGGGAGTTTTTGCCAAATCCTGCGGGAATTGGACGGTCTCCTGTGAAATTCCCACAGTCCAAATGGGACCTTAGGCATAAGATTTGTTTGGAACGTTCGGGTATCCAACTAATGGAGCACTGTTGATTTCTGCCTTAGTTAATATTGTCCCCATTCTTGCGGCTTGTTATAAATTTCTTAGATCCTGTTTTATTTGTTTGATTGGGCTGCAGCTTGTGCTTCGAGGGCTTTTACCATATTCTCGCAGAGATAAGGATGTAACCTAGGTACTTAATAAAGATTATGTTGAATAGCACTTCCCCCTCTTGAATAGCACTTCCCCCTCTATTTTCAAATACCTGACAAATTCCTAGGGCACTCAAATTAAAATGTCTTATTATCTGCATACACCCTTGAACTGATTTCCTTGTAGTTGCATTAAATCCATGGTTACCCAGTACTACATGGACCATAGTAACACATAACATATGACACTAAGGCCCCCTTCTTTTCGGCTTGGGCTTGTGCATAAGCAAACTCAAACTTAACTGTCCAGAGAAGCTCCGGTGAGAGGAAGCCCTTATTCCCTTCTTTTCAGCTTATTTTCTATGAGCTTATTCTTTGTGATAACTAGTGCAATGTCTACAATACCCTTAAGACTTTATGCTCCAAATATTTACATATATGCATCTTATAATTTATTTGTATATACAAAACAAAGCATATATGCAATATACACCAATTAATCTCTGTTACATAATCAAATCATTTCCTCCAAGCAACATAATCATATCTCATATAATCAAATATCATCACATCAGTACATACATCCAACACCAGTAATACAATGCAAAAAAAATGCACAAGAACACAATGCAAAAAAAAATTGCACAAAAAAAATGCACAATGTGCACAGGACCGACGGCCGGGGACGACCTCGTCGGCGGCCATGGTGGATCTGGGAGCACGGCGCAGGCGGCGGGGGAGGAGAGCTGGCGGCGTTGGCGACGCGGGCTGACAGGAGAGGAGGAAGGTGAGGCCCGCGGGGGCGGAGGAGGGTCGGAGCCGATGGGGGCGAAGGAGGGCTGGGGCCGTTAGGGGCGGAGGAGGACTGGCCGGCAGGGGATGAGCTCGTCGTCGGCCACGGCTGGGGAGCTCGGGTCCGGGGCGAGGTCGAGGGGAGGTCACCGGATCCGGGATGAACCCTAGACCGGTGGCAGGATGGGCGGCGGCGTCCACGGGCTGTTGAGGCGGAGAGAACGGCAGATCGGAGGCGGGCCAGGGATGCCGGCGGGGAAGGAGGGTGGTGCCGGGCTGGGAAGGACAGGAGAAGCGGGCGGGAGAGGAGGGCGGTGGCGGGTCGGGGATGCCAGCGGGGGAGGAGGGCGAGATCTGGACTAGATCTGGGGGCGGCAGGGGGAGCGCTGCCGACGGCGGCGGGGGAGCTAAGCCGGCGACTGGTGTCTTGGGAGAGAGGGGCAGGGAGCAGGCGCGGGGTGCGGGGGGTGGGCTCGGGACTGCGGAGGACGGGGGTGTGGGGGTGTAGGGGCGGAGCACGCGGTGGCATTTTCGTGTAATTATGACTAACTTGAAGGGCAGATCCAAAAAGGGTTGAACGAGAAGCTCGGGAAGCTGCATCTGGGCAGCTTCCTGCTAGCAACGGGATTTTAAAGGGGCTTAACTCCACTGAATTGCATTCTTTTCAGCTTGTAGCTTCCCCAGGCCATAAGCCATGAAAAAGCCAAAAAAAAGAGACCCTAATGGAGCTTCTAAAGCTCTGACATCATATGGATGTACACGTGTATAGAGGCAGAGCATGTGAATTATTGGATTGGTTGGTACTTGGTAGTAGTAACTAGCGAGCATTGTAGTAGATCTTGTTGATACTACTACATTGCTTGTCATTTATCATACATATAGTAGACTGCTTGTGCGATGCAACAGAACAAGAAACATGCATAGAGAAAATGTGAACAAAGTCATACAATTTAATTCAGGGGTGATATCTCGCGCTCACACTCTAAGCTATCGATTTCCAGTATCACGACAAGACCCAACCCCCTCCTATGCTCTGGCCACGCACGGTGCTCCGTGCCTCCCCTTCCCACCGCCACCTACAATTCCTATATCAGTGAATGGAGGCTAAGTGGCCACGCACGGTGCTCCGTGCCTTCCCTCCCACGCCCCCTACATATTCCTATATTAACGATGGAGGCTAAGCTGCCCAAGTTGCAGCTAAGCGGCTAATGCCTAAAGCATTTTATAGCATATTAATTGGTAAAGCTGAATATTTACAAGCCTCTTCAGATCATTAACTTTATCACAAGATAGCAATTTGGTAAAAATAAAGTCATCATCTTCAAAAAATCCATGACCTGATTTCTATTTTTCCGCATTAGAATTAATATCCAAATTTTACCAAAGAGGGATCTTAGGGTAGTTTTGTTCTTTCTAGAGAGTATCGAAAATCTTTGACCATTCATTCAGTTATATAAAACTAGAAACCTTTCCATTTGACTACCAAATGGCCAGGAGGGGGTGATAAAGAACATAAGTAAGAACTGTAGTGTGAAAACCCTTATGGGTGTTAAGAGAACTGGAAGAAAAACCTTGATATTGGCAAAAGATAAGCATTTGAGAATTGCGATTAGAGACCTAGGAATTAAAGTTTGTGAAACTGGAGCTTTGGGTCTTAGCAATACAGATCAAGCTGCTAATCTTGCCTTTATGCTCCAATCTGGCCATCCATCTGATGGAACATTGGGCTTAAATGATAAAGTCCATCTGGGGCACTTCGACTCTGCGGAATTGCAAATTTGCTAGTTCTTGGGATTCCCAAGTTCCAAGTAGTTCTAGCATAGAAGACTTCTACACAGCTTATTGGATAGTAGGGTTGTATTCTAAGCCAGCTGATGTCATTGAATTAGAAAAACACGGTCACTGATAGTCGTTTTAGACTTCATAACGGCCAGAATATCATTCTTCGTCTTGACCTTCTTCTGTTCCTGCCTCATCGGTATTGGACTCTGCAGTCCACTTCCGCAATATTGAGGACTTCTTTAAAGCAAGTTGCAATTCTGACTTCTGAGAGTGAGCTGCTTAACATGTGCCTAGTGATGATCCCTTATAACTCACTGCAGATGTACCCTGTAGCCTTCAATCGTCTAAAGGCTGAAGAAGAGGAGCCTCATTTGGCAGACCACAATAACTGAGGTGTCATAACTTCTACAATGCACTGCTGTTCCCTTCAGCCATTGCATCCATAGGATTTCACATTTCCTTACCCATCAAAAGGAGCATCTAATAGAAAAAGTACATTTTGATAAATGGTTAAACACCGCTAATACATTGAGGTTGATGAGGCTTTTTTCAGAGGTCTCATGGCTTCAGCAGTCTACTCAACAGAAGCACACTTTTGCGTGGACTAAATTTTCCGTGCATAGACCAGTGTTCTGGTCAGTGGCCTCCTCTCAATGAAGAATCTCAGACAGACCGAGTGCTGTGAGGTTTGTTGATAGGGAGTTATGTTTAGGTAACTACAGTGATTAAGTTCTTCAATTAAGTGATTTGGCTGGACTTTCTGACTTTTAAGCTCCAAAGGCCATCACAGTTGATATGTTTGGTTATTGAAGAATAGTACTTTGCCCATCTCCTGTTTTAGGGAAGTTTTTGGGCCTGATTGTGATGATTTAATTCATATATAATTAGCAGAAAGTTTCAGGAGTATGTTGTTATATTTTCCAATAAATACTGAAATAATTATATAGCTGTTCGCCAAGATAGATCCAGAAAAGTGGATATCCCTTTGGCGTATATATATTCACAAAAGAAACAAAAATTGCTGACAAGCACTAACGTGCTGTCATCATTGACATGTGAACAAGTTGCTCTTCCTATTTGTTGCTATTATCCAATCGTGATTTGTGAAGGGATGAGGTTTTTAATGGTTGAGACTCAAGATACTTATGTTTGTCATGGCTAAATACTTCTTCGGCTCACCCGGAATGAATTAAATTCCAACTACTGCTACTTGTTGCATCCTGTAAGTACTCGTATGTTGAACAAGCATTGCGGACACGGTATTGATATCTGAGGATTAATCGTAGACACATAATGTCATATTATTCTCTTTCTAGGTTAGTAGATTAACATTCATGGTGTCATAAGGAGTCCAAGTATCAATAGCATAAGAGCTGTGCTTTATAACAATTAAAGCCTTCACCCTTGAGTAAGGAGTTCTGTTTCATCTATCAGGTGAAAACAAAAGCTCAAAGTTGAAATTACATCTTGATTTAATATAAAAGCAGCAGCAAGTTACCTTTGTAAACTTTGTGCTACATATTATGGTCTAGCTCAAACATCTCCCCTATCAACACTTACAATTGTCTCACATAGAAGTCCTAACATTTTGCACTTCTCATGTAATTTGCTTGAGGCAATGCTGCGGTACTTACTATTGCTTCATATCGAGTCAAGGTGCCGACTTGTACCTTTCACATGTTTTAGGCACCACTGTGGTCCTTCAGATTTTTTTTTATTGATTGATGATGGAAATATTGCAACACTATGATACTCCAGATGTCCTATTTCATTGATATTAGAGATAATATAATCAAAATTGTTTTGCTGGCTAGAATATCTGAATGGTGCTACATCGATCGATTTTAGTACCTGTGGTACATTGGCTGATGTGTTGTTTAGCCTCAACTCTCTTTCTCCACTTTTGTTCTTTGTTAATGACTTATGTCTCATTGCCTCTTGCCTCTTGTACTTCTCAATGCAGTTTTGTTCTTGTTGAGACTTTCTGCGCTAGTAGCTGCTGACCTTGAAAAAACACAAAAGAAGGCCTTTTGCACCTCACAAAATAGGACCTTGTACTGTTTATATGATGCGGTGGTATGCTTTAATTTTTGTTTGTTTTGTTATTGAAATGCTTTGTGTTTGTTTTGTTAGAACTGGGGCGCCTTCCTGTTTGGTTTTGCGATCTACATGCACAGCCATGCTAATATGTCAAGTATAACAATTTTTGTGTGACACTGTTATGATTTGTATGATCAGATTTAGCTCCCTCGGACATAAACATTTCCTTTAGAAATTGTGCCACAAACATGATGACTAGATTTAGTTCCGATTAACTTAATTCCACTTATATTAGTTTTAACTTTAAAAGTAATATGTGAATATCACGCATCTCATATCATAATGATGTTGATGAATTTTCAGTAGTAGTAAATGTCATCCTTTTATTTTTCTTATGTTTCTGCTTCTTTTAGGTAGACCCAGAGAACAACACAGTAGGTGATCAAGACTTTGAGTAGTATCTTGCTCCTGATTAGCAAGACAAGCGGCTACTATTTCTCAAATTTACTATTTGTGTTCAACTTCATTATTGCATGCGAATTGACTATTAAGTAATTAGTTATATTCCTATTTTGTGCATAATCATGAAGAAAAACAATTCGTCTACATGCCCCATATTAAAGGTTGCATATCCCAAATTCGAGGTAGGTGCTTAGAGTGAGATAATTTGGCGTTCGCTTCAGCCTGAGATGACGCCTAACTGTGCCTTAGTGATGTCTAATTGCGCCTTGGTGCCTAAGGTATACGCCACAGGCTGGCGGATAAGGCGAGGGGCGACACCTTGCCACCAAGAACGCCTCACCGCTGAAGCGACGCCTAAGCAACGCTTAGGGAACGTCTTAAAAACTATGGATATAAGGTTCTAAATCCTGGGACTGACGCAAATCCTACACTGACAACCAGTGTTTTTTCATATTTTTATTTCCATTACCTTAAATCATGTGTGTGTCAACCCTCTTAAACGCAAGTAACAGTGGTTTTCACATTCTGGTTGTACCTGGGAAATCTATAAATCTGTTAGTTACCGTTGGAATATGAAAATATTTAATATGACGAGGCCAGGTTCGCTGACAGCAATCAGGAAAATTATGAGTGCAATTATTTTTCTGTATGATAAAGGCCGTACCCAGGGCAGGGCTATATGTATGGGCTATGAAGAGCTTTCCCTTTCTCTGTGCGTGTGTGTGTGACTGCATGTGCATTCTCCCTAGCTAGAATCCAGAGAAGCAAATAGTGCAAAGCTTTCTATGTACGGAGAATTGAAGAACACTCCAACATAGAAACAATGTCTAGGGACTTGAATATATTTTTAGTATGTTTGCAAATTCTTCTATGCAGACTATGAGCAAATTGTTATTCAGTTTTGAGTGAATGAGTCGCCGGATCTAGCACGGTACGCAAGCTAGGGGCTAGAGCGCGGTGGCTCTGGCCGGCAATGCGGCGACGAGGGCGATGGCTGCGGGTGGTGCTCAGGCTTGTTGGCCGTGGACGACCGGGTTGCCCCTCGTCGCAGCTGCTCGGCTAGCGCGGTCTCCGATTCTTGGGCACAAGCTGATGTCCCGCTGGTAGTGGGGGCTGGGTGGATGGCTGTGGCCCACAAACCGTAGATATGACGTGGTCGTTTGTGCGGAGGAGGCGGACTGCAGGTGAGAGGAGGTCAAGGCAACCTCGGGTGGGAACTATTTTCACGGGCATGTTTACTTTTTCGGTGACGTCGTCGTGGTGTTACACTCCTCTCCTTTTTCTGACATCTACGTTCTAGGAGAAAACCTCAGATCTAGGTCTTCCTAGATCCGACGATGACAGAGCTTCTGTATTGTTTTCTTCTTTAGAGGCATCATCTCGAAGTCGACTACAACTGGGGGAAATGGTGGTTGGCGGCTTGTTTCGCATGGATGTTGGACCGGTTGCCTTTGATAATTTGGCATTAAGATTTGTGCGGCAACAACGATGAAGCGAGTCGCTTAGGTTGTGGCATGGCCTTCGACGTCAACAGTCTGGTGTGGTAGTTGGGTTTTTTTGTGCACTGTTTTCACCATGGCATGGTGAAGTTGGAATTGTAGTATCATGGGACAACATGGCGGCGATGATGACTTGCGAAGGGTGGTTTTAGCGAGGGCGTTCTTAGCTGCTGCAATGGGCTTTGTCTGTGCAAGGCTTACAAATTTCTCCTACCAAGCTTGTCACCGAAATTGGAACTGTCTTGTTCTTGACGCGTTGGCCAACTGTTTGGTAGAGTTGGAGCGGGCTTGATGTGACCATTAAAGGTGATCAGTGAGTTGATGCACATCTACAATGAAGTTAGAGTTGCTGGATCCGGGGCGATGGGCGATGACGATGACGTTTGTGGCGGTATTGACGGATAGTTCTTCTCAGTAGTGTGTGTTGAGTCTGTATTGATAGTCAGGTCGGTCGATGGTGCCCTGTTGGACGAGTTGTAATCTTAGTATTTATCTAGTTTTTCTTTAATTAACTGACAACTTTTTTCGACTTAATTAATAAATTGAGGCTAATTTACCTGCGGGTTTTTCTCTATTTAAGCTGCGTCAATTTGTTTTTTTTCATAAAAGACATATGTGGTTATAGTTTTGAATTATATTTTATAAATGCACATGTTATGGTGTGGTTGATGTTTCCAATTTTTCTTGCTTGACATCCACATGCATGGTTAACGTATTCACGCCTATTCGGCCCTGTGTGGTGCCTTATAGAAAGAATAAAGAAAAACAATGTTCTCGAATCTAGGTCCACACTAGTACAGAACAGGTCTTTTAAGACCCTCATCGCACACGGTTAGCCGAAACCTGTCACTAATGTGAACATCGCAGACGGTCAACATTCCAGACCCGTGTGTGATCTACCACGGCAAACTGGGCCGTGTGCGATGTGAGGCACATCGCACACGTTTTTTCTGAGAAACCGTGTGGGGAACATCGCATACGGGTGTTTTCTAATAACCGTGTGCAATGTGCCTCACATCGCACATGGTTATTTCATAGTTACCGTGTGCGATGTGCCTCACATCACACACGGTTGTTTCACTCACATCGCACACGGTTGCTTCGTAGGAACTGTGTGCGATGTGGTAAGTATCGGTGACTGTTAATTTTGATAGCCCGTGTGCGATATCAACTCGACTTGTTCTGTGTATAAATGCGGGACCTAGTCATTTTTGCCGCATTGGAACCCTAGCTTTCTTTCGCAAATGCGCTGTGGCCGCCGCCGCCTCCTCCTCGAGGCCGGATCCGGCCGCCGCCTCTTCCTCGAGGCCGGTGACCGCTCCTCCGCCTTGCAGCAGCGCCGGCGCTGGTGGAGGCCACCGTTTTCCGTCGCGTTTGTGACACTGCGCTACACTGCACAAGACACTTCTTTTGGAAAGAGTGTCTTGTGCAGCGTAAACGCAATGTCACAATGGTGACGATGCTCTATTGTGGTTACACTGCACAAGAAAACTACGTGACGTGGTGGACGCCTTCCTCTAGGTATTACCTTCCGAACCTTTGTATTCTGTTATACGCTGATTATACCGTGCTAAATTGTGAATTGTTACTGACATGATTGTGTGCTTCGATCAGAGGTCAGGATGAAGCCCGAGCATAAGAGAGAGTGCATATACAGATGTCGTATTCTAATGCGTCATCGCATTTTAATGCGTCCATTTCTAGTCAGTGTGTAAACACTCTAGCTAGCACCTGACCGTGTACCAAGCTCTAGATATAGTTCGTTTCCATATGAAACTGAGATGTGCAAAATTCTTTATCAACTTGTGCGATGTCGAATGTGTTGTACATATATATATATTTGAGATGTGGACTTGTGAAATTTGAGATGTGGAATTGAGATGCAGAAAATTCTTTAATTTGTGTTGTGGATGCTTGTGATATATATTGTCCTATGCATGCTGGGATGTTATTCTATTTTTTAGGGGTGGCAAGCAAAACGAACTGATGAAGGCAGGAAACAGTCTCATCACAGACGGGTTACATTCCAGGCCCGTGTGCGATGTGCCTCACATCACACATCGCACACGGTTTTTTCGGGCGACCGTGTGTGATGTCTCGTTCTGGAAATTCTTAAACTTTTTCACAGGTAGCCGGCATCAGTGACGGATTTTGTTTGATGACTGTGTGCGATGTTGTAAGTATCGGTGACGGTTAATTTTGATAACCCGTGTGCGATATCATATCACTTAAAATCAGTACCGAGGTCCTCCTAAATGCTCCGGTTCGAGCGCGCAGGAACGGTGGCTTGTTGTAAGGGCGGGAGGGGTGGCGCATAGCGGCTAATTGGAGTGGCAGTGGTGGGCCGGGGCGGCTGTATGTGAGCTCTGCTAGCAAAGACAGTACGCATACAATCTGCATCAAGTCGTCCTTCGGTACAGTTAATTTTTAGGTCAGATATTCTGCATGCAGTGCTAGCAAAATCATGCCATGTAGTTTTTCTGTTGTTTGAAATCCTGTAGATGGATCGAGGTTGGATGTCGGAGAGTCGTACAAGTCGAGCATATATCAGTGGTGTTGTTGGTTTCATGAAAGTCGCCGAGGCAGACATGAGGAACAAGGGGGAACTGCTGATTTTCTGTCCGTGTGTTGATGTGAAAATTGTAGACTGTGAGAGGACCCAAGAGTGATCGAAGAACATTTGTTTCGGAGGGGTTTCAAGACGGGATATACATGTTGGACCAAGCACGGTGAAGAGCCGGTCATGCACGTAGAAACGAAGATGGTGATCATCATATGCCAAACCCATATGATGGGCAGTCAGATGGCGACGATTGTGATTCCGATGGCGATGATACTGCTATTCCAAATCTGCAACAAATGATTCATGATTTCGAGAGCAACCATGATGATTTAGAATACAGGGAACTCAGGGGCTTGATGGAAGACGCTGAGAAACCATTGTATCCAAACTGCAAGGCAGAGCACTCCAAGTTGTCAGCGACACTTGACCTCTTGAGATTGAAGGCAGAAAGCGGATGGTCGGACACGAGCTTCACAAAGATGTTGGGTCTTTTTGCAGACATGCTTCCAAATGAAAATAAGTTGCCAAAAAACATCTACGAAGCCAAGAAGGTGATTTGCCCCATGAGACTAGAAGTACAGAAGATACATGCATGTAAGAATGACTGTATGCTTTATCGCAATGAGTACAAAGATTTGCGTTCATGTCCGATGTGCAAAGCTCCTCGATACAAGCGTAAGTTTGCAAAAGACAAATACAAGACCGATGATGAGATCAAGATGGGAGTCCCTAGTAAGGTTGTGTGGTACTTGCCTGTAATTCCTCGGTTGAAGCGTTTGTTTGCAAACCCGAAGGAAGCGAAGCTGGTGCATTGGCATGCGGAGGGACGTAAGAATGATGGAAAGATGAGACACCCGGCTGATGCTGCCCAGTGGAGAAGAATCGATGCGAAGTACCCAACCTTCGACGATGACCCAAGGAATGTAAGATTCACAATGAGTACAGATGGAATGAATCCATTTGGCAGCATGAGCAGCAGACACAGCACTTGGCCTGTGCTTCTGTGTATGTATAACCTTCCTCCTTGGCTGTGCATGAAGAAGAAGTACATCATGCTGTCGACGCTTATCCAAGGGCCAAAGCAACCTAGAAATGACATCGACGTTTACTTCAGGCTGCTGGTGGAAGAACTACAAACATTGTGGAAAGAGAAAGGGGTAAGGGCATGGGATGCGTACAAAAAAGAGTCATTCGATCTACGTGCATTGTTACTCCTTACCATCTAGGATTATCCAGCACTTCCTAATGCTTCGGGGCAGAGTACAAAGGGAGCCAAAGCATGTGTCACATGCATAGATGATACCGCGAGTGTCTGGCTTCCATTCTCGTGCAAAACCGTATACATGCGTCATCGGAGGTTCTTGAGAAGAAATCACCCTTACGGTAACATGAAGGAACAATTTGACGGCAATACAGAAAGAGGCGCGAAACCAAGGCCTTTTACCGGTGAAGAGGTTAGCGAGATGGTAAAGGATGTGAATGTCGTGCTTGACAAGGGACATAAACGCCCCCGTGAGAAGAGCGTGTGGAAGAAGAAATCAATTTTCTAGGACTTACCTTACTGGAAGGATGTAGATGTACGTCACTGCATCGATGTCATGCACGTCGAGAAGAACGTATGTGACAGCGTTCTTGGTACATTACTGAACATGAAAGACAAAAAGAAGGATGTCATCAAGTCACGAATGGATATGGTCCATTTGGGCATCAGACCAGAGTTAGCTCCAGTAAAGAAAGATAAGGGCCAGACGTATCTCCCACCTGCCAGTTACACTTTATCCAAGAAGGAAATCATAGAGTTCTTGGGCTTCTTGTATAGTGTCAAAGTCACCTCTGGTCATTGCACAAATATCAGGATTCTTGTCTCAATGCAAGACAAGAAACTAATTGGCATGAAGTCACACGATTGCCATGTAATGATGACACAGATGCTCCTGGTGGCAATCAGAAATATTCTGCCCACAAAAGTTCGAGAGGCGATCATGAGGCTTTATGATTTCTTCAACTCGATATCTCAGAAGGTCATGGATCCCGATACACTGGATGATCTACAAGAGGAGGTTGTAAAGACTCTATGCCAGTTTGAGATGTCCTTCCCGCCCTCGTTTTTCGATGTCATGGTTCATCTCGTTACACACCTTGTGTACGAGATAAAGATGTGTGGGCCTGTGTTCCTACGCAGCATGTATCTGTTCAAGTGGTTCATGGGAATACTCAAGCACTATGTTCGGAATCGGTATCAGCCCGAGGCCAGTATCGTAGAAGGATATACCTCGGAGGAGGTGGTTGAGTTTTGCACCGATTACATGCACAACTCATAGCCTATTGGTGTGCCCAGGTCTCGCCATGAGGGGAGGCTATCTGGAAAAGGGACCGTCGGAAAAGAAGTCAGCTGGAAAGATACTCATCTATTTGACATTGCCCATTTTACGGTCTTGCAGCACATGACAATAGTTTCTCCTTATATAGAAGAACACGTGATCTACACGAAGGATCGAGATGAGAAGACCACATTTCAGAATAGCTCTGTCTGAGTAGAAACCATAGATACAGATGGACAGAAGAAATTTTACTACGGGATCATAGAGGAGATTTGGGAGCTTGACTACGTGACATTCTGGATTCCATTGTTCAAGTGCAAATGGGTCGATCTTAGACATGTCAAAGTCGACAATTACGGCTCGACTTATGTCAACCTCAGCAAATTGGGATACATGAATGAACCCTTCATTTTAGCCTCCCAAGCTACCCAAATTTTCTATGTAAAAGACCTCGCACATAAGAACTGTGAGGATCGTAGGAGTTGAGAATGTTGTCAACGAGAATGAATACAATCAGTTCGATGACTTGCCACCTATTGGAGAACACATAAGAATTGACGAGCAAGACCAAGGGGAAACTTGCCACTACGTACGCCAAGATCATTCCGATGGGCTAGTATACAAAGGAAGTCATGTAGTGGATTCATGATTTATTTTGAATCTGGTACTCATTTTGAATATGTAATCGGTTGAAGTTAGCAAATTATGTTTTAAAAAGTGATCACAAAATTATCTTGTGGAGTCATCATAGAATTTTGATTCTGATAATCATTTCGAATACATAATCGGTTGTACTATAGACGATCCCTATCACATCACACACGGTTACGATCAAATAGCCCGTGTGCGATGTCACTTACATCGCAAACGGTAAACTCCTTCAGCCCGTGTGCGATGTGGTTACATCGCACACGGTCGGAAGCTGCAGCCCGTATGCGATGTGGCCCACATAGCACACCGTCAGATCATCTGACCGTGTGCTATGTGATTTGCAACACTACTGGAGAAGATATTTTCACACAGATTAACAAGACATTTACAAGCAGAAAGTAGACATTTCGAACGCAGATTAAGTAGACATTTCGAACACAGATTAACAACACATTTCCAACACCGATTAACAGGACATTACATAACAAAAGGCCTCTTCCGGTTGTTGCAAAGAGGAAACATTACATAACAAAAGCAAAGGGACATACAAACTATCTAAATGGACTCCAGTGGCAGATCTTCATCCACAGGGTCAGGCATCAGAGCCGAGACATTAGCAACTATGTAGAAGCTCACTATCTCGTCACCCCGCCAAAAGCACTTCGCGTGGAGGCGCTGGACGATTTTTTGTTCGTGCAGCGGACGAGGATACGCCACGGCTGGTGGTGAGCTTCGAGGAGAAATCCGACGTGCCGCGGTAACTTCTTTTCCAGGATATACCGGACGGCATACGCACCGGAGTAATGGACGGGGTCGGCGATGTACGCACAGAGGAGGGTGTCCTTGGTGGGTCCATACTCGACCAACTCCAGTGCCCTGGCAGTGGCGTGGGAGATGGCCATGGGCATCCGCACGCGGTCCTGGCGGATGGGCGACTCGTCGCGCTTCCACTTCCCCGAAGAGCTCCCTGCAACGGCCATTACGACAGATCGAGGAGGTGGCTGGAGGGGTAAGGAAGAAGAGGTTCGACGGAGCAAGGGGCTAGAAGTGGCATTTGGAGGAATGAAGTACGGAGCACGGGGCTAGAGGCACGGCTTATAGAAACCGAAGAGGCGGCGGTTTATAGGGGCGACTCTTCGTGTTGGGCGCCACACATACATCGCACACGGTTATGGATCAATATCCGTGTGCGATGTGAATACATCGACTCACATCGCACACGGAGACCTAATAATACCCATGTGCGATGTGAGTCACATCGCACATGGGCGTTATCAACTTCGCACACGAGCCGTGATATGTGACCGTGTGCGATGGCTGGCCCTGGTACAACTAGTACGTAGGTCACCCCATCCGTTTATCAAAACATTTTGACTTCGCACGCGCCGCCTCGCCCGAATTTCCGTCGCCTCCCGCCTCTCCGAGTGCCGCCTAGCCATCTTCGGTCGCCGGCTCCCTGTAGTCGAGTCCCCGAGCGCCGCCTCGCCATCTCCCGACCTCCTCAAGTTCTCCCATCGCCGCCTCCCTGTTCCCGAGTGCCGCCTCCCTGACACGCTCCCCGACAGGTTAGGGTTCTCCGTGTCCTCACAACGAGTCACAAGATAGGGCTATATCAACACGTATGTTCCAGTGCTGCTTGTAAATATTTGCATGTAGAGATTATTTGTGCCGGTACTAGATTTACTTCTTGTTATTTCTGCAATTATCATCCTGTTAATTAGCTATGACGTCCGGTAATGAATGGCCGGACTTTTCTCCGAGAGAGATCGAAGAGAACTCATCATCACAGCCAGAAGGGACCAGCATTGATCAAGCAGAAACCCTGTTAGTTGTGAAGAAGGGAAGCGGAATTAGAAAACCAAGGTAAAAGCCCCAAGGAATATGGCAAGTGGAGGCCATTAACGACAGAACCGGGGCTCCTACCGAACCAGAGAAAACGGAGAGGAAGTTTCAAACCATGTGCGGGGCAATGGTAAGGGAAAGGGTCCCCATTCACTTCGAGGATTAGACAAAGGTTAGTAAGGACCTGCGCAACGCCATAGTGCTAGAGATCATGCAACACTTCAGGGTGCCGGAGCAATGGAAAACGCAGGTGGAAGAATGTGCCCTCTCGAAGGCAAAGGATGCTTTTCAGAATTTTAAGTACGTGTTGCACAAAAATTTTATGAAGCAGAGTAAGGATCCCTTCGAAAAGTATCCACACATTCTACCCGAGTAGTGGGCCAGATTTGTGGAGATGCGGCGAACGCTAGATTTTGAAGCCAAGAGTGCGGCAGGCAAGGCTCTAATCGCAAAGAACAAACACCCCCATAGAATGGGGGTCAAAGGATACTATGGGAAGCGGAAGATTTGGGACAGGGAGGACGAGAACCGACGCCTTTGGGGAGCCGATGTGCCTTTTCCTGATGTTGCGGCAGATCGGGCAAGAGACTTCCTGAGAGCGAGGTCTACAACCGATTCCTCGGGTCAGGTTGTGTTACCCAACCCAACAGACCAGGAAGTGTACCAATCTATGATAAGAGCGACTACCTCATTCAGTCGTCGGTCTATAGTTACGACAATGCTTATGTACCTACTAATTATAGGTTTTTATTTGCAGAAAGAGCTAAGCGTCCAGGCTTCGCAAGGCTCGTTTCAGCCTCAAGGGTGCAACGACATTCTCACGGCCGCTTTGGGAACCAAGGAGCCCTCGGGTCGTTGTAGGGCGATCGGGACCAATGTCGCCCGTAGGAAGGCCTTCCCTCAAGACGCGGAGGAGATGCGTGCGAGGAAAAGGGCGAGAGCGGAGCAGAAAAAAGAACAGATGAAACAAGAGTTACTCGCCCAATTTGCGGGCATGATGGAGGAAAGGCTTGCAAAAGAAAGAGCTGTGTGGGAGGAGACGTACAGATCACAAGTGGTTGAAGCTGTTGCACACCCAAGCCCGGTGCATGCAGGAGTAGCTGTGCATCAGCTCCTGATGCGGTTGAAGGCCATGAGAAAATAGCCGGCAGGTCTCCTATCGATGACATCACGGGGCCGACGAAGTGCAAGCTACAAGTGCCAACATCGCACATGGCTTTTCCGTTGGTGGTAGCTAGCGGGTTGGTTCATCCACCGGCTGAGGGAGCTACCGTGCACGGTGTACCAATACAGCCAGGGTTCGCGAGGTGCACCGTCAATAAAGTCGAGCCTGGTTTCTAGAGCCTCCCGCTATTCTACATAAGCCAGGATGCCGAACTCCAGACCTTGGGACAAGCGGAGATGTCCTTCGTCCAGTGGCCGAAGAAGGACATACTCCTTGTGGCCTTCACATCGGCACCGCCTCCTACTTCCCCACTATTGGCTACTGAATCTGAGCTGCTCTTCGTAGCACATCCCATCATTTGCACGCGGTCTGAGCCGCCTTCATGTCCACCAGCTCAAGAGTCACCGAAGCAAGCGCCGGTGCTTCTGACACCACGAAATCTTGACTTACCGCCACCGCCCACACCAGTGCGGACTAAAAGTACGAGATCAGCGCCGCTAAAGGGCACGGGCAAGGGACAGGGCAAGGCAAAGGGCCAAGGCAAGGCCAAGGAGCTGGGGTTAATGACGGACGAACAATTCCACCGATTGTTCCCCCCAGTGGAGCTCGCACGCACGTACGTCAAAGGAGAGCCATTGCTACTCCCCCAAGACATCGCAGCAGCAGGTATGATATGCAGAAGGCTACATGACCACTATATGAAACTATGTAAAGCCGGTGAGTCGAGCATTCCGGTGTTCTTCAAGAAGGAGCATTTCCTTCATGATTTAGATAATTGTTGCACGGTGGGCTTCGAGGACTTATTTCTCCTCTTCAACCTGGGTGACCTCGATGCCTCCCTCATGAGATGCTTCACATTGTAAGTATTTTATAAGGAATTTCACATTCTGGCAACTCTCTTTTGTTTCGTAAATGATAACTCTTTTCTTTCCTATGCTTAGGCACATGATCACCAAATGCATGGCTCGGAAACAACCAGTGGGTTTCCTCGACCCACAGTTGGTCTCGAAGCAACAAATCGAGGGGAATGAGAAAATGATATTTAATTATGTTGTCGACGCGTTGATGGCTCAACAGAACAAGGAGTTCATTCTCCTTCCATACAACCAAAAGTATGTGTGTTTTTATACATTAGCTGTACCTCCATTGTCATCATTCCACACGGGTTGTGATATCTTTTTTTGCAGCGATCATTGGATCTTAATTATCATCGTACCTAAATGGAGCAAAGCCATCCACCTTGATTCCCTCCAAGCGGCACATTACGACTACTCGGCGATAAGGAAATTCTTGGATAGTGCTTTCGCTAAGTACGTCAACCGTGGAGGGAGGTGCTCATGAAAGGGAGGCCTGGCGGGCTTGCAACACGAAGACGACGACTTGGTGAAGGTAGCAATTGGTACAACATTCCTCCTAAGTGCTAAGTAATGCTAATTGATGCCGTAATTCCTCAACAACTTTTCAGTGTAACCAACAGCCAGAAGGAATCAATCTTTGTGCTTTTTACGTTTGTAAGCAAATGATGAGGGTTACTCCGAGTTCGAAGACAAAAGACACTGCTGGCCTCTCTACGATTAGTACTATTTGTGAGACTCAAGATTTTACCTTTTACCTATATGCACCTAAATCTAAATTTAATGATTTCGTGCAGATTTTGAGTTCAATGGACAAAAGACCGTTGAGCCAAAACGATATTGTCGAAGTTACCTACTTCTTCCTCATGCATGTCATACCGGAAAAGGGACAATTCAGATCACCTTGATTGTGAGGTATTTATTTTCTTTCTGTTGGCTGTCAACATTGTCAGATCCAAACTTGTAGGAATGTTAGCTATGAACTCCTATTTATGTAGCTGTGAATGGGTCAACTCATATTCAATTGATTCAATTTGCTTATATGTCGGCTGTGAAATGTATGTGATCTCTGTTTTATTTGTGTTTGGATCAAATCCGTGTATTTGCCTGATGGATGAAATCTGCGTATATATGTGGCTGATCAATGAATTCTGTGAATGTGGCTGATGAATTCTATGAAATGATATTGTTGCCTGAGATTTCCGATTGTCGTTACTGTTGCATTCCCAGCATCGCACACGGTTCGGCAGCCCGAATCGTGGGCGATGTGCGCGTCAATGCACACTGTCCGGAGCATCGGACCGTGTGTGATGTGGTACATCATCGCACATGGTCCCGTCCGTGTGTGATGTTGAACAGTCATCGCCCACGGTTAAGAGCCAATAACCGTGTGCGATGTCGCCAAATATCACACACGATTCTGATAATACGACCGTGTGCGATGTGGGTACTTATCGCACACGGGCCGTATTGTCGCACCGTGTGCGATGTGTCGCTTCATCGTACACGGGTCCATATGTGCCCAATCATCGCACACGGTTCGGAGAGCTGACCGTGTACGATGTGGCTACTTATCGCACACGGGCCTTCCTGAAAAGCCGTGTGCGATGTGCGTATCACCCATGTGTGATGTGCCCCCCACATCGCTGACCAGCCCGTGCATACAGACTGAAAAATCGTATGCGATGAACTTTTTTAACCATGTGTGATGAGTTTTTCTGTGCTAGTGCCACTAGAATCCGTAGGCAAACGATGCAAAGCATTCCGTATCTTTTTCCAAAGGAAAGGAAACAGTGTTCTTAGACACCAGCGAGGCAAATTTGTATTGCTTTCTTTGTTGGAACAGTGCATCTCCTGCTAAGGGTCTAGAAAACAGTGCGACGTTTGTCTCGATGCTGGTCGATCAGTTTCACACCAGTCTTTGCCCCACTGGCCGACCAAAGATTTTGTTTATAGCTTTTGCTTGGTTCTTTTCCTTTTCTGAGACGATCTTTCGCGTTAATGCCGAGATCACGGTATTAACCCAACGAAGGCTTACATCGACCCTGTGCAATACTGAAAATTGTGTTCGTGCGTGAAAATTATGGCGAGATCACTGTACTAACCCCGACCAAATCCGTCCGCGTGCACAAGAGCTTGAATGGATTGTATACCGGTTCGTACGTATGTGCAATTGATTACATGCTAGTACATCAGCTGGAACATGGCTCCTCGCTATTATTGTCTGCTATATTATTCCTTGCACTGCATCGACCCATCGAACTGCATGTGTGCGCGTACGTACACTATGGACTAAGCATGTCACGGCGCACGTAACGTGCCACTGAACCCGTACTCACGCACTCATGCATAGTACTAGCACGTACTGTCTGTCCGTCTCTGACATCCACCGCTACAGAGCTAGGTAAAAAACTCCATCCGAATTTCAAAAGAGTCTGAAATGAAGTGGCCATGATGAGCTCTCGTCGCAGACGGTTCAAACCCTTTCTGTGGTGAGGATATCATTTACGTGCTGCCCTTGCTCTAGCTCATCGACCTCGGCATTCATAGACTGCCGCATCTCCTCCCGAGCCACATCTGATGGATCCGGAGGAGAAGGGTGTGGCGGATCTGACGCGCGCCACTGTCTACGCACGCATACGCTAGCGGTGAGGGGCACCAGGCTCAGCACAGACACGATGCTAAGCCATTGCGTGCCTTCTTGAATTGCACCTAGAGCAGTAACGGAAGATGGTGTAGCAGCCATCCTGGATGTGCAGCAGCGACTCTCACCTGGATGCACGATGGCGGCTCTCCCACTGCCATGGACTCCATCTCGCTAAGGCGTCGTTCCCATCAAAATCCCCCTCGACGAGCATCCCCTGAAGGTCATCACAGGTAGTCCTCGAACCCTGTCAAGGAAGATGCCTCCGTCGCCACTTGATCTAGCTGCCGTTGGATCTCTAACCGTTGCGGCTCGCCCACTGCCATCATGGGTGAGGACGTGTCGGGTGGCCACCCCATTGCTTTGCACGTGCAACAACAGAGCGGCTGACGAGGTACGGCCAACAGGCGGTGCCCAGAGTTCGTGACGATGGCTCTCAATCAGAGGGGAGGAGGGGAGATGAGAACAAGGCGATGGAAGACTGGGGAAGGGAGGGGGCGCAGTTGGTTGTAAAGGGAGATAGAGTGACTAGAGAAAGGGGGCGCCGCAAGGGACTTAGAGGAGGCGGGGGATCGGGATGCTGAAGTTATTGTTTATGAGTGGCGCCTCTATTATACCACATGGGTTGCTGGATCGGTTTGAGCTAGAATTATCACAATTGGTTTTTTTAAAACCATCTATGATGTCCAACTTGGACAGGTTTTATTATATAACAATCTGTGATAAAACCGGTCCATCATAGAAGATTTTTTATCTATCATGTCTTTCATCATAAAAATCGTCTGAAATAAATCTCATCATAGATGGTTTTTATCATCCGTCTATAATGAGACGTCTTGAATGACTGCTCTCTAGCAGTAATAGATACCGGCAGCTTCACACTTTCATGAAGCCGTATTGACCTACCAGGCTAGTCATGTTTTGTTGCTCGCTGAAGGCTTTTTTGCACACAAGTAGAGTAGTCAAATTTTGCTGCTCACTGTGAGACACTTTATTCGTGTTCTTTCTAAAGACCACTAGGCTAGGCGCATGACGGTCTTAAACTCTGCATTCACCAAAGCTGATTACACTGATCAATCTGCCATCTGCATCTTTGCGTGGTATTACTTGAACCTGGAATTTCTTGATTTCTATGCGCACGCGGCAACTCAAGATTAACCTGCCGGATGGGAGATCATTCTTGAAAGTGCGGCTGAACATCTGTCCCCTCCTCTTCTGTTGGTCTTTCTCCTGGTCCTGCTCCTCGTCCCCGCTAAGGAGTGAGGACACCGCCCTAATCGTACAATTTTGTCCACATAACTACTATGACACTAACATATGATGACTTTAGTGGCAAATTATGTTCTACTACTCGATTTATGGCGACGAAAAGAAGTGTCACGGAGTGTCTTGTCAGAAGATGCCATCGAGAATTGAAGTGGCTGCAGCTAGGCAGGGATGGAACGAGACTATCTGGAACTCATATATACCAGTTTGACAGAACACAAGTTCGAATCAGATGTGGAGAACCAGGGAACGACCATGTGTAACACCCTGCGATTATAAAAGAAGAGTTCTGATCTAAATTTAAAAAGATGTGATCAAAAGTTGATTTTTTAAACATAAGTCATATAAAAGATTCGAGACCGTGTTTGAGTCTGTCTTGTTGAGTTGATCGGAAACGACTATAAATTTATCTAAAATAGAGGTCAAACGAATTTTGAAAAATCTGTTTAATATTGACCGCTGGACGTCATGTAGAGTCATAATTGAATACAGTTAACTGTTTGACGTAATTCTCCTACGGGACTGCTAGCCAATTCCTGCACTTAGTAGTGTAAGACCGAGCTGCAAAGCTACATGTCAATAAGAAATTATCTAATTAATCTTTCCTTAGCTCATACCTGATTCAAGACTGAATGTGTTACGACCCTCGTGCATAAGTTTTAGGTTGTATTAGGTTCCTGGTTTTCCTTTGGATGTTTTAGTTGACCTCCGTCTACTACTTGCATGTGTCGACAAGTTCTGTACAAAAAGGAACACGTGACCATCCTAAATCTACATAGTAGTTTTCTTTATGATCTAGTTTATGTGGGGATTGTATTAGATGAGTTCGTAGGAGCGATATTTGTTTACGCTTTAGCCACTGTATTGGAGTGGTTTATTGAGCATGCGTTTGTGCAACAGGTTCGGGAGGTACTGGTATCTATTCTAATCCACTGGTTGATCATCAGAGTTAAGATAAGTGCATGACCATTCATCTTGTTGTATGGTTGTCTGTTTTTGATTTTTCTTGTGTTCTTGATTGATGATTTCTTTGACATGCTGCACTAGAGTGTGATAAATATTTAAGTCAGGACGGTGAGAAAAATCCCATGTTGGCTATTCCGGTAAGGTTGGTGAGAGACCGTCACATGTGGGCCAATCCTTATGCTTGAGCTTGGTCGGCGAGAACGGTCATGATGACTAATTCGTGATGTTTCAAAATTTTTTTGGCTTAATATTCATTGTCTTTGTAGGAAGTTCATGATCATATAGGTGTTTACTTGAAAAATTATGATTGTTGCATTAAGGCTCTAAACTGTACTTGACTGAGTATCCTTTACTCACTCTTGCTTTTCTTTGTTGGTTTTTTTTGGGTTTTCAGGTATATAGAGTAACGGCATGCGTGGGAGGGAGTAACTCACCTTCATACATATGCTTCACATAATTTTTCACATGCTAGCTCATTATCTACTACCTAGTTGCCTAGTTTTATAGTTGGTCATATATATATACACATCTACATATGTATCTATCATAATATTGGAGTCTTGTGGTCCCATATAGCTTGTTAGTTGGTCGATGTGTTGCTACTTTGTGTTATATGCTTTAGGTAGAGTCTTTCATGATACCTATAACTGCGTGTGGATGGTTTATTTGATTTATATGATTATCTCTTGTGATATATTATTAATTATCTACTGTGGATGTCCTTACAAGCAAATGAAACTTTATCGAGGTTTGTAATTTTTTCCTGACTTAGTAGAACTCTAGTATGGTGTAGTAGCATTCTAGGTAGGGTTGATATCTAGGGTGTTATAGTTGGTATCAGAGCGAACTATAGGTCCTAGGGATAGAAAATTAATTAGCTTAACTAGCTATGTGGTTATTAAAAACATGCTTTAGGTTTTAACAACTTAAAA
The DNA here is from genome assembly GCA_019208055.1 of Stipa capillata. Classification (NCBI taxonomy): domain Eukaryota; kingdom Viridiplantae; phylum Streptophyta; class Magnoliopsida; order Poales; family Poaceae; genus Stipa; species Stipa capillata. The sequence continues at coordinate 107,081 of JAGXJF010000628.1, forward strand.
TTAACACATTGGTGCACAATAGGACAAGAGTTGAGTCATGCATTGCATTTGGCTTCCGATATCTTATTGTTAATCTCTATTATCTAAATATTGTTGTGATTACGGTAGGAGGCTTGTAGTGCCTTGCTTTGGGTATCTTTGTTCTTTTGACTTTCTCGTATTAGTGTTATATCTTGGTTGGTTAAAGAATGCCTTAAAAGTTGTTAAAGTCAGCATTCGAAAGAAAAGATTTGATCACTCATGTTCTTTTCTTAAGGCTTATGAGTAGTAGGTTAAGGAGATATGGTCTAAATGGTTTCAGTTATTATTTTTCCCCTTGTTGGACTTATGATAAGAGAGGTAGATAAAGGGATTGGATTTGGTTAGCAAATACGGAATGTTAGAGTGGAAGTTCATAAGAAGAAATGATCAATTTTGATTACTATTACTGAGGATCAATTTGGATTGTTAATCTTGATGGGTTGAGCTTGGAAATAGATTTGGCTAATTGGTAAAGCTATAATGCATATTTTGGATTTATTAATTCGAATTGGCACTAATAGGATAGTCTATTGACTTCGGATTGCTAGGTTATAGAGGATACAAAATTGGCTTGGTGGATATTCATCATGTTGTTTTCTTCATGAATATTTGGTAGGTATGATTACTTTAAGATCAAATCTTTACTATGAATAGTTGGTGGATTTGGTTAATTTATAAGGAGATCTTCTCTATGAATGAATCATGGCCTTGGATAAAGGATTATTATGGATCTTAGCAATGAATTTTATTGGATTGAGGGAAGATATGAAAGGTTGGTGGATTAGTTGAAAGGCGAAACTAATAGATTTCTTATGGTGATATAGGTTTATAGCGTAGACCAATGAATTGAAGGGTTTTGATACTTGTGGTTGCACTGAGATTCGATAGAGAATAAGTGATTAATGATAGGTCCTTTGGATGGCTCCTTTAGCCTATTCGATCGGGGAACAAGACCGGTAGAGTCATGTTAGGTTTCGGTCTGTAGTGGTTTCCCTATTGAGGTTTTGATAGGATGATTTTACGGACATATGAAGCTGAGTGTCATGGTTATATTTGGATGTATAGGTATTAATGTAATTAGCTGATGTAGTAGGATAATGATTAGACATCATGATTTTGGGCATCACTAGTTAGGTTTATGGAGTATAGATTTTGTATGCTCCTACAGTCAAAGTGTTGGATTATGGTGGATGCTTTGCACCTAGGTGCATTGTGATGACTTGGATTTATGTACCCTTGATACGAACAACTTTGTTGCATGTCATGATCGGTGTGTTGGGTTTTCCTTTAGCAACGTGGTTGATAAAGTAAGGTCATGAGAACTATCTGAATCCTAATCAAAGCAGAAATCTGTTATCTCTATCCTAGCTGTCAGAGGCACATTTTTCTCACGCGTGTCCATGTCTCTTTTGACCTGTTCATCTATAGTGCACCTTGTGCACTCAATGTGGTGACCACCACTTAGCGGGAAATGTTTGTAGTTTGTTTCTTGTTTGACACTGATGAAATTTATCAACTCGGTACTTCTAATGTCTCCTTTGCTGTCCTTCAACGTTTTGTAGACAAAATTTTGTGTTGACCTTGTCCTCTATTTTTTGTTTGCCCATTCATTTGTTGCACCTCTTTCCTGTGAACTTTTTGATGTTGTTAAGTATCGACAATGATGGTTCTTTTGTTTGATGCGTTGCTGAAGATCTTCATGTGGCTAGTTGAGCTTGCTACGTAGTTTCAGAAGATGAAGATGAAGATCCCAATGAGGTTCCATTGATTCCGTTGGAGTCCTTCATAGTTTTCCTTGGAAGCAGTCTGGTCATTGTTTTCCATCCATCACCTCTTTGTTTCAGGAAGCCCTTGTCTTGTCAACTCTGTCTGGTGAGGAGCTGACCTTTCAAGGAGGGTGCTTTCACTTTTCTTAGGATGTGCTGACCAGATCGACCCTTGGCCAATGATCATTGGAGATCAAGTTGCTTTTGGCGTTTGTGGTGAGGTCGTGTATCCTGTTGTTCGTTGAGGAGTTTTCTTTTGAGCATAAGCAATCTTGTGGTTCTTGGAGGTTTTTGTAGAAGGATTTAGTGACAGACCATGTCTTCGATCCTCGAGTTATTCTCTGTCCTGATATTAAGTGGTCTTTCTTTCTATTGAGGACAGAAGCAGCATTTAGTAGTTTTTTTTATCCAAGCAAGTGAACCATAGGAAGGTGGTTTTCAGTTAGTTCCCTTGCGGAGTTACAACACAACTTAGAAGTTTCATGGGTCGCCTTGTTCTCTAGGGAGGTTTTTCCAATAGTGAGGTGTGCTCATTTTCCTTTATGGATAGATGTTTGGTCCTAAGAGTGTAAGCTCAGTGCAGAGGTTTGGTTTAGCCAAGCCATCATCTTGTAGGGTTTGATCATTAGTTCATGCGTGTGCCCTTGTCTTTTCATTAGTGAGTAGTATGGTGGCCAGTAGAAATTGATAACTCTTGGAGAATTTGTAGTGCAGTTTCTGTAGTGGTTATGTGGATTGATTAAATGGGAGTCAACCTCGAACTCTTGTTCGTGCCAATGAAATCTTTTCGTAATGCCGAGTGAGAATGCCCAAGTGTTAGATTGTGTGATTCATATATCCATGTATGAAGTTAATAGTTTGGGTGCAGGATGGATTGGCCCCCAAACCAATTAGTCTTACTATTCGCTCTTGTTATGTTGGAGTGGTGGATCTATGTGTGCATTGCCTTTAGATCCCAGAGAGACGATGGTTGACAGCCTAAACCTTAGATGGTGTAGCATTACCCCTTGGTAGAAGCGTCATGTATCTGCCACCGTAGGGGGTTGTGTTGAGAGTGAGCTTTAGTCTTGCGCTTGGACGATCTGAGTTTTGAGAGTTGTGCCCTAGTATAGTTCCCCTTGGGAGTTTTCTTTGAAAGTGCAAGGTGCTCAATGAGTGGCATTTCGAGATCAGTTACGTCCGTGAGGTTGAGAAAGGATCGGCATTGAGTGCTCGTGTAATGCCTATGGCATTGGTGAGGTTGCATGGTGTACCAAAAAGCATTGTTCCAAACAAGGATACCAAGTTCATTTCCAAGCTTTGGAAAAAGTTTATAGAGTGCTCTAGTCACCAAGTTGAATCTTAGCATTGCTTTTCACATTCAAACATATGGATAGTCGGAGTGTACTACTCATGCATTGTAAGATATGTGGAGGTGTTGTATTCTATCTTTTCAAGGGAGTAGGGATGATCAATTTCCGCTTGTGGAGTTTTCCTATAAAAATAGTTATCAGGCTAGTATCCGGATGACACCTTTTGTGGCTTTGTATGGAAGGAAGTGTAGATCCCTGTTTTCTTGGAATGCCGTGGGTGAGAAGGCAGTTATGGATCGGATTGAGTTCAACAAGCTACGAAGAGGGCCCCTGAGATTAGACAACATATGCTAGCAGCGCAAAGTAGGCAGAAGAGCTATGCTGATCCAAAGAAATGAAAAGTGGAATTTCAAGTTGGTGATCATGTGCTTCAGAAGGTATTACCTACTAAGGGTGTTGTGAGATTCAATATCAAAAAGAAGCTTGACCCAAGGTACATTGGTCCTTTCTCAATATTGGCACGAGTTGAAAAGTTGGCTTATTGTCTTGAGTTGCTAGAATCTATGAAAGGCGTGCACAATGTATTTCATGTCTCTATGTCGAGAAAGTACTTTCGAGATCCAGAATATTATCTTGGAGCCCGGTTATGATCAAGCAAGATTTGACATATGAGGCTCATCCTGTGAGGATTCTGGAGTAGCTTGATAGAATAATGAGGTTTCGGACACTCAAATCCATTAGAGTTCTTTGGACGAATCAGATGGAATGTGAAGCGACGTGGGAACTTGAATCAAAGATGCGGGCCGAAGAAGTATCCAGAACTAGTTGTTCACACCTGGTGAATAATTAATTTGTGTTTCAGTTTAGCTATTGTTTTTGCCAAGTAGTGAGAAATGAAGAATCCTCGGGCAAATTCTGTCAAAGAGGGGAAGAATGTAACACCCCAAAACTATAAAAGAATAGTTTTGACATAAATTGGAAAATATGAGACCAAAAGTTGACTTTTTAAACCATAAGCCATATGAAAAATCTGAGACCGTGGTTGAGTCCATCTTGTCGATTTGATAAAAATAACTATAAACTTGTCAAAAAAAAAGTTCAAACGAATTTTAAAAATTCTATTTAATCTTGACCGCTGGATGTCACTTAAGAGTCATAATTCAATACAGGTAGCTGTTTGATGTAATTCTCCTACAGGACTGCTAGCCAATTCTTGCACTTAGTAGTGTAAGACGGGAGTTGCAAAGCTACATGTCAATAAGAAATTATCTAATCTTTCCTTAGCTTATACCTGATTCAAAACTGAATGTGTTATGGACCTCGTACATAAGTTTCAGGTTGTATTAGGTTCCTGGTTTTCCTTCGGATGTTTTAGTTGACCTCTGTCTACTTAAATGTGTCGACAAGTTCTATAGAAAAGGAACACGTGACCATCCTAAATCTACATATTAGTTTTCTTCTGCTACATAATACATACAAGAGGAGGAGACAGGTGATCTAATTTATGTGGGGATCGTATCAGATTAGTTCGTAGGAGCGATATTTGTTTACGCTTTAGTCACTGTATTGGAGTGGTTTATTGAGCATGGGTTTGTGCAACAAGTTCGGGGGGTACTGGTGTCGATTCTTATCCACCGGTTGACCATCAGATTTAAGGCAAGTGCATTCAGCAAATTATTTCACAGCTCTGAAGAACTCGTGGAATATTCAGTGCCAGGGGGAGAGGATCTGTAAGAAAAAGAGAAGGTGACATAGATCGTCAGTGAGCACTACTGACATCAGCAGCTTGCATGGCAAAACCACCATCGATACCAGAATGACTGGCTAGTTATTTGTCTGATTTTCATACTTTAGGGGTGAAAATACCCCGTTTTCAACTTGCAAAGTGGACGTTTGTGAAAAATAGAGGGTAAATTAGACATTTTCCTTGTTGTATTTCATTACTTTGTCGAAGCAGGACTTTCTACCAGAAACAAGCTGTTGCTCGATGGTTGTACCCGCCACTATATCAAACGCTGGGTTTGGCTCCGTGACAAAAAATAATTGGACTTTCTACAACCACAAAGAATTATTACCCATGATTTTTTATTACCCTGCCCACAGGGACACCGGGTTAACCCAGGTGGCTTCCACGTGGGAGAGGAGAATGAGTAACCGAGTAACTAGATATAGTCGCATATTAGACAAAAGAGATTGGATCAAGAGCCAGGACGGGCTTCTCTGCTCCGGCTTTAATTTCCAGATGGTCCAGAACAGCGGCGTTCAATCCGGCAGCGTGACGAGGGCTGGCTGGGGCGGAGTGGAGGTGCGCAATGTCCAAGATCATCAACGCCTCGCGGGCACCTTTCAGTATCAGTATTGAGTCGTTGGCGGGTGTGGTGAGCATCGAGTTTCAGAGTTGTTGGAGTCATGGACAAGCATTGGGGAGGTGTTCAGCTCTTTCTTCCGCTACCCAGAATCACATACTTGGTTGTGGCATGAGAGATTACACGTTCAATCCCCATGCTCCTTAGAAATAAACACGCACTGTAAGTAATGATGACATGTTGTAATTATAGACATTTATAGAACCGTTTGTGATGAGACATTATCATAGGTGATTCAAGAACCACCCGTGATAATACCATTATCCTAAACGGTTCTAGATAAGAACCGTCTGTAATATTCCGCTTATCATAAATGGTTGTGGCTATAGAACCGTCTGTGATAAGGTTTTATAGGAACACTATATGTTCCTGATTATTGGCTAGCATTAGGAAACAAAACATAAATTGTATATATGTCACATTCATTTGCAGAAAATTGATGCATATCACATCCATTCAATAAAAACTGATACATATCACATTCATTCATAGAAATTGATATATAACATATTGATTCACAAAGTAAACTCATTCAATTCATCACCTCATATCACATTAATTCACAAAGTAAAATCAACATCCACTTCAAAGTACACAAAGAAATTCATATCATACAACACATGCATATATACCACATGAATTTCAAAGTTTCATTTATTAACTAAGGCGAATTCACCTTCTTTCAAGTTGTATGCGTGAAATTGGTCATATCCATCGAGAACCTCTCTAATAAGGAAGGCGGCGATGAGTTCTCCCTTTGTTGTTGATTAGAATATATATTAAAGTCGTGCATTTATGAAATGAAGAAAAATATGAAAATAATTATAGCAATAGTGTCAAACTTTCAAATCAGGTTATTGAAAATTAGTGAGCATGCTTTGCATGTTATGGAAAACATAGAAACCACAAATGTTTGTTTCTCCTTGTTGTTGGTGGCACTAGAAAGATATAGAGTTTGGCTACTCATTCGAGATCGTCATTATTATAATTTATGGTATATTATTATTGTGTATTGAAGAATACCTTAATGCTCTTATCGTGTATTAGTGGCTTACTACGACCTTTTCCTCCCATCTCATCGTACTTCTTCCACACCTTACGTGAATCTAAAAAGTTTTCCTTAGACATTGTAATGCAAATGAGTGAATGGTAGATTTATATATGTTTGAAATATGCTTACTTAATCTTTCAACTAGTTCGATGTTAAAGTTCGCTTATAATAAAGAATCCAAATATATGATCCTTCTACGGTGTGGTATAGTGACAACGAGAATCCAATGCTCCCTGCATATAGTTACATCACCATGTTAGTGAATTTACGTTATTTTTGAGGATAATAGTTCAAACCAACTAGTTTATGAAATAGTTAGTGCAACATTTACACCTAGTTGTGCAGAAGAAGTATGAACTCCTTATCTTGTTGAGCAAGCAACGTGTTTATCATGTAATCGGAGATAGGGCCTTCATTCTCTTTGATTATTCGCGGGGAGACCACATGTGGGTTGAGGAATCCTGCCATTATTTGTTTCCTTCTACATTGTTCAATAATTAGAAGCTAGGGGTTACATATATGTGGAATTAGTCTATATAACACGAATCTAGACCATGATTGTAGGCACTTACAGTGTATATCATCTTATGAGTGTTACTTCTACGGACCGGAGGTTATAGAATTCCCACAAGTCTACGAAGTTCATAAAGAATTGACAGTTCTCAAAGTCGTTGTGGATATGGTCCGTAATGAACTCCACCTTGATTTGGTCTGTTGTCTCGATGATTTCTTGACCTCTTTTACGTAGTACTCATGTAACTCGTGACTATACTTTTGTAGTGTTTTGAGCCTCATTGGCAATTTGACCTATGGCTCTCTTTTAAAGTATTTATTAGCCAATGGTGCCAAGGGGAATTGTTCGTCAATGTATATGTGTGGTTCATTGGGCTCCTTGGGCTTTGACTTGGCGCCTTGCTTTCTCTTAGTGGTCGGCTTCAATGCTTTTGCGGGAGACGAATGGTCCTTAGTTGCAACATTAGGCTCTGGGAACGCGAATAGGTCTAGCCCTCATGATTCAACTGAGCCGATACATGGAGGTCGATGGTCATCCAAAACTGCATCTCTCTTGGGCCATTGGTGAATGTCCCTTCTTCCTGCTCTATCCTAGTAATTGCGGTTAGCATGAGGCTAGTTTGCAAATGAATGTCATCTCGCGAGGCCATGGCCACAATTTCTTCTTGGGCCGTTAACAATAATTGACCCTCATTTCCACCTTATTGGTGATTTCTTCTCTAAGAGCGGCTTTCTCTTGGTTCCTGCTCGGCTTTGGCAATGCTCTTATTCCTGTATCAACGCAAGTCTCGGGGAATCCATCTTTCAAGGTAACATACACACTTGTTCCCCTCATGCGACCTACATGCTCCTTGGTCCCGATGGCCACAGATAGTATGTCTTTGTCCTTTTAAAATTCACAGAGGGAGGATTGTGTGGAAATGTCTTCTTGAAAGAGCCAAACAAGTTAATAAATCTTGGAATGAGGTTATGTATATATTATAAATTAGGTAGTTAATTGACATCTTACCCATTTAGAATATACTTCATGGGTTGCTTGGCTTGTGAAGGAGTTGGCGTCAGAAGACTTGGCAATTAGATTCCTCCTCGCGTACAACCAATTTCAGGTGTGTCGCCCAACTACGTTGGGAAATAGCGGAGTATGGTCATTAAGGTATGCCCTATCCTCCTACTCTCTCCATATTTGAATTTTAGGTGCATACCCAGAGCTACCTAGTCTGTGATGGTGGGTGTTTTTAGCCATGAACGTCTTTGTCGCTACACTTTTGGCCTTAAATTCTTCAGTTTCCCTCATCTTCTTAAATTGAGCCCACATGTTGTGATCCATCCATTTGTGCATGGAGAAGGGTTCCTCATCCTTTGCAATGGAGTCCCAGCGGAGAATAAACTTGAAATCCTTCCACACTTTTTAGCCACTTTGATCGCGACTCTATCGATGCGGGCCTTAAGTTCTACTAGGATGATGAAGGAAGTATGGATATCATCCACCAAAACTTGGTGTAGGTCTTTGTCAAGCTTCTTCCAAGATTCTAAGGTGAAGGGCACCCGTGTCTGTGTGATGATCGCAAATGTAGTTCTTTATTTGGCAGCTTTGTCTTTCGGTGCGATCATTGTTTTCGGTGCGATCATTGTCCCAGACAGACCGATGTCCGTTATGGGGAATCGGCCTTTCGGGCGTTAATTAGGTCCTCTTGGAGCGCGTGTGACTTTTTGGGTGCTCTAGGATGCATCAAAATCACTCCCAGAAGCCGACAATGAAGGCACGGGATGAGGGGACACCATCTTCTAAAAGAATACTAAAAGAGTTAATGCTATCATTAACCTAATATGCATCTAAATTTAGCCATAATTGACAAGTAACATGCATTTTGATTTTTGATTTTTCAAACATGCATTTTTAACTTCATTTCATAACATATATCTAATTCCAGCCACAATTGACAAGAAATTCATCAAAATTTATATTTTTCTTTCACAATGCATTTAATTTTCATAAAAAGTAGCATTTGAATCTAATTTCATAAATATTAACATTTGAATTGGCAAGGCAAACTACGAAATTATATTGCTCCATATATAACTCGGGCCAATCAGCATTGTATGCAAATATCCCTCTCCCGTGCATATATCTTTGACAATATCAAGGGGAGAATGTGCATCTCTAGTGAAATAATATTGTTTAGAATAATAACGCAAAATATGAGCACCAATGAAAGGCTGACAGCTATATGAGGAAACTGTATTGGTTCATGCAAATTAAACATATATGCTCGGTTAACATTAGAAAACTGAGCATATACTACCAAACATGAAGCATAACAAAGATATGCAAAGTACGCACTATAATGCACCAAAATTATCGCCATACACTGAGAGATGTTTGGGGACAAAACTTCGGATACTCAAACTGCCAGTACCTGGAGATGTCTAGGGAAAACAATGTGAGAAGAAGAAATTTTTTCCTATTTGCAATTGAAAAATCCAATCAGAAATTGGAATGCTATGAAACATAGCCGAAACCAAAGAAAGAGTGCACTACATAACTCTTTCAGTTAAGGCACTGGAAAACTCAACTCATCTCTGAGATGGAAATAGGAGAAGAGTGGAGGAAATATTAGCATCACTATAAAAGGGAAGTCATAAGTCTACTGACATCACCTATAGCATTTTACCTATTGTCAGATGCTAAAGTATCTAATTGGGTCATACTTGAAGGCAATATAGGCATCAACATTGCCTATATACACAAAAATTATAAATGTGGAATTATGAGAGAAGCAGCTAAAAGTAGCATAATGCCATTATAAGAAGGCACCTATCCCTAAGTGAATACACTTTCCGAAGAATTGGTGATAGTAAGTAAATGAAAATAAGAAATGAAATATTGTCCTCTGTTCTACGATATATGTCATTGAATGCGATGTATTTGAAACCTTGAAGCAATGAAAAAAGGGGAGATAACTTTATGAAGCTTCTTACAAGCTGCAAGCATTGCAGAGCTATCTTCTATGCAGAAGTAAGTTTCGCAATTCATGCAGTTAAATTATAGAGGAACATCCCTGCACAATAGTGTCAGAGTATAATTCCGACAATACTGATTATGGGGCAGCGTGAGCACAGCAGATCTAGATGGGTGCACATGGGAGACAATGTTTGAGCAGGTTCAGGCCCTCACGGAGAGGTAATACCCTACGTCCTGTGTTTGGTGGATGGTATTGAATCCCATCACTACTGCATAATATACATCTACTGACGGACGCTTAACCCCTCCACTGACGGGTTTAGCACCCGTCACTAAGACAATGTCAGTGGAGGGGTCCATCTCCACTGATGGGCTCCTGCCCGTCAGCAGAGGTTGAACCATCACTGACGGGCATGATTTTCTGCCCGTCAGTGATTCGTTTTTGGGGATTAAAAAAATTAATGCCAGAAGCTCACATCCTTCCACCTCTAATGCCAGAAGCTCACGAATGCCAGAAGCTGATCAATCAAATGGTACACGTTGTGACTTTCACAGTTAGCAAATGGTCTAATGCCTTGATAAAACTAAAACAAAACACTTGTTCTTTGAAACATTCCACTAACACGATGGCAGAAGATTTGAGCGCGTCGTATTCCTCGTCCTTCTCATCCTGCTCACCCCGGAAAGCAACAAACTCAACTCAACACCACATCCGCATCACATGATTGAAAGCGAAGCGAACACCTCAAGAGGATCACGAGGAATTTTACCAGAGAGGTGAGCGGGTAGAGGAAGATGACGGCGAGCACGGGCTGGGGCACCAAGGCGAGCAACTCATCGTCCAGGCCGTAGACGTCGCAGAACTACGCCTCCCCCTCGGAGACTCCCAGCCCCCGCATGAACTGCACGCATCAGCACCCACACACGTGGCGGAAGCACCATCTGTGAGTGAGAGAGCGCCTGTGAAATGGAAGGAAGCGAAACCCTAACAAGCCAAGGAGGAGGTGGTTGGATAGGTCGTGCTCACCTGGTTCATGACGTCGGGGTTGGCCTCGAGGGGCACGCCGGCGGCGCCATTGCCGAAGGAGGAGAAGGAGAGGGGGGCACGGAGCACGGCGAGGTTGGCGAGATCTGCGGAGCACATGGAGTGGCGGGGCCGCCGCGGCCGCGGCCTCCATTTTGCGGGGCACCGCTCCTGTACGTCCTGTCGCGGGATCGAGATCTGGCGGCGGCTAGGGTTTTGTCCCCCTGGAAGCGGCGCGGATCGTGGTGAGGAGGACGGAAGCGCGGGCGTGAGGGCGATGAAGAGCAGGAGGTGGTAGCCCTGTCTTAGGGTTTACACGCGCGGCGGAGGAGGCAATCGGGGGAGGAGGCCGGGGGTGGGGGATTTCGGGGGAGACGGGAAGGCGATGGAGTGGGGAGAAAGAGAGAGGAGGGAGGCTTAATGTAGTTTGGGCCAAAACTGACGGGCAGCAATTTGGGCTATACATCACCGACGGGCAATAATACGAGCCCGTCAGTGGTGGAATACACTCTACTGACGGGCTATGCTAACGGGCCCGTCAGTGGTACTTCCCGTCAGTAGAAATACACAACTACTAACGTGGCAATGTTTTTGACCCGTCAGTAATGATTTTTTCTTTTGAATTTGGCCCGTTTATTAGAATAATCACTGACGGGTACCGGTTCGCCCGTCAGTGGTGAACTGTACCACTGACGGGTACCTATTCGCTCGGCGTCAGTGAAGATTATGCAGGAGAAGTATTTTCTGAGATAGTGCGTATGAGAATATGAGAGCTAGAATTGCTCCGCGACTACTTGCTTAAGACCTTCTCAAGAACTTATGGAGAAACCTAAGAGCTTACCGATCAGGGGGTCCCTACCTGGCCTTATATAGACGACCGGGGTAGGGTTACAAGAGTCCCGATCGGCGTATAGATTGGTTTCCTAATTAGTTACAACAGAATCCGGGATTGCTGGATGCGTACTTGTCCTTGTCTTGTACTCTAAGTTGATGAGGCATCCCTGTGTTATAGTCGGACACCGAGTAGTCAGCTCGGCCCACCCTATGTTCAGAAGGCCGGATTTGTCCTCCTTGATGGTACCACGGGTACCATACCATCGTCAGTAGCCCCCGAGTCCTTCACGATCTGGCTGTTGTTCGCCGTCTCCCTTGAGCAAACTTCCCGAGTGGTTCCCGTATGAACGCACCTTCTTGTCGCTTGCAGGGAGATTGTGAGGGACTCTCAAAACTTCATGAATTCCGACTGAATTTCCGAGTGGCTCGGGTCCAGCTAGTGTCTCCCTAGGGGAATATCCTCGGAATTCGTGTCAGAACCAGAACACATGCTGTAGCGCTTCGGTCCCGAGTCGTTCGGTGTCCGACTAATGGCCCACTGGAGGCGCACTACAGCCACCCTTCACTCGGGTGTATTCAAGTGGTCGTGGACCCCCTGGAGGTCAACCATTGAAACCCTTCAAACTGTAGCGCTTCGGTCCAGAATTGCTCGGTTATCCAACTAGCGGCCCGATGGAGGCGCGCTACAGCTGCTTTTTATTTGGGTGCATCCCCCGAGCCTCCGGCCGACTGGAGCAGTCGGGCAGAGGTTCTTTGTTAACCTGTAGATTTCACTCTGGGGGCACATGATATAGATGGATCATCCACGCATATAGAGATGTGACACTAGTAGTACAGTACATGGATAATGCAATCACTAGCCTTTTTCCCGAAATGGAGTACCGTTGGGTTTTCGTACATATGGTTCAATGACCACTTATAGCAGTGCATATGGTCTGCTTATACCTAGAGTGCAAGTAAATGTCCAACAACTCATATAGACCCGATGGATGTGCAATCCCATTGGACTTAGAACCAACATAAATCAACAAAAATGTTGAAAAGCATTTAGCCCAATTTGAAGAATCAAATCGTATCCATTGGCATTGGTGGAAAATGCTCTATGGTAATAGTATATCCCATGACCAACTCACAAATTTTGGTAAAAAAACACTACGAAACATGGTGGCCAAGCTTTATGTTTGGAAAACTAAATACGAATCATGTAGCTCATGAAGAATTAAAAGTTCAGTTATGAAGACATATATCATATGGAAATACTCTATTTGTGCCTAAATGATTGGTGGGACAACATCCAAATCACATTGAACCATTCAGAAAAATCTATGGTTTATGGGTAGTTGATTAGCCTAGCCAAGAATATGAAGCTTATGGCGCCTTTATCTACCTTAATCCCTAAAATCATCCAAGTAGATAATTGAGCTTATGTTGTAGAATTGATTATGTTTATAATTGCACATTGATGACATGTATTACTCCATGATATACCACTTATTATTCCCGTATTTAATAAAGTGAGATGGATATATTAAAACATCAAGATATATCTTACCACAATTCCAGAAAAATTGTGATTGGCACCAAGGAACTTGGATGTTGTGTTTTGACCAGAATGTTATTCACACAATATTGCCCGTAATGTTTCTTCCGAAAACAAAATGGTTAGAATATGAAAGTTCTAACGGAGGCTATCTTCAAGGGAAAACACATATTATTATCACGCTTTGAACCATGCAAGTTCATAGAATTCATTCATTCCGAATAATCAAGTGTTGATAATTATAGTATTCAAATCCTTTCTACTTCCGTTCTTGAAAGAATATGGATCAAAACATCAACTCCTACAGAAGTTAGCTTGAATATGAATTTGAGCTATATATATGTGTAGTATTCAGGGGAGCAAATTCCTGAATTGAACATAACCGAAATGATAAACAGAAATGTTGTATGTTACAAGAAACATCATTCACAATTGACTGATAGTAGTTTAATTGACTCAATAGTTGTACTCTTTTTTCCTTAAATGAGTTTTTCCTGAAGTTTGTCATTTGTAAGGTTTTGAATGAAACAACTAGTGTAATATGAAGCAAAACACTCTTTCTCCAATTTTTTCTACTAGTTTTTTTAAAGTTTTGACAAGAGATATTCATCACATGATAAGTGCCTAAGGGGAGTGTTGAGGAACCGTTGATTGGGTTCAAGGCGGCCCTATCAACTCCACTTATTGAGCCCATTATCTCTTGATTAAACAAGTCACTTTTGTGTGCAAATAGAGGGAAACCATTTATTTTAATATAGTATTGAAAAAAGACCGCTTAATAAATAAGAGAAACAAATCCCTCTCTATATCTCTGTCTCCAATTTACTTGTCTATATTATTCGATAATCTTTTTTACTACTGTCTTTCTACGTTTATGATCACATTTCAGTCCTTCGAACCACCACCCAATGCCAGCCTTGCTCCTGCCCGTGTTTCTTCCTCTCTCTCTGGAATCCCCGAGCAGACACCTAGCCTGAGATTGCAACGACCTTTGCCTCCTCCCACTCTCTGCCTCTCGCTTTCTCCCTCTGATTTTTCCCTCTTTTTCCTACCCATCCCTTTCTCGACCACCACCGCACCACGGCTTTAGCTTTGGTTCTTCCCCACCCCACTTAACTCCTAAGCAAACCCCCTCCTCTTCGCCTCCCCGCTATAAATTTCGCCCCTCGTCCAAGCCCCAATTCCTTTTCCCTCTCTCCCTTCTCCCGCTCCCTAAGGACTTGGTTGCTTCCTTGCAGCAGCAACCAACACAGCGTCACCCTGCTGCTGCTGCTGTTGACCTCACAACCACCTTTGGAACTCCCTTTTGCTTGTCATCATAGCCTTGCTACCTACACACCCTCAGTTCCCTGTGCCTTGGAGATTCTGTCTGGAAGTCTCTTAGCACAGAAGCTCTAGTAGCTAGTCTTTTCCCAGTCGAAACTCTGCCGGAATTTTGGCCAAGAAACCTTGCTGTTCAGGGCAACACTCTGCTGAAATTTTCAGTCGGCAAACTCTGTTATTCAGGGTGACACTCTGCCGAAATTCCCAGTCGAAAATCCTTGCTGTCCAGGGCGATACTTTGCTGAATTTTTCACCAAGAATTCTTGCTTTGTCAGGGGGAAGCTCTGTCCGAATTCCCAGTAGAAACTTTGATTGCTCAGGGGAAACTCTGCCCAATTTTTTGCTTAACCAGCTCTGCGTACATGCTCCTGCTATTCTATTCCCCGTGTTTATGATAACATCCACCGTCCTCGTGCAGTCCTTCTCCGTCGTCTTCCTCTACTGGTTCTACGTCTTCTCATAATCAACCCCACAATTCACCTGCTTCTTGTTGTTGTTAAGATCTGTTAGTTTAAGCAACCAAGTAATTAAGTGATTAAACTGTGAGGCACTGTAAGAAAATGGCCTCTCCCGGAACCGTCACGACGTCTTCGACCGGGTCGGAGGCGGCCGGGCAGGTGCAGCGTCCGGTTGCGGTGACGGAGGAGAGGAAGCGCAAGCGCAAGAGTCGAACCGGCTGTCCGCGCAGCGGTCGCGCGCGCGCAAGCAGCTGCAGGCGGACGAGCTGACCACGCAGGCGGCCGCGCTGCGCGCCCGCAACGGCGCCATGGCCGCCGCGGCGAACGAGACCGCGCGGCGGTGTGCCGCCGTCCAGGCCGAGAACGAGCTTCTGCGCGCGCGGACGATCGAGCTCGGCGCGCGCCTGGAGTCCCTCATCGACCTGATCCAGTGCATGGACGCGGCCGCCGCCTTCGCCGCCTCCTCCAACCCCTTCGCCGGCGTCTTGCCCCAGCCGCCGCTCCAGGACGCGGCCATGTACTGCGACTACTACTAGCTAGATCGCATCGAGTCATCAAGCTAGCTCCTAGCTCTAGCTTTCTATGTATCTATGTGCTTGTGTTTCCTTGTGGTCTCTCCTAGTGTTATCGGGTGGGCTAGGGCAAAGGGTTTTGTGGTGTGTGTGACTTTGTAGTGTGACATGGACGTCAACAACAATGTATATGTGGTTAATTGGATGCCCTTGTGGAACAAAAGCACTCCTATGTGTATCATTTTTATTCTCTAGAGCTGTTGTTCACACATGTCCTCTCTGAATGGAGAATAAGAACTTTTTTTGAGAGAGATAATAAGAACTATTCTACGAAAAATATGGACGGCTGCAAGTTGATTGATTGTCGTGGAAATGGCACGCGCACAGAAGAGTTTCTCGCAAAAAAATTTATATGTGATGGTTGACAAGTGGTTTTGGAATACTAGCACACAGGAGTGCAGGTTTACCTACCATCCGTTCTTAACTAGAAAATTCATAAGAATCTTTCTCATATTTATTGCGACCGGCCACTTTGATGATCACGTTTGTCCAGATTTAATGAGCTTGGCTAATTAGTGTGAAAAAGTTGCCAAGCAACAAGAAAAATCTTACTAGCACTCGCTGACAGGTAGGCTTTTATCGATACTACTATTTCGGGTGGTGGGCACATCTTCCGAATGCTGATCGTCCACATGTTTCAAGAGTTATGTTCCGAAATTCATAATGCGCGGTCGACCGCTGGGAGCGGTCAATTCCGACCGCACAGTACCGCTACAGTACCGCTACAGTATCGCTACAGTACTACTACAGTAAACTGTCAGGAGTTGAAACCTGGAATTTTGTAAGTTGAAAGTTAGTTATGTTGTAGTAGAAACCTGTAAGTAGAAAACCTGACTGTGTTAAAGTAGAAACCTGACAATTTCTGACAGCTTTACTGTAGCTGTCGGAAATTGACCGTGGACACGGTCGACCGCGCATTACAGGTGCCCGTTATGTTCATATTTATGCGAATGCTACAATGATCCCGTTTGTCCAAATTTCTCTTTCTAGAAAGGATGTGGCCAAGGACTAGCTCCAAAATTATTCTCCCACATCAATATCTACGCTCTCCAACCTATGACATATGGGCAGCACAAAACAAACAAGTCCCACACGTCAGGTCGACACTTAGAGAATCTATCGTATTCGTCAATAAAAGAATGGTTGCAAAGAAGTGGTTTGCACAAGCTAGGAACAGAAACTAAGCTAAACTGCTAAAGGTGTGGCTGTGTAAAAGATTCTTTTCTAAGGTTGGTGCGACACCGATGAGATCTTTGGAAAGCCGCGAGTGATTTGCGAAGGGATCAGAATTAGGATGGATGGTGTCGATGACACTTTAGTATGTTAAAGAGTACAAAACAAAAAGCCTTGGTGCCATCCTGCCATACTTAGCTTTTTAGAATGCACAAAAGAGTAAATGGCATGACTCTGGCTGTTCTCGTAAAAAAATATGACTGTGCCTGATCTGATAGCCTTATTATGGCTAACGTTTCTACAGAGGAACTGAAAAGGTGTGCAAGTTAGATAGGCAAACTTGATTTGATCTTTGTTTCAGTATATAAGTTCTGACGACAAGTGTACAGGACTAGGAACAGGCACAGGGACTTCAACTTGAACGTAAACTATACATCTCAATTCTTCACTCACCATGCTGTTTTATGCCACTAATTATTTGTGTAGTCCCACTCCATGGTGATGAGTTCCGAGTACTGACCCATATGACCGTGACACCCATCCAATAACATATGTAAAGTTCCCGCCATACTCGTATGCAATCGAGGAATTGCCCCTTATTTTAACGACTCACTCATCTCCAATCAGGTGGCTGCTCGAATCAGCACGGGTCACCACACAGATGTGGTTGATTCCCAGCATATACGGTGCACCATCCCTGTTAATTAATTAGCTTAATGCAGGCAATATGGACTTGTCAACACGGTGCACGAAAACAACAGCCACCACCCTCTTTAGTGACATCATTCATTTTGCTGGCAACAGTTCGATTGATATATGGATGTTTACTTACAAGACTGCTATAGTTTAACCATTAATTTGTGACACTGAGTTATCTAATTTGTTGCGACGTTTGACCTGACTCAGAATTTTAGATGTAATCGACAAAAAATTACTGGTAGCTTACACAAACAATCTTGTAAAATACGCGCCATAGAATGAGCCAATTAGTACGTAACAATGTTAGTATTAGGCTTCTTCCAGCCAAGAAATTGCCACTGCATTGTCCTGGAACCTCTTCACGGTAGACCACAGAGCATCAGTCAAGACATTGCATACTCAAAATCCCAAAAATGAATATCAAACATGGCTTAGCTATCAAAGAACATTGACATGTTCGAAGCACAGGCAATGCATTGGTAATTTCTGGTTTGAAGAAGACTTCAGAGGAATACAATAATACTCTTGCAAATATTTTTTTTTAAGCATAACATGTCACCTTCAAAACATATACTCCCTCCATTTTCGAAATGTTAGGTGTACTTTTACTATCCAAGTTTATGCTTTGACCAACAATTAATCCAATAATACATGAGTCATGTTACATAAAACTAATATCATTGGATTCATATTCTGTGGCGTACCTGGTTTTAAGGCCGGATACTCCCTTGCGATTACTGTACCGGTCCCTAGATCAGTAGCCGGTACACACAAGTTAACCTGAGTATCATGGTCATACATACGATTATCATGATACAATAAGGAAATAGACCGTCAAGGTCGTTTGTCTGATACCTGTAGCCCAATGGCTATAAACTTGCAGCGGAGATCAAGCAATGATGAAGCCCATCAGTATGCATACCTGACAGGCAACTGACTGGGGTTACGCCCTAGCTTTCGCGATCGTAATTGCTTCTTCGGAATTGACGTCTCCTTCGTCTGGCCAAATCAACAAACCAGGTGAGTACATGGAATGTACTCGCAAGCTATTCCCACAGGAGGAAATATACGGCAATATTTCATGCAGGGAATAGATCAAGGAATAGCTCTACCCTATGTTGTTGGTTGTGCGGAAATGTAAGTTTTCATCGTAAATACGATAGTAGGTTTCAAAGCTATTTTGAAAACAGAAGTAATTCGTAGTAATAATCAGCATTCGAGGTAGAATCCGCTACCTCTCTTTTTCCTTTCCTCAGCGTGATAGCTCAGCCTATCACGACTACCCTTTTTGGCTCCCGCTCGCACTACCTTGGGCAGTGCAGCTAGCCTCCTCTTCTGCAATTCCTGGCTACCATCCGTGTAGCGTAAATTGCACTCTGTGGACACATCATGCCCACGTCCTTAATCCCATTTCCCAGCTTTCACAACTAAAACTTGGTCTAACCAGTGTGTGGCCTTGCCAGTTCATGTCCATGACCGAGGACGTGGCTACTCGAATAGTTTTTAACACTCTGCAGAGGTTATACGGCTTTACCCACAAGATGTAGTTTGCCCTGGGTACACTGTGCACCATATACTGACAGGGCTAGTACAACGAGATTTTTCGCCCGTGTTCACACCAGAGCCGGACCCGCTAGGAGGGTAACCCAACTTTTGCATCCCGGATGTCAAAATGGGACTCTCCACCTTTGTGTCGAACCATAATTTCACGTACTTGTGAGACCAACCGAGAGCTTTACCTCCACAGCGTGGAACTCATCGAGGGCTTTACCCCCACGTAGTCCCGTGAAGATCCTCTAGGGATCCCGAATCCACCTAGCACATCACCCTAACTTCCCACGGTTCCGAGCTCCAGCATTAGACGAGGTACCGAGTCAAGTCCTTCCCATAAAGGACATGTGGACGTACGGTAAGGGAACTGATTCAACGGCACTTAGGTTCGGTCCTTAACTGATTCGAGCAAGACTCCATGTCCAACCATCTCCTCAGGTAGCAACTGGCTACCCTACCATTCCATGCCTCAGGCAGCAACCGGCTATCCTACCCTTTCCTGCCTCAAGTAGCGACCGGCTACTCTACCACCCCAAACACCCTTAGCATTCTTGCCCGAATCCGAATCCTCCGTCATTTCTTTTGGGATTTTGGTAAACATTTTCTTTTAAAAAAAATTCCCCGGAATGTATAAAACAAACCGAGGGTTTTTGTTCCCATACCCATCGTACCGATAAAACTTAGTTTAACTACAGCAGGTCTAAGCAAGGCTACAGCCTATATTCCTACTTAGTTTGTCGGTCGAATATCAACCGGCTAAATATTCCTAGGGCTACAAGGATCGGATTTCAGAACCTACCTCACATGCATTTTCTAGGCATAACTAATCTAGCATAAAATAACTTTGATATTCACATAGCATGCAAGTTCGCAAACAAAAATAATTAACTTTCACAAGTATGGGATTCAACATGGTCAAAGTGGGAATGCTTGCCTGGCAATATTGGCCGGGGCTCGGTCTTGGACCCGATTCGGCAATTGTCCGAAATCCTTCGCGCGATTTCTCCTAACGTCGGTATCTACACGTCAAAAGGATGGCGGATAAATCAACGTTGCAAGGAAGAACCGAGAACATCGAATGCAGAACTAGAATAATCAACTCAGGCATCCAATATGCGTTGGATTAGCTGTTGTGATTTCATGGAGCTTTAGAATGTAGAAATGGATGATTTAGGTTATCTTGACACAGGTACCCACTTTAGACTTCTGCCGCGTTAGGGTTCCACTGCCTCGGAAGGTTGTTAGGGTTTGAGGAACGCAGTCGGGTATTTCCACTTAGCAGAATACTCAGCGTGTTACGGTTTTAGGGTATTCAGAGGACATACGCGTATACTTGCTGTTAGGGTTTTACCGTCTTTGGTTTCTCCTAATCAATGGCTAGAAGGTGCTAGACATGAAAATGGCTAGAAGGTGCTAGACTTGAAAATGGCTTAGAAATATAAGGCTCTGGATTTGCCTAAATCCTTGGCTAAAGTGTATATTACATAAAATGATGAGGCAGGTTTATACTGGGACTTGGGTCTATTAAGCTTTGCTCACGAGCCATCAGAGTCACTTGGCTGATTTGAAATCATGGAGCACCAAAAAGGTTTTGGATATATGTTGGATTTTCGTTGAGTGTTCTGGTATATAAACATGTAGGTGTGCTTTAGTCATGGTGAAGGTTTTGAAGGGATCTGTATAAACAATACTTGTACTTCTATTAATATGAACAAGCTTAGGTTTCCAATTGCATTAAGAATACTAGATTCCAATTTACAAGGTTTTGGTTATAGAGATTGACTCGCGTGACTAGTCCTGAACAGTGTATATTACTATCGTACGCCTACTTGAGATGTTATCGAAAGTCGACATCCCAAGGCTCTTACAGGAATTTACTAACGTTACCTTGCTGGATGGTCCTGGATTTTAGATGATCATGGAGTAAGAATAATCGGGCTGACCGAAATGGTAACGAAGGAGATATGAACTTTCAAGGTAGATGTAGGGATAACGTCGATGGTGGATTTGGATAATGCACCCTGGGCACACTGGTTGCAGCTTTGGATCAAGAATGGAGGGAGATCCGTCTCCCTGCAGGAAGTACATACATTGCGAGAAGGACATGGAAGTTACGCTGTCAGCGGCAGGAGGCACAAATGACTAGGGCCAATAGAATGCGCTTTCCCTAGGGCAGCAGTGTACTTGGAGAAATCGTGAGGGGTGAGTACGCTTTCAGAACTACTAGGGCAACACCTCCGCTTAATTGCAGATGGGGTCGCGTTGGTAGTTGCTGTCAACGGTCCTCAACCGTTGCCTAATGCCGATCTAAAGTTTGGGGCTTTTAATCCCGTGCTTGCCGGGGAAACCGAAAGAAGAAAACACGGCGGCTCGGGTGAGCCTGCCGGTGGCGGACTGGGTCACGGCAGTTGATGGAGGTTCTAGGGGTAGAGGCGGATGCTTGGAGCAAGCTTGGGGTTAAATGGAGCAGCAGAGGGGCTCACCGGCGGCAAGTTAGCCGGGGAGCGGCAGGAGGAAGCTTCGTCCGAGGTCGTCGGTGTCCCTAGTGGCGGTGGCGAGCTCGCCTTGGCTTGAAGGTGGTCGGCGGTGGTTCTGGAGCCCCAAGGTGACTACGGCGGCAAGGAGAAAAGTCTAACCAGCGGCGAGGTGGTCTGGTCGGGGCGGAGGCAGCGGCGCATCGGGGAGGCGGGGCAGGGGAACCACATGCTCGGGAGCAGCGGCCGGAGGAGGTGGGACGCAGGCGGCGGCGCGATTGGTGACGGCCCCTTGGCCAGAGGCAGCTAGCGGCAGCGGGCCGGCAGAAACGGTGGTGGATCTAGAGCTCCACGGCGGCGGCTCACGTGGCTGGTTTCAAAGGGCCGACGGTTTGGTGAGGATCCACCGGCAGCGAGCGGCGTGGTCGGGTTGGAGTAGATGGCCGGGGTGGCGACGACTGGAGCAGGGACACTTGAGGCAGGGGAGAAACAAGGGGAGGAGTACCGGAGGTGAAATCAAGGGGTGGCGGCGACCAGAGGGGGTTCATTGGTAGCGGCGACTCTCAGGCGAGCTCAGCAGCTCCAGCGGCAGCAAGCACTAGGGCCGAGCGGCGGGGAGTATGGCTAGCTTGCCAGTGCTCTCGGGTGGTGGTCGTAGCTGTGGTGCGGCATTGCTGTGCTCGGGATGCGCTAGCTCGAGAAAGCGGGGGAGGAGAGGAAGAGCTACGTGGTAAGAAGGTGAAGTTGACTGGCGCCGGGCTCCTCTGCGGTACTGGAAAAAGCGAGGAGCTTAGGTGAAGTGGGGGTGGTGGATGCGTGAGGAGGAGTGAGAAGAAATGGGCTCGGAGAAGGGTTTGTGCCGACGGACTTGGCGATAGGTGGCGGTACGCTCGGCGCCGGTGGCGAGATGCAGCACAGCAAGGCGGGGCGACGCCCAAATCAAAGACGGGGCAGCGGAAGAAAAACAGCAGCAAGAGACTTGAGCTCGGTGGAGACGAAAACATGGCATAGGTGGTGCTCGTGCGTCTGGGGAGATGGAAAGAAGGGTAGAGTTGCTTGGTACTGGAGAAACGGAGGGACAAGGAGCGTTGGGGAGAAGAATGAGCAGGTGAGAGGAGTTGAGTTCGTGCTCAGCTTAAAAGGGCAGGAGTAATGGAACTGGGGGAAACTTGGTACGCAGGAAGAGGACTAAAGCGTGAAATAAATGCAGAGCAAACAGGGAGGTGAGCCAGTGGCCTGCGCTGTAGAGCAATAGGGGAGTTGGCAGCTAGCATTGTGCACAGCGGAGAGATTGTAGAAATGATGGGAGAGGACAGGAAACGAGTGGTTACAAATTGCTGTAGGTGCAGTAAAAGCTTGGCACCGAATGCAACGTGGTGAGTATAGCGCAGGAGGTGGCAAGAAACACAGGAATGGGTTGGCACCGATTTCAGGAGAACTGAATGTGTGGCGACGAAAAACACGGAAACATTAGCTGATCATGAGGGGGAGAGAGAAAGAACTTATTTCTACCTGAGCTGTTTTTGGCTGCATGCATAAAGCAACTTGCCAAGGAATGGATTCGCGAAAAGTACTAAGGTTTTTATTATGGCTATCTATGCGTGAACACCTGAGTAGATAGAGTACCTATGTGTGTACGCATCCCATAATGAGTTGGGGATGGTCACGTGGAGAAAGGCATGGCTGGTTTTGATGAGTCAGTGCTCTGCACATGCTTACACGTGCACACCTATGTGACTGATTGGTTCACCACATGAAAAGGATTTACATTAAAAGGCCTGCTATTACAACTAATAGGATGCAGAAGAAACTAATTCCCAAGTATGGGGTTATTATGCCGTAGGTTACTCGCATTTGAAAGTAATAGGTGACGATGAATTTCGTTGATTAGTCTGACCTGCCTTAATATTAGGAGTACGTTCTCCCTCGGACAGACGTCATCGGGTCAGATAGATCAGACCAGTGTAGGAATGTCGAGCATTCAGAAGTCCCATAATACAAAGACAAAGGAACTAGGGCTTTCAACCTTCCCTTCGCTCGAAAGAAGTGAGTTAGGGTTTCCAGTGTGTATACCCACATACATCTAAAAATTAGGCGTATACAGAGTGGCGACGGAGCCATGATAATGACAGGAAGTCATGAGAGATAGGACTTGGGAAAGTATTGCCGGTAGGCCCGTATATATATGCTTAGGATTGTGGCAGAGCTAACGACGAGTTAGGGTTTAAGAAGGAATTAGGGTTTAAGAAGGAATTAGATTTAAATAGGAATAAAAGGAATCGGGAGCTCGAGTCTAGGGTTTCGGAGCGCGGCAAGATGTGGAGAGGTTATGGGAACTCTAGAGAGTCCTCTCTTCTTGTTTCGGAACCATTTGGTTGCAAGGTGCCGCTGGCGTACCAGCGTATACCACGTAGGTATTGAGCTAGGGTATTCTTGTGTTAGGGTTTTAGTGTGTATGTGCATATATAAAAGCAGTATATATGTGCACACACTCACGATATGACCTGGCGAGGTAGATGGCAAAAGACCACGGCATTCGGAAGAGATTTGTGCCAGGTATATGCTTCAATTTCACAGAAGTACCGTGTGGGTACTTAGCTGCAGATGTCGGTCTAGATTACACCGACTAGGAAAAAGAGAAAGGATGCTGGGGTGCGCTCGCGGCGGGAATGCGAGGGCGAGTCATATGGAGACAGGGGGTTGAACAGGGTCGCCCTTGTCGTCGGACGTGGTTCGGGGAATTAGGGTTTTGACAAAATGGAGATCGAGATAAATAGGAGCAAGGTTTTTCGTGTTTTGGTATCATGATTTGAATTAAAGTTTTAGTTAGGTATATTTTGACTGATGTTATTAGCAAAAAAGTTTTTGTTAGCCCTAATTTTTGGGTTTTGGAAAATTAGGGTGTGACATATTCAAAACACTTTCTTATGATTCAATTTTGTAACCGTTAACTTAATATATATTATGTAAAAAATTTACAGTTAAAATTTAAATTTAGACAATCAAAACGTGTCTTACTCTGCTTTGTTTCATCAGCTTCTGTTTCAGATATTTGAAATCATGTACTACGGTACTACGAAACAACAGGAAATACAGCTCAGTTACCATCTTCCTTCTTAAAGGTGTGGATTGACTGGGACATAGGGCTGGGTCTAAAGTTAGTTTTAGTTAATCAAGAATTCATTATGCAAGCTTGGATGATAGTTTACGGTATTAGAGCATCTCCAACCGAATCCCTATAATCCATTCTCTATATCCCCATTTGAGGATTCTACAGTAAAGATTCCTTCCCTAAAATCTCCTCACGCTCCAGCCGATTTTCCAAATCTCATTCCCTATACTCCACTCTTCTATATTTTATTAGTTTCCACCAACTAACATGTTATTTGTACAGAAATAATAAAACCGCTTTATTAATACGGTTACAACTGTAAGTAATGTGTTATTTGTAGCGGATAAAATTGTGACGGATAAAATTGTAACGGCTAATTTTGTAACGGCTAATTTTTCAACGGCTAAATTCCAATGGCTAATTTTCAATGGCTACATTTTTGGGTCTACATATACCAAGGCTCAAGATGCTCCTGGCACTTCATCCTCCTCCTCTTCAACAGCACAATAAGTTGTAGCAGCTCATCCATGCATCCTCCTTTCGATTCTTCGTCGTCTGATGATGACGACGAACTCTTTCTTGCCACAGCAATCGTAATTCAGAAGCACTTCAAGCGTACGAATGCTCGACGCCATGGCAGTTCTCGGCCTAGCCGCCAGGTAATCCAACGCAATAGAGAAGCCGGTCATTTTAGACTATATAAAGACTACTTTTCTGATGCTCCTACGTACGGCCCAACAATATTTCGGCGCAGGTTTGCAACCGTTTCGAAATCATTTTGTAATCTCCTTATTTGTTGATCCTCGTTTGTAGCACTCATACTCTTTTTCCACTCAGGTTTAGAATGGCTCGTACTCTATTTCTCCGCATAGTTGATGCCGTAGTCAGCCATGATGAATATTTTGTCCAGAAAAGAGATAGAACTGGTCATCTTGGTTTATCTCCTTTGCAGAAGATTACAGCCGCATTTAGAATGCTAACCTATGGAGTTCCTGCGGACGCTACAGATGACTATCTCCTGATTGGAGAAAGTATTGCAATAGAGAGTCTTAAAAGATTCGTGATAGCTGTTGTTGAAGTGTTCGGAGATGAGTACCTAAGATCTCCTAACACTCAAGATACCGCAAGGTTGCTAGCTTTTGGAGATGAAAGAGGTTTTCCTGGAATGCTGGGGAGCATTGATTGCATGCACTGGGAGTAGAAAAATTGCTCGGCAGCTTGGCAAGGTATGTACACCGGCCATGCGCACGAGCCAACGACCATACTAGAAGCTGTTGCGTCACAGAATCTTTGGATTTGGCATGCTTTTTTTTGGTTCACCAGGGTCCCACAATGATATTAATGTCCTACACCAGTCCCCGCTCTTTGCAAGGCTAGCGGAAGGGCAAGCTCTAGAAGTTAATTATACCGTCAATGGTAACAATTACACAATGGGGTACTACCTTGCAGACGGGATATATCCTTCGTGGGTGACATTTGTGAAGACCATACCATCTCCTCAAGGCAATAAGAAAAAACTGTTTGCCCAAATTTAGGAAGCTGTTAGGAAAGATGTTGAACGAGCGTTTGGAGTTCTACAAGCTCGCTTCGCCATTGTCCGTGGACCAGCTCGATTCTGGGATCAAGAAACACTTGGTGATATTGTGACTGCGTGTGTCATCATGCATAATATGATTATTGAAGATGAGAGGGACGGAGGCCCGGCAGACTTCAACTACGAAGGGGTGGGAGAAAGTGTTAGAGTATCCCATGAAGTTACGCCTGAGTTATTTGAGTTCATTCAAACTCATCATTCCATTAGAAACAGACAGACTCACTCTCAGCTTCAAGATGATCTAGTCGAGCACCTGTGGCGACGTTATTCAGCGATTTAGGTTTTCATACAACTGTTGTAAGCCTTTATTAGGCAATGCATCATGTTCGAATTATGCAAGCTTTTTTTAAAAATTGTTGTAAGCATTTAGTGAGACAATGTAAGCTTTTCTAGAACAGAACTTTTACCTTTCCGAAGACGTTCTTTCACCGCCTTCTTCCCAATTGGTCTAGCTGAGCCCTCGCTGTCAGGAGTAGGGGCTTCCACTTCAACATCAATTGGACTTGAGTTGGTGCTAGGAGTTGAACTGCCTCCACTTCCACGGTGGCTTGTCTTTTGTTTCTTCGAGGACAGTCTATCGGTCCATTTTTGATGGTGCCATAAGACATTCCAACAATGCAAAAAACTGAATGACTTCTTCTCTTCTACCGCGTATAGGCTACATGCTTGAACAATCTGTAAACACCAACATTTTGTTAATATATCTCCAGGCATAAGTTGTAACTTAGAAATAAACAAAACCAGAGTACCTTATCATTTTCAGTAATCCCGCTCTGCCTTCGCCGCTCAATCCGATCGAAACACTCACAATACTTGTTCACACCCTCTTGTATAGTGCACCAACGTTTTGTAAGGGATTTTTGGTTACGGTCTGACTCAAAATTCCTATTCTCGTGGTAGTAAGCATGGATTCTACTCCAATATGTCATTCGGGACTGCTCATTTCCTTGTGCGGCATCCAAACTTATATTTAACCATGCCGATACTAACATCTCATCTTCCTTCTCATTGAAATTCTTTGTTCTCTTGTTCGTAGGTTTAGCAGAAGGATTATGTTGTTCTACTGGAAATTGTTGCTCCTCCATTGGGCTAAAATTTTGGGTATCCTCCCAATTGGTGCCGTCATTTCCGTCGCTCAACAAATTAATAAAATACTCATCCATAATAAAATCTGTGCATGCAAACTATAACATTAACAGAGCATTACCACCAACAATAGCACAAACTAGTTTGTAGTCCACAATATAACATTAACAGAGCATTATCACCAACAATAGCACAATACAGTAGCATAGCATTAACATAGGTTTACGGTAGTACAATGAAATATGTTTGATACAAGCCAAACCACAATACCAAGCGGCAGTTCATAGTGCTGCGATCTAGTCCGTGAAAACATAATACAAACCGCTAGAATCCACTTATGCCAATACTACAACAATACGACATGAACACAGATAACACTACTGGTACTGGAATGTTGTGCACGGGAGGGGAGGATCTACACCGGGCGACACTCAAGATCAATGTCTTCCTCATAACAGTACTTGTAGTAGTCAATTTTCCCACTGTCATCAGGAACGTAATCAAACGGGACACAGTCATCAGGGTCTACTAGCTGCAGATCAACATCATCTTGCTCAGGAGCTATGGCATCATCTCCTTCAAGCAACTCCGTTGATTGTGCCGCAACCTGGTCAAGATTTTTTGCAAGTTCTTCGAACTGCAGAAGCACTAGGTTCATGTCGGCCGAACATGGACAACTCATGGGATATAAATTCTCTATAGCTAATGACTTAAACTCAGAAGCTAACTCCTCTACTTGCTTTATTGTCTAGACCCATCCTTCTTTTTTGTACATCCCTGTTGATCAAATGATCAAACAATCATATATAATTCTTATATAATTCTTAGAGCTAAACCATGGCAGTAGGTAACACAAATCCATTTATGTTATGTTCTAACAGCATATATACCTCATATGTATCAATCCTAACATCATATGTATCTCATAAACTAACACTCAAGATGAATGAACCATAGCAGTAACAATCAACAGCAATGAACCATAGCAGTAGGTAAACACAAAGCCATTTCATTTCTATTATAACATCATATATATATGTCATAAATATCAACCCAAGCAATAGCTAACAAAAAAAAATGAACCTCATTTCTGTTCTAACAGCATGTATACGTCATATATACCATCTCTAGCAGTAGCTAACAAAAAAAGGCAGCCCTTTTCTGAGCTAACATGAAGAATATGCATACATGATGATTGCAAAGGAAGATAGCAGGTTCAATCCATACAGATAAGTGCTGAACCAAACGAATTGATTCAATAACATGCATATATGAGGAATGCAAAGAAAGCAAGCAGATTAAGTATAGGGTTTAGGATAGCTGAAAATAAGAACTATCTAATAACCGAACAGAGCACTGTCATGGCATTAAAAAGATAGAAAGAGTACTAGTTAAACTGACCTTGATAAGATCACAACAAGAACTGACTATAATTTGTGTGATGCCAACCTTTCTTATAGGAATTCAGAGCTGATCCAAATCCAAACTTATTTTTGTGTATACTACAGATGATAACTGGTCCTGGCCAGTACTTTACTAAAAGGAGCTAAATCAAGAAGCAGTCACGATTCAAACATGTGCTCATGTGCTCATGTGCATCAATTAGAGTGGCCATTTGTTAGCTCTTAAACATTATTTTGCACAAACACTAAGCAATTCCAGAGAGCTACGTAGGTGAATTGCACAACAACTATGACCACATTTCCATTCTCAGTTCTGGACATACTCAAGCTCAAGAAGTAGCTCTACACGGCACGAATCACTAGCAGTAACATGAGCTCACACATGAGTATCTCCCAGCATCATTGAATAATATGGAACAAGAGATAGTACTTCATCCTGGAGGTGACACCGGCAAACCGTACCTTTCATCCGGGGAGCTCGGAGCGGAGGAAGTTGGGCTGCTCGTCCTGGTAGATCTAGTCATCGTGGTTGTCCGAGTGAATGTCCTCGGCTCAATGCAGATCCAATAGCTCCAGCGCGACTCGATGCGGGCAGTGGAGCTCTCTGCAACGGCTGCCTCCTGCTTCTCCGGGGCCTCACCGTCCTCCACAACCGTCAGCAAGCACCCACGCCCTAGATCTGCGGAAGAGGAACAAATCACGGAGTTTGGGAGGACGATGCGGGTCTTGCGACGAAGGGAGGGGTTTTACCGTACCGTTGAAGTTGGTTGCCGGCGATGGATCTGTGCTCCCCACGGTCCCACGGCTGCTGCTACTCCAACGTCGGCGCGGTGAGCAGAGGTCGAAAGCCGAACCGCTTCGACCAGGCACGGGAGGGGACGATCTACTCCGGGCGGCGGTGCGGGAGGCGGGGATGGACTTCTCCGAGCTGGCGCGGGAGCCGGGAGGGAGCCTGGAGGTAGTTGGAAGTTGGGGGATGGGGAATGGAGGTCCAGTGCTTAGATTTGAGGATGGAGGTCGGGGAGATAGGGAAGCAACAGGGATCCGGATCGCGATAGGGAATCGGTTGGAGGGGGTCTTTTTACTGTTATGACCAAAATCAGGTATAGGGATCCATATCCGGACTCGGTTGGAGATGCTCTTAGGTTCCTTATTAGGTAAAATGTCGTAAAAAAGTAAAAAATTCCACGCCTTTTGTGATGATTTCAGAATGTGTGATGTCATTAAACTCTATGATTGGGCAACATAGCGTGTGCTATCTTCTATTATTGTTGTCACTAAAATTCGTCATACCTAAAACTTTTCACACTGATGTCAGGGTCCATTACAAGAATGTAGCAACTACATAGGTATCCATATGTTTTTTGGGTGGTCACCCGCCATCCAGCTTAGGATTCATTGTCTGCTATAGTATATAACACACTAGCTATGCCATCTACACCTCCCTGGTTTCACAAGCAAGTCACCATGCTGTCCTCCCCACGTACCCCTCCTGGCCACCCACCTCTGCTTTCCTCTAATTCCTCATTCTCGCTTTTTCCTCTCCTCTCCCAGGCTCTTGAACCCCAACCCTAGTTGCTCATCTCGTCCCCTTATTCCTCACACCGTGTCACCCTCCTACCCCGACGAGACCGAGGTTGATCCTCCCGGTGCTAACGGCTGCTTTCGTTTATAGGTGTAGGCATATATGTGATTTTTTTATGTTCATCTTGGTATTTCTCCGTAAAATATATTGAATTAAGCCATGCTTGCTGGACAAAAAAAGTATGGACAAAAAAGATAATTAGGGACTGTTTGGTTGGGCTGTGGCTGTTGACAAAGCTGTTGTTGGCTGGCTGTCTAGAAAAACTATTGTGGAAAAGTGAACATATGGCTTTTGGTTGATCCAGACCATCTACAACATTTTGGAAAATGAGTACTAAAGTTTAAGCACATTGCAAAAAGCTGGTAAAATGCAGCTTTTTCAAACAGCCAAATTTGCACTGCAAAGCCCACAACTACTGTTGACAAAAGCTGCTGAAAAACTGATCGTTTGGTTGGGCTGCAGCCTTTTTTCAATGAAAAGTTGCTGAAAAACCCAACCAAACATCCCCTTATTCAACAAATAAAGTGTACCGTATGTCTCAGAACTTGTGTAGATGTGTCACCTGGGTCGATGAACCACATTTGGATCCTTCAACTTGTATAAGTGGGTCAACAAAGACTAAATCCTAATTTGTTGGCATTAGAGATGACATGACAACTTAGCTCAATCTAAATCACAATTTGACCAATTTGAAATCGCTGAAAATTAATATTTTTGGATTTGAAGAAGGTTCTGAGTTTTGAGATTTGCTTCCATATACCACTACGGAAAATATATAGTTAGGGAATCTCAAAGCCACTTATATAGGGTAATTT
Source organism: Stipa capillata (assembly GCA_019208055.1). Lineage (NCBI taxonomy): Eukaryota > Viridiplantae > Streptophyta > Magnoliopsida > Poales > Poaceae > Stipa > Stipa capillata. The sequence continues at coordinate 138,295 of JAGXJF010000628.1, forward strand.
CATACCTTTTGCTGATTAATAACTACTAATCAAGATTTGTTGAGTGCAGGAAATCAGAACAAACACAAGACGCCAGGCATAGGAGGAACTTCCTAGCGCATTCTTCACAAAATAAAAATAATAATAATGACATCTCTGTCCTTACCACAACCTGAAGTCTTGCGAGGCGATTGAACCTCCCTAGCACACAAGCGATCTAATTATAATCTACTTGTGTCTGCTCCAAATAACTACTAATCAAGATTTGTTGAGTGCAAGAAATCAGAACAAACACAAAAGACGCCAGGCGTAGAGGAACTTCCTAGCACATTCTTCGCAAAATAATAATAATAATAATGACATCTCTGTCCTTACCACAACCTGAAGTCTTGCGAGGCGATTGAACCTCCCTAGCACACCAGCGATCTAATTATAATCTACTTGTGTCTGCTCCAAATAACTACTAATCAAGATTTGTTGAGTGCAAGAAATCAGAACAAACACAAAAGACGCCAGGCGTAGAGGAACTTCCTAGCACATTCTTCGCAAAATAATAATAATAATAATAATGACATCTCTGTCCTTACCACAATCTAAAGTCTCGTGAGGCGATTGAACCTCCCTAGCACACAAGCGATCTAATTATAATCTACTTGTGTCTGCTCCAAACTAGGGTTAACCTGTCAATTACACGCGAGTAACTGAGTTCACACCCCTCATGACGCTTCCCGCGAGCGCACTAGGGAACCAAAGCCTAGCCACAGCCGCCTCTTCCTCCTCATCCTCCTCTTGTCACCGCCACCACTATTAGGGCCGTGGTAGCAGTGGGGTTAATCTCCACTCGTCCCTGGATGTGGTGGTCACGACAGTGGCTCTCCTCTTTCCAAGATCTACTTACATGAGGCCATGATGATGTGACGGTATACCTCGGTGGTTGACGTGCAAATGTTGTGAATTCGATCGGGTGTTCGAACTTGGAGCCTACGGTGGCTGCGCTTTGCTAGCCCGACTGCGATAGATCAAATTGGGGTGACTAGCGTCCAACAAGTTAGTCAGGGTCTCCTCCTTGCAGGCAGCAATAGATAACTATAGTTTGGAGGTAGCTACCCAGGTGGTAGCCTTCAACTACTAGTCAGGGTGGTCGGTTGGACCGGCTATGCGCATGTTACGGTAGTATTAGCACCAATCTGACCGACATGTCGGTGCAGATCGATGTTGTGACGGCAGAGACTGTGGCGGTTCAATAACTGCAATAGGTGGTGAACGATGACTATTCGGGCTGTGCTGTATGGGGCATTTTGTGTGGTTGTCGGCTCCTCACCATTGGGCAACGGCTGTCTAGATCGACACGTGTTTCTTTAGTGGACGCTGGCCTCCCCCCAAGCGTGAACTTTCTCTGATAAAAAGTTGTTCGTGTGGTAGCCATAGAGGCGCGACCCATCTCTGGCAAAGCAGCTGTGTGTGCGCGCAACTTTGTCGACTCATCATTGTTCATGGCGAGACTAGCCGATGGAGGCAGCGTGTGGCTGGGACTTCATGGCTATGTTGACAGCAATAGATCAGGGGATGTGGTGGTTCACAGCATGAGCGGTGATCTAGCCTCTTTGGCTAGGTCCGGCAACAATGTCGTATTGAGGCTTTGTCGGGAGCTTCTGTACCTACTCTCCAGAAAGAAAGCCACGTGTTTGGCCTTCAGTGGTTGAAACTTATGACGAAAATGTTCTATGTCGTTTCCTTCTTGAAGGCGCCATTGTGGAGCACCGGTACTTCATCCCTAGGTGAAAACCTTGGACTTGACCTTCACCGTTGAACCCAATGCCGATGATGTGAGGCGTATGCAGCAACCCACATACTACCCTTTTAGATAATGTGCCAATCTTTGACATATTATAGACGAAATGCCTTCTCGTCCACAACATATCACACAGAGTAGCACGACAGAAGTATTGTAGCGGTCTATTTATTACAACTTCATTTACAAACTCAAAGAACAAGGTACAATTATACATATTTATTCCCAAAGTACGGGGAGTTTAAAACCGTTCTAGTCGGCTACGGTAACAATCATATCTACAGCTCTCGACTCACTCGTCCTATATTTCTACTCTGCAGCATTCTCGTAGCGGTAGTCGAAGTAGTAGTCGACTCCTTCCCCCTTCGCCGGTGCTTGTTTTTCGGGAACCTCGTCTGCGACCTCGACGTAGACGATGTCTTGATCTGCCATTAGCTTATAATCTAGCCAAAAGAATTAGAATAGAGGGATGAGTACAAAAGGTACTCAACAAGTCCAGAAATAGCAAAAAGGTGTTTGATGCCCTACCTCTATTGAGAACAGTGGTCTTCTCCAAAAGCAATGCATTTTGTAAGGTAAGAGAGTCAACTTTTAATTAAGAGACTATGATCTCATGTCTCACAGGTTACTAGGATCCTCGATGGATCCCTTTCCTGCCGCACTCGCAGCTCCAACTAGGAACATGGAGTGACTAAGCCACACTTTCTTACACTCTGCAGATGTGCGCAACTGTAACCACAAACGATCATACGTATGTATCTGAGGTGGCGAGCCCCAAATCATGTATCCATGATCACATAGCCGTTTCGGCGCCCGCTTAGTCATACCCTGTATTCTAGCCCACCTATGACTTACCGGTCTCACTTGGATACTTCAGATACGCTTCCCAGTGCAGTATAACTTAGGGCAAAGGTACTTTAGCTCAGCCTTGTCCATACAAGGTATGTGGTAAGAGCGATCGCTATGGCGCTTAATCACAATCAATCATTGATTACTTTAACCTTATATAAACAGACTCGTGTGATGAAACCCATCTTCCAATATGTCCTCAGCACCTTTTTAGGATTTCACCACCCACTATGATCACGCCCAAAAACTGGCGATCAAAAATTCTCAATGATTTACTTTAGAAAATAGGTTTTTATTTTATGTATGTTATAGATAAGAAGGAAAGTTTTATAAAACGTTCTCAACAGATATGAACAAGAAACTGGACTTGCCTAGTAACAGATAGGTAGTAGAGTTCGACAGATCTGCTTGTTGAACTCTGGCTTCTAGAAAAGAATTTGATAAAGCCCAATAAGAACTAATCTAGAAAAATACCACATGAATGCATGTGACATAATAATGTATGTACGAGGAATGTATCCTAAGATGTCAGAATTGATGCACAAAATTCTTCTGAATGTTTTGTGTATGGATTGCAAATTTTTAGATGATTAAGCAAGTCTTTAAATAACTCTAAGGCTTACATAAAATATTAATTAATTAACCCTTAGCTTATTTTGGGTCACAAAATGTTTTAATTTACTTAAATGATGAACCCAAATTTTAACTCAATTATTGTAATTCCAATTTATCTTAATTTGTTTCTCCTTTTAAAAGAAAAGAATTATTTAACTAAAGTAATAAACTCATAAATCTAAGTTATCCTTTCTTATTATTAGTATCACTATTTTAAAATAAATTAACTTAGCTTCATTTTCGGTTTTAAAAATAAAAGGAGAGACAATTTTAAAATTGGGTATGAAATTTCTGCTTAAAAAAAGAAATCAGTTTTTATTGGGCTGGCCAGCCAAGATTTGGGCCTCGCTACCTCATTTCCACACTCGCCCTGGTCGGCCTTTCTACTTCACTTGGGCGGCCCATCTGGCCCATTTGGCCCGCCCGAATAATCCAACCTCTAAACCTCATCCTCCTCAGACACGCCGCCGCCGACTTCCATTCCTCTCCCCGCCTCTCTGGTTCTTGCGCTCCCGCACGCGTCGCCGCCACCCGGCAATTGCTATCGCCTCCCTTCGGTCCAGTGCCGGCGATGGCGCCTCCACCTTTCTTCCCTTCTCCGTTGCTCGGTTCCTCCCGAGCTATGTCTTCCTCCCATCTAGGGCGGTCCACCCCCGCAATCTCCCCTTTGCCACACTGGTCTCCTACTTGGAATCGCCGCCACCGTTTCGGTGGGTGGCCACCAGCACCTAGGGCACCTTGCCCCTGGGTGACTCTGCCCCAACCCCGTCGCGCGCCTCGATCGCCTATGCCGCCGCCGCCATGATTTGGTGCCTCCTCCTCCTGGCCCAATGTCTCGTATGGCGTTGCTGCGTGCGTGCTCCTTCTCCAGCTGGCGTGCTCGCTCGGCTCCACTTGATGCTGCCACCACCGCTGGATGACAGCGAGTTGGTCCCAAGCAACCGCGGGGGTGCGCCATGCCTCAGGTAAGTAACCCTTTGTTCTTCCTCCTTTGATCTTTGCTTCTAAGGGTTGTGTCTATTGATCCCCGACTATGGCTATATTGACAATTTTGGTGAAGGCTCACTACCCAGCCTACTGTTAATCTCTGTAAATTGGTACTATGCCTTGTGTGGATGCTTGTATAGTGATGCTATGCCTTATTATTTGCTCAGCTGCTATTGCTTAACTGAGGTTATGATATATGTGATTTAACTATAATTAGGATGGTGTATTCCATTGCTTGTTCACGAGAATGTGATCCTATCATGCTCTAATGTTTGTTTCGCCTATGACTAGCTAATTTTTCTAGTATGATCTAATGCTTTAGTTCTAGTATGAGTTCCTTACAATATGCTGATAAAAACTCGATACTACACTTGGTCTAGCTAGTTTATTTTTGTGATGCTTTTCTCTGAGAAAGAGGTAGGAAAATGTAGAATCTGATAAGAACAAACATGCTATTCTAGCTGCCTTTAGTCCTATAATGATTCTAAAATCTGAGAAAAGGGTTTGGGAAATGTATGACCTAATAAGAACATATATATACTCTAGTTGCCTATTAACCCTGTGATGAGTTTTAGACTCTGAGGGTTCTATTCATGATGTCTAGCTTGTATCCATGTGCATATGTGAGCTATGATGATTTCTATCTGACAATTATAAAGGAAAGGTAGAAGAAATTCTGATAAGAACATGTATACTTCACTAGCTGCCTAACTAAACCCTATGATGCAAAACCACTGAGGGTCTATTTATCACTATAGCAATTCCCATGCTATCTGATGATTTTTGGGTAAGTTATTACCTTGCTTCAAATCTGGACAATGGTAGGTCTGGCTTCCTATATTCTTGGTTCTTGGTCTGGCTTGCTGGACTTGGTGATGGTCTCCTTCCCTCTTGCTCCTGTTAGCTCCCTCCTCTGAGCTTCTCCTCTTCTGTGCTTGATCTTCTTGCTTTCCTCACTATCTTCTATGATGGCTATATGGCTTTGAAGCTGGTCCTTTGGGAAGGATGGTGATGCTACGATGGCTTATCTGTGCAGTTGTGGTGCTGTTAAGGTGTGTTGTACTATTCCGGGTGTATTACTCCTATTTTTATATAGACATTTATATGGTCTCTTTGGTGGCAATCCATGCCACCTCCTGCTGCCTCACTTCGAACTTGTTGTCTAAGGATGAATATTGTGACTATCTCATTTATCTCTAGTTGCCTTCCAGGCTAAGGAATATTAACCCTAGTTAATATATGTGAGCTGCTACTGGATATATATCATCCAATGAATGGTCTGCTATTATGCTGGTTCACCTAGCTTCAGTTGATTGCCCTCTGATCTAAAATATTGACTTTGGTCAATTTGGATGGGCGGATGGATAATTCCTCAAATGGATGATGCCTTATCTCTTCAATTAATTTGTAGAACTTTTTATTTTCAAAACAAAAGTCATGGAGGCAAGTAGTGTAGGAAAAATAAAATTATTTTATTACTCACTCACCTCTTTTCTCCAAATACATACGTACATACATACTAGATCAGTCCGATAAGGGTCTTAGCCATGTGGCCCTTGGAAGTTTTCGAAAACAAAAACATTTTCTAAATCTATTTTTGAAAGTAAAAATATCTAGGTTCCATTCCAGGTATTCTATTTGCCCTCGTAGCTAACCCTGTGGGTTTAGGAGAAATTGTGCCGGTGGAAACGTGTTTAGTTTTCACAACATTCAATTTTTTTTGCCTCCTTCAGCCAAATCCTAACAATCGTGAATGCATATACTCGATGACTTCAGATACGACAAGTATTTCCGAAGGCTGCCTACCCCAACACCCGGTATTCCTCTACAACTCGACGCTCGACATTGAAGACTAGGTGTAGAAATTGATGTACAGGTAGAAAATATCATTCATGTAATTTTTCTTTATTCTTTCTTTATTTATCTTGTAACAATGATGTAATTTTCATTATGATTATTCCTTCTCCTTTATACTTGTATTCTCATATTGTACATTTGTACTCATATTATTCAGATGAACAAAGTTCTTACTTCAATGAATGCCATGTATCCGATGAATGCTCAGTACAATTTCCTCCCTCCTTGTCTAGTTGACAACGCGACTCGACAGAACTCAATCAACTCAACAGTATGAGTTGATCTACCTCGTCTCACCTCTTTCGACTAGACCTTAAAACTAGGGTTCTCACAGTGTATCTCTGGTTGGAGATGTGGCTTTGAGTACTGGGTCCGCTTGCTTCTTGTTGCTGCGCAACTATTATTCTTGTGTAGACGATCTCCTGGTAGCTCTTGGTGTAAAGGTTGCATTCACAATGCCTAAGCATGATAATGTGTTCGGCGTTTTGTCTTTGCGTGCCATTTTTCTTTTCTTTTTTATTGAGTTTTTTTTGCCATTTTGGTTACACCTTGCAACCTTTATAATAATTATTGTCATGTGTGTCCCTAGTTGGTAAACTTCGCTCTAATAAAATATTATTGACAAAGGATGATCTACTGGTCCACCCGATAAGACACCTAGCTAGCTGCTCTCATGGAGATTGGAGGCCAGTCTTTTTTTTCAAAACGACCATTGCAATATATAAACGTGTGCACATGCCACCACACCCACACACCATCGATGTGCACATACCACCACACCCACACACCATCGACGATATGTTGTTTATCACTGAAAGAATAATTGATATTTGTGAGACACACGTGACATCAAACCTAGAGTTTGATCTGTGGTGAATAGAAAGTAAGGTTCATAGTCTATACAATTTGTGTGCCCATCGTATATATCTATGAGGTCTAATTCTAATCCTATGAGATTTGGCATAAAATAATAATACAAAAGAATAGTTCAAGGTATATATATGGTGTTTATGAAATTTAAATTTAATCCTCTCACTTTTTCTCAGCCACCATCCGAAGATAAATTCTGAAGCCAGTTTGGCGGTATTCCAAGAAGAGTATATATATATGCTATGTATGTTATGACAATGGACGCATGCATAACATAACGGAGCATGGATTAAAATCGTCTAAAACAAGAAAACCAGGCTAAGATAATTAGATTCGGCATAACTTTTACAGCTCAAGATTACCTCAAACATCATCTGAAATTCTTGGCGACCCAAGTTACCACAGGAGCATTTCATCATCGTTTCATCATCACTGGAAATCTGTTGGGGTGTGAGAGGAGGCTCGATCTCTCGACCTCAGGATAACTCAATAGCAATGAGACCTAAGCACTAGCCAACTGCTGCAGCACCCAATTTGTTTTTATGTGACGTACAAAACCAATTCCGTAAGGTTAAAGGCTAGCAAGCAATTCCCAACATTTTTTAGCACTGCGTGGCAATTTCCTTTGTACGGCCGGTTTGGAATTTTTTTTAAATATTATTTTTTTCCTGTAAATCACAGAAGTATAACACGAATTGGAATAATTATAAAAATATGTCCTGGTCGGCAAACTAAAAGCTGAATAGGTCGAATCGGCCGACCACATGGCGACCTGAGAGAAGTCGGCGTCCCAGTTGCCGACTAGGACCAAGTCGGCGTCCCAGTTGCCGACTTGCCCCAAGTCGGCGTCCCAGCTGCCAACTCGGCCCAAGACGGCATCCTAGCTGCTAACTTGCCCCTCACAGCCTATTTATCCAGCGGCAGACCTCTGTCTGCCTCCCACTCACCGACGAGAGAGGTCTGCCTCCCACTCACCGACGAACAAAATAATGAAGAGAGGAGAAGAGCTTTAGAGGTGAGTTGGAAGAGGGATTACGACAGGAGGGCTCAAGTGAGGTAAATATTTGTACTAATTTTTTTTAGTTTGTTGAATTTACTAACCACGGCCATACTATAAAATGGTAGCAATGGCTTTATCTGGTTCGGACGACATGCCGAAGGAGAAGTTTCCTGCCGATATGCCGAACGGAGTCGAGGTTCCCCTCTGCTGGTGCCAAGATCCATGCAAACTAATGGTGTCAAGAGAGATGTCGTACACCTACGGAAGAAGGTTCTTCATGTGCGCTAACTACGATGAAGAGCCAGCGAATCTTGCCGTGCGCACATAACGTTGTAGGGTAAAACACGCATTGCACCCAATAGTTCTTGCTTCCACCCGCTCGTAACAATGCAATACAGTGCTAACACTCATTTGTTTGCAGTCTCCTCCCACTATATATGACTACATACAGTGGCTGGATAATACCCAATCGAAAGAGGATGAAGAACAACTGATGCGTGAGGTCTATTTTAGGCGAGATTACACTCTGCAACGCATGCACGAGGCGGAGGAGGCAGAGAAGCAGAAGCGTTGGCAGGAGCAACTACGCAAGGAAAAGATGGAGGCGGAACGTCGAGCTGCGGAAGCACGTGAGGCTGAAAGGGCGAGGAAGCGCGAGATTGCGCGTCGCGCGAAGGAAGAAGGAGAGGAAGCTCACGCTCGTCGTATGAGGAAGGGAAAATATCCGAAAGGCCCTGAGTAGGTTGCCCTATTAGGTCGCTCGGTTATATGGTTGTATCATGCAAATGTTATCGTACCATCTACCCCATGTGTACTGATAACAGTGTATCGTACTCGTAGTCTAGATTTCGATCCAATAAACTAAGTGTTCCAGTCCAACGAAAAGTAGTAGAACTAAGATAGATAAATTTTAAAAGGATGTGGTCATAACTATCAGAAAGAACTACTCCTACTAGTCTCCCTGGGCAGGTCCTCCCGGGTCTCCCTATCCACGTCCTCGACGTGGCCCCCTCCGCGGCCTCTTGCGGAAGTCGGAGTACGTCAACTATCCCGACGGAACAATTGTACGACGGCCTCTACCTAGCAAGGGCGCATCAGGCTGAGGGACGGTAGGCTGGGTGTCCTGCGTGGGTGGCGGCGGCAAAGACGGTGTAGGATACCCTAATCCCAACCCAGAACTGTCAGCGGGGTCGAACTGAGTGTTCAAGAAGTATCGAGACGGGCTGTCCGAACTTCCTCCTCCTTGTGACCTGGGAACAACAAAGCCTGTGGGAGACAATAGGTCATGATTGTGTGCACAAATGTTGAATCTATTACGGAGGCACGAAAATATTACGTACCAGGTGTGAGAATCATGGATGGCATCTCGCTAGGTGTCCGAAAAGAGCTCGATGGCATGTCCCAGGGGAAGAGGTGATGGACCTCCTACTGCGACGCCTGCCAGGACGACCCACCAGCCTGTGAAGGACCTAGGGGAGTAGGCTGCGTCGCCTGCCAGGATGACCCACCGGCCTGTGAAGGCCCTGGGGGAGTGGGCTGCATCGCGGACGGCCTCCTTTGGAGGTGTGCTCCACGTCCTCTCTGTGGGTCGACCACATCTGACGTCTGTGTGCAGGAAAGAGCGCGGAGCAAACTACGGCACAGCTCCTCCACACGAGACCACGCAGTAGAGTCCTCTCTTGTCCTCGATCTTATTAGTTCGGTCGTGATGTGGTCGTGAAGTTCACGTGCCACCTCAGTCTGCACGTACATAACATGTTGTTAGAAACGAAAAGAGTGTACAACACATATATCCAAACAAGTAGTACAACGTACCGCATTGGCTCTCAAACGTGCACTCTCCAGTGGGTACAAATCCGTGGTCCGTGCTGGCTGGATCTCCTCACGCTCCATGCGTGGTAGAAGGTACACGCGAGTCCGGGCAACGTACCACTGGAGGTAAGCCCGATGGCCTGAAGGTCGAAGGCCTAGACTCGCCCCAACAGTCCGCCGTAGCTGCCTCCCAAGCCTGAATATAAGGGTGCAGGAGTTGTGTCCACTCCTGTGGCCTAACACACCCCCCTCTACGAGACCAGCTGCAGAATTACAAATTTCAAATGTTTTAGGTACGTACATAATTTTGTTGAATCCAGAACACGAAGGTAAATTCGACGTACCCATGCGTGGCACGGTCCAGACAAAGTGCGTGTGCCGGTGGTCCGTCCTGGTGTAGCCCGAACTGTCGCATCACACGATGCACAGCGTAGTCCTCAACGAAGATGTCGAAGACCAACTTCTTCCTTGTCATCCAGTATGCTTCATCCCTAGTGCACAATGGAGAAAGGCCGTGTGGAGCACGATAGAGCCTCGCGTCCTCAGTGTAAGGCTCCCACGTGACCTTCTCATGAGACAAGAAGTCAAACTGCTCCGTGAACGCAAGGTAGCAGTTTCTCAACTGTGCAGACGCGAACTGAGGCTGTAAAACCATAGTACAAGTACGTAAGTGTGAACAATCAAATGGATATAGCAAAAGCACGTATGGTTGTAGGCACAAACTTAGCTGACACCGTGTCTAAAGCGAACCGAACGTAGGTCCCCCCAGTGGGTTGTTGTGGTACAACTCTACTCCGTAAGGCTCATCCACGTTCACGAACGGTCTCCCTATAGGGAACATGTAATAACCGTAACGTACTGTGTAATATTCGTAACATACTAGTATGAAGAACTAACCTGCAGCAGTAGGGGGCAGCCCAGTAACGACGGCTTCTTCGTAGTCCTTGTGCAGGCGTCACATAGCGCGCGCGTAGTGGCCGACAAAACGGCCGATCCCCAACTCCTGGGTGGGACATCGCCGGGATCCTGCGCGTCTGCTATCTGTCTCGCAATCTCAATGTGACGGGCATCGACCGTGTCGCCGTGAGAGTTCATGAACATCACGTAGCCAAAGAGCCACATGATGTACACCTCCAACGAACAAGTGACCTGGTGGTTCGTCAAATGCTCACCAGGCCAACCAAGCTCTGCTAGCTGCAAGAAATGCTCAATTGGTTCAAACTTTCAAACATAACAGCAGGACTGAGATAGGTTATTCGCACTTACCTCAAACTATCGGTACCACGCCCACTTCGGGCCGTGCTTCTGGTGCTCGTCGATAGGATGCAGGGGATCGTCGTGGGGACGAACACCTGCGAAGCGCTGAACGAGATCTACCCGCCAGGTGGGTGAAGCCTCCAAAGGTCCAACCGCTGTCCCCACGATCGGGAGACCTAGCAGGTAAGACATGTCCTGCAACGTCGGGGCCATCTCTCCCTAAGGAAAGTGGAAGGTATGGGTCTCCAGCCTCCATCGATCCACGAGGCACGTCAACAAAGCGCTGTCGAAAGGAAAACGTCTAGACCTGACCTCCATGTCATGAGGTTCCTCGTCCTCACCGAGCAGCTGGTAGTCCTCGTCCGTGCCCTCCACCATCCGTGCCAGGGATAGTAGACCCGCCCACTCCAACCTGTAAAATTGAACGCATATTACATATCGCAATGACTGGTTTACATGGTTATCACATAGATATACCTATTGATCCACGCTGGGTGAATCCTCAACGCCACACGTGGGGTACGGGTCCTGAAAACCTGGCTGAACTCGCCGTCCGCAATCTTCTTACCTCGGTGCTTACTGTCCACACCACGCATCGAGCAACTCGAGGTCCGTCATACCTGCAAGCATGTACGTAATGTAATGTCGTATCATACAACAACAAAATATTCAAGTACATAATTGAATGGAATAAAGCAGGCACGTATTACAAGTTCACTACAATCATTACAAACATTTTAAAACACAGTATAAAAGTACAACGAAGAAGTTCAATTACATAATAGACCGGACAAAGCAAGCACATATTAGAAGTTCACTACAGTCATTACAAACATTTTGAAACACAGTACAAAAGTACAACGAGAAGTTCAATTACATAATAGACCAGACAAAGCAAGCACATATTAGAAGTTCACTACAATTATTACACACATTTTTAAATTCCAACAGAGTACTACATTACATAATTGGACTAATACAAATCATTATGTAGGACGTATCATTACGAAGCCTTGTTCTCACTCCGCGAAGGCATTATGTCCCCACCCTAGTCCAGTCCCAATAGAAGGGATTGCCGATGTACTTGCTGTTGGATCACCTCCCGCTTGGTCCTTTAACTTGGGACAATGTTTCTTCCGATGGCCATAAGCAGCACAATGCAAGCACTGCCTTGTAGGGCCCCCAACCTCTGACTCATCCATGTCGTTGCGAATTCAACAAACTCTACGCCGCCCCTTGGTGTCACGAAGAGGCTCCAGTGCGGTATGTACTCCCTTTGCTCCTCTTCTACTGTGGTGAAGTTGTCGACAGCATGGAATCCAGTAATTTCACCTCTCCATGTTGCAAGGATGGCCTCCTTTAAATAAAACAGTGACATGAAAGAGGTAGAGTCCATACCAATTAGCCCGCACGCGGCTAACACATGTGAACACGGCTTGTGTAGAAGAAAAAGTTTGTTGCATGTGCAGCTACAGGTTGGAATTTCTGCACAGCCGAACGCAACCTCGAACGTCCGAACCTCATTTGCGGTTCCAAAACCTGTCTTATCCCGTAGTCGAACTTCGTACCTATGTTGTAGGTTCCCAATCCGTATGACGGTGTGCATCTTCCCCTTTGCTATCTTCTGCTCCATGTATTGCATCATAGTATCGCTGAAAGGCATTTCCGTGTAGGTGCTCATGTGCAATGCAGCGGTCTGATACCTCTCTTGGAAGTACCGAATTGTCCCATGAAGTATGCTCTCCACTATAGCAACTAAGGGTAAACCGCGTTGTCCGCGAAGTACCCAATTGTTACACCTCCGCCAGGTTGGTTGTCACGATACCGTACCTCGCACCGTGAGTGTCGAAGAGCAAGGACCATCTCTCCTTCGGCTCATTCTCGATCCACTCGAAGAAGGTCTTGATTCGTCCACCCTTCTTCCTGTTGGAAATATGCCCTAGAGGCAATAATAAAGTTGTTATTATTCTATTTTCATGTTCATGATTAAGTTTATGTTCTATGCTAGAATTGTATTGGTTCTTGAATATGAGATTAAGAGGAAAACCTAATTGCATGTGTGGAATAATAAACACCATTGAGATCCCTAGTCAGGCCTCTAGACTAGCTCATCTATTGTTGATGGTCTTGTTTTCCTGATCATGGGCATTGTTAATGTAACAAGGATGCCGGCAATAATGGAAACACATTGTTAGGGTAACAATGGTGTTGGATAGACCCCCTTATGAGATACTGCGAGATCACTTCGTCAATATGTTGTCAGTATCTTCTCATTATGCATTAATGTTTACTTGCGTCCTTAGACCATGAGAATATCGTAGACCCGGATACCGGATGGTTGCTTTGGGGTCATCAAACGTTACTCCGTAACTGGGTAATTATAAAGGTGACTTTCAGGTACACCAGAAAGTATATCGTGGTTCTAGATATCTCAAGACTGGGATTTGCCCATCCGGCGATGGAGAGATACACTCTGGGGCCCACTCGGTATTACGGTGTCCAGCATCGCCTGGCCAGGTATTGTGACTAAAAGGTTAGTCACGGGGATACCGGAATACGGAAACGAGAAAAGTGTACAAAACCGGTAACGAGGATAACTAGGTATGGTGATCAAAGAGTTGATCACAGGGATACCGTCAAAGTCTCGCCTCGGGTGTGTGTAACGTATCGTGAGGCAAAAGGATGATATGCAGTAATACGAGGTTCGCTCGATAAAGATCTTCGATACGTGGGAATCGTTATGGGTGTCCAGATCCCGCTGACGATTATTGACCGGAAGGTGTTCTGGACATGTCCACATATACTCGAACCTATAGGGTCACATGCTTAACGTTTTAGCGACATTTAGGAATGCTACGATTTATGGAGAACGAGAGAGAAGGGTTTTGAAAGTGTTTCGGATGATCTCGAAAGTGTTCCGGGAGGTCCCGGATGGTTCCGGTGATGTCCGGAAGTGTTCCAGAAAGTTCTAGAAGGTTCTAGAAGGTTCCGGAAGTTCTAGAAGGTTCTAGAAGGTTCTAGTGGAGTTGGACTCCAACTCCAATAGGGTGTCCCTGCTGGAGTAGGACTCCACCTGCCTAGGGAGAGCTGCCTCAATCCCTATAAATAGAGGGGCAGGGCACCTCAAAGGGGATCCCGAGCAGCCCCAGAGGCAGCCCCAGAAGCAGCCCTAAACCCTAGGCCGGCCATCTCTAGATTGGCCACAGTCTTCTTTTTCTCTCTCTTCTAGATTGGATCTAGTATAGCTGCGGCGCGCT
>JAGXJF010000629.1:0-10944 GCA_019208055.1 Stipa capillata
GGGTAAGTTTCTTTCGCACTACATTAGTCAATACTAATTGCATGGAAATTATTGAACTAATGACTGGATCCGTCGCATCTATATGTAGGATTTCTTTAGATGCGAGGCAGGCTTCGAGGATAGGGCAGCTGCTGTCGTTGATAGAGCTGCCAAGAAGCTTGTTAAGGATATGCACTAAGAGGCGCACGTCCAGGCCGTGATCAAATTTCACGCGGAACACTTTGGAGAAAAGGTGTAAAAAAAAGATGCTAGGACCAAATATCTGACCCGGGAGCAATACCTGCAGGTAAAGTACATTAATGCTTATTATTCCTTAGATTACTAACACTTAATTTCTTCTTCTTATATATGATGTACTTGATTATTTAGGTGCCTCCGAGGTGGTGCGCCCAACACCTTCCGTGCTGGGAGCGGATCGTGGAGAAGTGGTGCGCTCCCGAGTGGGAGAAGAGTCATGAAGCTGCCCGGGAAAGGCGATTGTTGATGCAAGGCGCACCACACCATCAAGGCAACCTCACCCTGATTGGTTACGCGGCTAGATGGGTGTGCAATAGCATCTATTTCTTCCCAAGCTCAGTTCTTCTTAATTTCTGTGCAGGCGCCCCCTTTATGAATCTTCTTGCATTTCTGTTGCAGTCGGCAAAAAACGATGGTCAGCCTTGCTCCTAGTTCAAGGCATATGCTTTGGCGCATAAGTCAAAGGCGTTGCACGGGATTGTTTATGATCCGAATGACCCGGCCTCAGCGTACACCAATGAGAACGTCAAGGCTCGCCTGGATGGATACACATCGATGGCAAAGGAGATGGAGACGAGCAGGGCTCACCCGATGACGTGCTGCGGTTAGCTTGGGCAAGGAGGAGGAGGGAGGTGACGATGGGGTCGCCGGTGGTGGGTGGAGCACCGGGATCTTGCTGAGCTGGCGCCGGTGAGCTGCGATTGTCGGCGACGGCGGAGAGCTAGGCTCCAATGCGGAGAGGACTTGCGGGAGCGGCGGTGCCATAGCCCCGTCGGTGGCGGCGCTCCGGTGGCCTGCGCTCGGGGCTGACGCCGGAGGCGACGTCGCTGGTGGCGGAGCTCCAAGGCTGCGGGGTCGGCCTCGGCGGAGTGGAAGATGGCTCTGCCGGCGGCAGGACGAGCAGTCCCGTCCGTGGCGGCGTTGAGCTGTGGCTGCTCCCAAGCTCGGCGAAAGAGTGCAGCTCCCGATGGCGACGGCAGCGGGGTTGCTCTCGGCTCGGCTCGGACAATGAGGAGAGTGGAGGCGAACTGGTGGTGGAGCTGCGACCGTGGAAGAGCCGCCGATGTCGGCCTCAATGGTGACGAAGCTTGAGGAGGGGTGGAACGGTGGGGGAGAAGCTGGCGATGCGAGCGGTGGCCCGAGCTCGGGGCTGATGCCGGGGGTGGCATTGGGGGCCAGGAGGTGGCGGTGACCAGCGGTGAAGGGGAACTCGGGAGGAGAAGAAATGGTGGCTTTGTTGGTGTTGGAGAGAAGAAAGGGGAGAGGGAACTCGATGCCTTGAAGAAATCGGATGAACAGGCGCATTGGAGAAGTCAGCAGGGAGGAGAGAAATGGTGCTGAGTTGCCTGCTTCGTGGAGAAGAAGACCTGCAGCAGGCCCCATGGGCAGGTAACGTAAGACACCTTTTTATTTCCTTTTTATTTCAATTTTATCTCTGTTTTGTGGCTCGGTTTAAACAAGGATTGATCAAACATTCCTTAAAATTTATGTGGAAATTTGATACTGCATTGTTAGAGCAACTCTAGCGGGTTCTCCATAATCCATTCTCCATATGTCAATATGGAGAGCTTCTCCAAAAAATTCATTCTCCATATCTCCACTCCCTCCAACCCATTCTCTATTTTTCATTCTCCATATCCCACTCCCCTATATTTTATTCATATCCTATAACTACCATAATACTTTAGACATTTATATTTATAACGGGTTTAATTGTAAAAGCTATATTTGTAACGGCTAATTTTTGGTGATGACTATTTGTAACGATTATATTCCCAATGGCTATATTCCAACGGCTATATTCCCAACGGCTATATTCCCAACGGCTATATTTTTAGGGTCTATATAAGCAATGCCATTTGCCCAGAGAAGGTATCCCTTCTTGCCACTCTACTCTCTTCCATCAGAATGAGCTATCCCTACTCTTCAGTCTACCAATCTCTTTTGGATTCATCGTCGTCCGATGACGACGATGAATTCCTTCCTCATACCGCATACTTAGCACATAAACATGAGGAGTTTATGAATGCTCCACGCATTGGTGGTTCCGTGCAAGGACGTCAAGTACTCCAACGCAACAGAATAGCTGGACACTATAGACTATACCAAGACTACTTTGCAGAGTCCCCTACGTACGGCCCAAGGCTATTTCGGCGAAGGTTTGCAACTAGTACTTCATATCTGTAGTATGTTTCTTCGTACTCTTTCAACCTCTCATTGTTCTTATCGACACAGGTTTAGGATGAGTCGTCCTCTTTTTTTACGCATATTTGCAAGTTGTAAAAGAGCATGATGAGTATTTTGTGCAAAAAAGAGATAATGCTGGAGTGCTAGGGTTATCTTCTTTGCAGAAGATTACAGCAGCATTTAGGATGCTAGCATATGGAGTAGCAGCAGATGCAACCGATGATTATGTTAGGATTGGGGAAAGCACTGCTATAGAGAGTCTCAAAAGATTTGTGAAAGCAACTTTAAAAATATTTGGAGATGAGTACCTAAGATCTCCAAATGAGAATGATAATGCCACATTGCTTGCCATTGGAGAGGCGAGAGGTTTTCCTGGCATGCTAGGCAGCATAGATCATGCACTCGAGGTGGAAAAATTGTCCGGCAGCATGGCAAGGCATGTATACTGGCCATGTGCACAAGCCCACAATAATCCTAGAAGCTGTTGCTTCACAAGATCTCTGGATTTGGCATGCATTTTTTGGTTTACCTGGGTCTCATAATGATATCAATGTTCTGCATCATTCCCCTCTATTTGCGAAGTTAGCAGAAGGGGGAGCTCCAGAAGTAAATTTCTCCATCAACGGCCACGACTACAACATGGGATATTACCTGGCTGATGGCATATATCCTAAATGGGCAACATTTATGAAGACCATACCTTCTCCACATGACAATAAGAAGAAATTTTCTCTCAAGCTCAAGAATCAGCTAGGAAAGATGTTGAACGAGCATTCGGAGTTCTACAGGCTCGTTTTGCTATTGTTCGAGGTCCAGCTTGGTTCTAGGATCAAGACACACTTAGAGAGATCATGACTGCTTGCATAATCATGCATAACATGATAATAGAAGATGAGCGAGATGAAGGCTACGAAGACTACCATTACGATGGGATGGGAGAAAATGTGACTGTTTCTCATGACTATACGCCCGAACTGCACCAATTCATTCAAACTCACCACGCTATTAGAAATAGGCAAGCTCACTCTCTGCTTCAGGATGATCTAGTGGAGCACCTATGGGCACGCCACGGAGGGGTGTAGTACTTATTGTATTTCGTATGGTAGTGTCGTTTATGTTTGTTAGTTAATTTGGAGTATGCTCATGTATTTGTAGTTCTTAATGTAATTTCCGAAGCATAAATAAAGATGCCCATGTTGTGTCCAAATAGTAGTACTGTCACGACAGTACTTATTACAAATACTTGTAGTCCAACCAAAATACAGAGTACGAGCCCATGAATCCTTACCGACTAGATCGACGAGCTATGATCTCCCTCTGAAGATCCAAGTAGTACTCCTGCTGTGCCATGGACATACCGGCAATGTCCATGGTCATAATTCTCTCGTCGTCCGTCCACCTCTTCAACTCTAACTTCTCCTGCTCGACTCTTACTTTCTCTTGCTCAAGTGCAATCCTCCATGAATCATTTGCCACCTTCACTTGCTCCAATGCGATCTTCCTTTCCTCTAGTTCGTATGCCTCTTTGTATCGCTCTTCCTTCCTCATTTCTTTCTGGACTTCCATATCTCTCTTCTTCTCCCAAATGTTGTCCAATGCCTCCATATACTGGCTATCCCCAGTACTACTCGCACTACTCTTAGCTCGACGGTTCCGTTCTTTCGCCACCTTCTTACCAGTTGGTCTCGCGAAGGGATCCGATTGAGTAGTGGGAGCATCTACGTCAACATGTATGGGGGTAGCACTGGAACAAACAGGACTAAAAGTACCTGGAGTTGAGTTGGAGCTAAGCTTCTGCTTCTTTTGTGATAACCTGTCAGACCACTTGGGGTGGTGCTGTAAGACATTCCAACAATGCAAATACTGAAAAGCTTTGCCCTCTTCCTCCTTATAAAGAGCACAAGCCTGGACGATCTACAGAACAATATGAATTGTGAAACTATCTATCTACTAACATCCAATAGGAGCAAACTATGGACATACGAAATTACCTTGTCTTGTTGTGTAGTCCCGCTTTGTCGGCGTCTTGATATACGGTCAAAGCACCCACAGAACTTGTTCACATGTTCTTGAATTGAAGACCAACAGTGCAGAAGGGACTGCTGAGAACAGTCAGACACGAAGTCCTTGTGCTCATGGAAGAAAGCATGAATTCTCTTCCAATAGGTTGAGCGAGATTGTTCATTCCCTGAGCTGCATCCATACTTATGTTCAGCCAAGCGGAGACCAACATTTCATCTTTTTTATCATTGAAGTTTTTTGATCTCTTGCTAACACTCTTGTTTGGTGGAGCATCCAGTTGACTTGGCATTTGTTGCTCCTCAACAGGGCTACAGTTTTGTATCTCATCCCGGGCCGCTCCCTCAATCCCCCCCACTCAGCAGGTTGGCATAAAATGATTCCATACTCTGTATGTTGTAAAGCACAAGTCAATACTCATATATTCCATAATTCTCCTAACAAAAGGGGTGTAGTCTTCATAAATATCATGACATAACTGATGTACATAAACATACTTAATACCCATTTCATCCGGTAAACTTAGATTATTACACTAATGCACTGATTACAACCAAAATATCCGTAAACCCCCACCATCTCCTTGGCTCACTGTGAGAAGAAGCTCATCGGAGGACACGTTGCTTCAAGAATTATGACATTCTGATTTAGTGAACAATACTACAATTATCAATTATGAGTAGTGCTTCCAAATTTTCCTAAACACTAAACCAAAATTTCACAAATTTTCCATAGCCAACTATACAAGCATTCTGCTATTTCTTGAGAAGCACATGGTACCAGGGGCAAGCGGGTGTTGGTGGCACAGGCAGAGCAGTAGGGGCAGGGGCGAGCAGCGGCGCCAGGGCAGGGGTGAGCGGCACCAGGGCAGGGGCAATGGGGCCAGCGGCGAGCGGCGACGGCGGCACTACGGGCAAGCCGGCTCGGGGGCAGGGGTGATGGGCGGAGCAGCAAAGGGGGGCTGGGGGAGGGGGCTCGCGGCGGGGCGGCAGCAGGGCCGAGAAGCGGCGCCGGGGCAGGGGGCAAGCGGCACCAGGGCAGGTGAGACGGGGGCAGCGGCGAGCGGCGACGGGGGCAGTACGGGCAAGCGGCGCCTGGGGCGGCAGGGGCGACCGGCGGCTCGGGGGCAGGGGCGATGGGCGGAGCAGCAAAGGGGGGCCGGGGAGCGGCGCCGTGGCATGGGGCAAGCAGCGGCGCCAAGGCAGGGGAGATGGGGGCAGCGGCGAGCAGTGCCGGGGGTGGTAGCAGTCATGGGGGCAGCGACAAGCGGCACCTGGGGCAGTAGGGGCGAACGGCGCCGGGGGCGGCAGGGGTGACCGGCAGGTCGGGGGCAGGGGCGATGGGCGGAGCAGCAAAGGGGGGCTAGGGGAGAGCACAGGTACCTAGATTCACCGACGGAGGTGGAGATGCTCCAATCCAGCTGACGCGAGCTCTACCTCCCTCTTCCTTGTTGCACCGCTGGATTGTCGCTGGCTTGTCACTGGATCTGGACGACGAGGCCACGAGGCGATGGAAGGGAGGGGAAGGAAGCTACTTCCGGAGAGAATGGCACGAGGGAGAACTCCGGGCGCAGTAGTTGGGCGATGCAGAACCGGGGAACTTTGCTAGGGATGGAGAACAAGCTCGGCCAGATGCAGATCCGAAAACGATGGAGAACGCGATGCAGAACGGGTTGGAGACTTTTTTGGGTCACATTCTGCAAATATAGCTATACAGAACGCGCTGCAGAACCCGCTGGAGTTGCTCTTACATCGTATTTTTCTTGTTAGTTTAAATAATGTCTTTCAAGCTGTTGTATAATTAAAAAGGTTAGCTGAACATGAGCCTTGGCTACAAGTATGTTAATTTTTTTTGATATACATATACATCAGAAATTTACATTTAATCCTAGCAAGGTAAATAAACCTTAAGTATGAAATGTACAAGATTCGGAGAAGAGAAAGTTCACCTCGTTAACAAATTTTAATTTGTCAAAGGGGAAGCTTTGGAAAATAATATGGTTTAGATTTACATAAAGTTCCAATTAACTTGCAAAAATTTTGGATAGCTAAGATGTTTGGCACCTATAGAAGTTTTTGGATCATGAATTTTAGTGACATTGGTTTCACCGTTCTTTTTACATTTATTATAAGGCATTTGATGCGATTTTTCAATCAAGGTCATGTTTAGAGTGATCGATATGCATGCATGTGAGGAGAAGAATTCATTTTTATTCACGATAATCCGAATTGATCTCGTGCATTAGGAATATGGTCATTACAATAAATTAAGTGCGTAACTCAAATAGTACAATACTCTTCATACAACATTGCATCTAGTTTATAACCTTGTGCATTGAAGATCCTATTTTCCTCATCATCATCATATTGAGCTTCTACATGGGGCACGGTCTCCAAGCAAACTATGTCTGCAAAACATTGAATAAAACCTAGCTGGTAGGCATTTATGTGCAGTGAAAAAAAATTGCAGTAATACCTTCCTCGTGGATGGCTGTTCAATGGGCTCAAATATTCCAAATGTATCGGGTGGCTGATCTATGTCACTTGATAAAAATTTGATTAGCTTTTGTTACATACAAATGATATGTGTAAATGAAATTGCACAACTTGAATGTAAATACCATCATTGTTTTCTATGGGGGTTGTCAACTTGCACTTCAATTGAATGATGATGCATGGGAGGTGTAATTGGTGCCTTGTATACATCATCTACAATGTTTTCACTATCACAGCCACGCTTCCTCCCCTTAATATAATCACGCTTCTTATGCAGCAGTTTGTCCTTTTGCACCAATCCCATTCTATAATAATGATCCCTTTGTTTCCACAATGTCTTGTCGGATGCATATAGTTCAAGTTTATTGGACCCCACAGAAGGCAACATAACTGATGCATTTTGCACGCCATTAAATATATTATAAAATTGTTAGACAAAACAATACATATATAAGGTCAGCGGTACACGGACCTCGATCTTCACTATAGGAAATGGACCTAGAGTACTTCGCATTTTGATATCCTAGCAATGAATCCCTCTAGATGGTGTGGTGAGATCACTTGCATAGTGTGTTATTTTATTTAGCAGATAGGGAACGAAAGGGGCAAAGGTAGGAACTAAACCGGGCCTTTTATAAGAATGAGACATTATGTGCTGTCCAATTTCCCAAATTTTTAATGTCTCCACGACTGTTGAAAGAAGAGGGTAAATTTATAAGTATAATTTGCATGGGAATCTCCTGCATTTGGTATGCATCATTTCTGCGGAGCCAATCTGAATCGTTGACAATGTTAATAATTTCCTTGTTGCACGTCCACGAATTTTGGGGCACATTTGCTTTTCTAGGAGCACAGGATTGCACAACAACACCAGGATGCCTACAGACAAAAGGCCATGTCATACACTAACAAAAAAATCAATGGTCATATCAAACGTCATCGAGCTGGGCGTCAATGATGGACTGTTCCAGACATTGTCATGCGTGGCAACAGACTACTTTCATTGACATGCTTCACTGTGCGTTTTTAGCAAATCAGCCTTCTACTGGTCAGATAATTGTGTAATCTGATCTCTCTCCCTTTGCCTCTTTCGTTCCTTAGGATCAGTGGAATGCCCACTTAATGTGTTGATCCACCCACACTGTTATTACTCACACTGTCTGTAAATTGTTAGCATGTTCTTAGTTATGCAAAGCCAAAACTATATATATATATATATATATATATATATACAAAAGTTAGGGACCACTACTTTTAGTGCTTGTATTGGTTAGGTCTGTAAACAGAGTGCGATTGCCCCCTTGCTTTGAAGACCCCATCTGCGAGTAAGATGAGGAGTGTATGCGGGTTGTTTACCAAGCAAAAAAGGTAAAAGCATTCCAAATTTATTTTAGAGCATGTGCTTTAAGAAGATTGGGTCTTAAGCAAAACACAAGATGCCTTGAATCAACAACATATGGGATCTTTGTTTACATAGTAGCAGTATAGATAGCACAAAATTGTAACTATAAAAACTTTGTTAGGAGAGCAGTATGATTAGTAAATTTACACATGCTCCATGCACTATCAATTGTGAAAAACATTTATGATCAAAACTGAGAAATAATGTAACTGGGGCAATCGAGGAGAGTACAAAATTGAGATAAATTATTTGGCTTTCCATAATATTTTGCTTCTTCTTTTTGCTTTTTTTTGTTAGTGTCATATATAATTTTCAAAACTCGAGGGCAACGCCTTTTCAAGAAGGGATTTGTTGAGAATTGGGGACTTGGCGATCATTGCTTGTGGTCTCGCGACGATCATCTACTGGTCTATTTGGGCGTTTTCCGAAGAGTTGAGGGTTCGTGTATTGGCGCGGGTGTTCAGCTATTGAGATCGTCAATTCATACCATCTATACACGGTTCCTCGCCGAGAAGATCGGGCCACCCCTTATCAACAAGCATGTGTTTGAGAAATTAAAAAGCTGGGGCACCTGAGGAGAGGTTCAAAACTCAGACAACGTTTCATAAATTTGACCATCAAATAGTGCAAACATGTGTTTGATTACCACTAATCAGCATATGTGTGGCATTGCTAGCAAGTGTATTTTCTTGTTATTGATATAACCTAACCATAACTAAGACATCATTTCATAATCTTGTCAGATAACCTTCCATTGATGCAAATCCAATTGAGAGCTTGAGGTGAGAGGAAGGCAAGGGAAGAGATGCTGCTCTCAGACAGTGAAGTTTCTCCCCTATCCACATTCTGGGGTTGCAAACAGAATTGTGTTTGAAACATGTACTCATGCAACTGGGGTTACGAACAAAATTCTAGAATTCCGTTTCGAAATAGTCTTCCGTTTCGACATTCTTCGCCCATCTTACCCGGAACATGGGGATCTTGGTTACGGTGTAGTCCAGTTCCCAAATCTCTTCGAGCCTACCGTAGTATCTATCCTTTTTCTTACCGGTCAGGGCCTCCATCGTCACCCCAGAGTTCTGGTACACGCTCTTCTGGTCTTGTGCCTCTGTATAGAATGTGTATCCGTTGATGTCGTATGCTTGGTATGTCCCGACATTCATCAGGGGTCCCTGTGCCACGTGGAACACCGTCCGTGCTACGTCATCATCTTTTGAGAAGCTATGTTCGTCGAAGTAGTTTTTTAGCCACCTGGCGAACGTAGCGTTGTGCTCTTTCATGAGAGCCGCCTCGGTCTTTCTTGAGCCGTGCTTTGTTTTTAACATTGCCATGTGCTGAATAACGTAAGGACGGACCACTGAGAGGTGCTGTAACACTACTGTGTGCGCTCTGACATAATCGTCTGATCGGTTCGGAGAGTCACTGTGCACATGTAAATCCTTCTTTCCGCGTCGGTGACCTACGCCATCGAGCCTGCCAATGTGCCGATTAACAGGCACGCCTATAGGTTTGTCGACTTTCATGTAATCCGTGCAGAACTCGACGCTCTCCTCCGTGAGAAAGCCCTGGACGATGCTCCCGTCCGGATGAGACCTGTTCCGAACGTATCGCTTGACGACCCCATTGAACCTTTCCAACGGGTACATGTTGTGTAGGAATACGGGACCTAGGTCGATGATCTCTAGGACGATATGGATCATGAGATGAACCATGACGTCGAAGAATGCGGGCGGAAAGTACATCTCGAGCTCGCATAGAATGACAATGATCTCCGCCTGCAGTCGCCGACAACGCTTCTTCGTGATGGACTTCTGAGAGATAACGTCGAAGAAGTTACAGAGGTCAAGCAGTGTCTCGCGGATCCATGGCTCCATTAGCCCTCTAATTGCAACCGGAAGTATCTGCGTGATCATCACGTGACAGTCATGAGACTTCATACCGATTAGTTTGTGGTTCTGCGTGTCTAGAAATCTCTGTATGTTTGCCGAGTAGCCGGAAGTTACTTTGACACCTTTGAGGCATTTGAAGATTTTATCCAGCTCATCTGTACTTAGAGTGTAGCAAGCGGCGGGACAGTCTGTCTTGATTTTTGTAACATTCCTGCCCAACTTGGTCTTCTCCTGCTTGGCCCACAGCTCTCGTCTTATCCCCAGTTCCTCATAGTCAGCTCGTGCCTTCGGCCCATCCTTTGTCTTGTCTGTCATGTGGAGCAAGAGACCGAGCACACTCTCACAGACATTTTCTCAATATGCATGACATCTATGCAGTGGCGCGTCTCGAGAAAAGGCCAGTAAGGCAAGTCCCAGAATACAGATTTCGTTTTCCACACGCCTCCCAGCGGCTTTACCTTCTTCTGCTTCTTTCCCACCCTAGGGCACTCACCCCAAGAGTTCAACATCTCGTATATTTCTTCCCCACTCCTCTTACGTGGTGGTCCTCGGGTCTCAGTTGTATTGTCGAACTTTTCTTTTTCTTGTCTCCACGGGTCGTCCTGTTGAAGCCATCTTCGGTGGCTGTCGGCGGAATGGGGCCCAGGGTACCCCTAACCGCCGGCGGAGGCCAACCAGATACCGCAGAGGGTGACGCGTGGCGCTCCGGTCGCTG
>JAGXJF010000631.1:0-196137 GCA_019208055.1 Stipa capillata
CCCTCTAGTCGGCATCTGAGGTCCTTTCAATTGGTATCAGAGCAGGTTGCTCTTTGATTTGGCCTAACAGCCAGAGTTAAAGGATGTCGGGCTATGAGGGTAAAATATCTGTCTTTAATGGGACTAACTATGCTTTCTGGAAGAGAAAGATGCAAATGCATCTTATCGCTATCGATCCAGATGTGTCCTTTCACCTGGTCACCTCGCCGGAGGAAGGCGACGCGTCTCGACCTCGCCGGGGCACCTTGTTGAACATTCCTGAGGATCTACAAAAGGTACGGGATGATCTATAAGTGTAAAGATGGAAAGATAAAACAGGGGCTACCTCGTCCGGGACGACATGGCCGGACTCCCCCAACAGGGTCGGGTAGAGTTGAGAGAGGAGAAGATTGGCAGTAGAAGGGTAGTTGGACTTACAAGGTAGGATGGTAGAGGCGACAAGAGTTGAGGGAGAAGGAGGAGATCGGTTACGGAGAGCAAGTCGGGGCGATGGGAACAACACTACCACAGAAGGTTATCCTAGACCCTCCTTGAAGATTATCTCTGACAGTTTTTACATCATAGATGGTTTTGTAATAAAAAGATTATCTTTGATGATTTTGTACAAAAATATATATAATATATCTTCATATGGTTTTTTTACAAGACTATCTGTAATCCCACATTCCACTCCACTATTTTGGCCCAACAACTCTCCAGACCTTGTTATAACCCTAATCCGCATGCCGCCTCCCTATCTTCCTAGCTCCCTCTGCTCGCTCCTCCTCTCCCTCCTACTCTTGATCCAAACACTACTACAAAAAACGTCATCTTGGACCCTACCATCACTGACGGGTAAGAAATATCCATCAGTGATAAAAACCATCAGTGACGGGTTTTGATGAAAACATCATCACAAACGGGCAAAATAAATACCCGTCAGTGATGTTGAGCATATCACTGATGGGCAATGAAAAGATCCGTCCGTGATGTGAATTCCACCAACTCAAAAATTTTAGAATTCGAAATTTTGTCATCATGAATGGGTTGTTTTCTCACCCATCACTGATGAGTTCCACTCATCACTGATGGGTTGAAAAGAGACCCGTCCGTGATGTGAACCCCACCAACTCGAAAATTTCAGAACTTGAAATTTTGTTATCACAGACGGGTTGTTTTCTTACCCATCACTGATGATTTTCCACTCATCACTGACGGGTTAAAAAGAGACCCGTCCATGATGTGAACCCCAC
Source organism: Stipa capillata (assembly GCA_019208055.1). Classification (NCBI taxonomy): domain Eukaryota; kingdom Viridiplantae; phylum Streptophyta; class Magnoliopsida; order Poales; family Poaceae; genus Stipa; species Stipa capillata. The sequence goes on from JAGXJF010000631.1 coordinate 1,233, forward strand.
CAACTCGAAAATTTTAGAACCCGAAATTTTGTCATCACGGATGGGTTGTTTTCTCACCCATCACTGATGAGTTCCAGTCATCACTGATGGGTTGAAAAGAGATCCGTCCGTGATGTGAATCCAGCCGACTCCAAAATTTCAAAACCCAAAATTTTGTCATCACGGACGGGTCGTTTCCTCGCCCATCACTCATCAGTGACGGGTTAAAAAGAGACCCGTCCGTGATGTGAATCCCACCAACTCTGAAATTTCAAAACCTGAAATTTTAGAACCCCGCCGTGGGTATGTAATTCACCTCAGCGTAGTGCACTCCACTCAAATCTCAAATCCAGATCCATATTTTTCTCCATCTCCCTTCCACCCTCCTCTCCTTTCTCAAGCACCCTCCTCAAGCATCCCAGCGCCAGATCCTCCTCCCCACTGCCGGCCCCTCCTCCTCTCCAACTCTATGGAGTCACGGTGAGCACCCCATCTTCCTTCTCCTTTTCCACCCTCCTCTCCTCCCTTCCACCCTTCTCTTCCGCTCATCCTTCCCGTCCAAATCCACCACAAGAGTAGCATGTCCTCTTCACATCACCATCCCTATAGGAACATGGTGGAGGCTACACAGGAGTTTCGCTTTGATTCGAGGTAAGGAAGGTCCTCCCGAGTCAATTTTTGTGTCTTTTTTGGCTCATTTCCAAAGGATTTCTACTAGTGCCTAAATTTTTTTTAAAAAAAATTTTCTCGTATTTTTTGGTAGCAGCTCTACTCTCTCATGATTCGGAATCCATAAAAATTACTGCATTTGGAGCTCGGGAAGAAGTTCAACGGAGGGTTCGGTAGCGGCGATTATTCGTTCGGGGCAAAAGTGAGTCTTAGAGGCCAAATTTGGAGTGAAATTTTTTTAAATATTTTCTCGTATTTTTTTCTAGCAGCTCTACTCCCTCATGGTTCAGAATCCGTAAAGATTACTACATTTGGAGCTCGGGAAGAAGTTCAACGGAGGGTCGGAAAAGGCGATGTTTCATTCGGAGGGGAAAAAGTCAGTCTTAGAGGCCAAATTTGGAGGTGAAAAATTATACAAGTCTAAAGATGAGTAGATTTTTTAGATGTGCCTCGTCGATACAGTCATTTTGAGTGGTTGTGGACCCAAAACAGACACCGTATGCAAAAGTTATAGCTGTTTTAGTGAAACCCTACCCGGTAGTGCCCGGGTAGAGCTTTTTTTTGCACCTCTGAAAACGTCATCACTGACAGGTTAAATATTTACCCGTCCGTGATGGTAGAGTCATCACTGACGGGTACTTTTTCTACCCGTCCGTGATGACTTTTCGTCACCTGTGAAAACATCATCACTGACGGGTAAAAAAAAACCCGTCAGTGATGACTCTACCATCACGGACAGGTAAATATTTAACACGTCAGTGATGACTCTACCATCATGGACAGGTAAATATTTAACCCGTCAGTGATGACCTTTATCAGTGACGGGTGATAATACGAGTCATTACTGACCTTTAGTTGCTGATGGGCCAAAAACCCATCACTGATGTGGGTTTTTCGCCCGTCAGTATTGACATGTTCTGTAGTAGTGAAATCAGCTATCTGCTAGCCGCCACCTCTACTCCCTAGCTCTACTCCCCCTCTTCCTCTCTATCGCTGAGCACCTTGGTGGCCGTGCCTTGAACCCAACGATGCAATGCTTCCTCCGCACCGCTGCCTTCCCCATGTAGCCCGACAGTGCAACTCGATGGCACAACGCATCCTCCATAGCAATCAGGCTAGCAACGCTGTCCACCGCAGCCCCGCTGCCTCCCCGCGGTGCTAGTGAGGCTCTCTGCTGCGATGACCATGGGCGCTCAACGCACCTCCACCAAGCTTGTGGACTATAGGCTCATGCGGGGCACCCTAGGGTTTTCCTTGGGGTGGTGTGCTTGCGGCAGACGAGGCCACGGCCCCAAGTCACTTTGCAACGCAGGTAGGTCGCCTCCTCCACTCCTCCCTCCTCTTAGTTCCCTTCCCAACTGCTTGCTTGTGCGCTTCAATTTTGATTTCGATTTTAATTCGCTTGGGTTATGTTAGGGATTTGGCAAGCACACCGACGAGGTCGGTGAGTAGTTGGACAATGGCGCTTGGTGCGTCCAGGGTGATGGGCGCTTGGCGTGCCCGAATCCTACTTGGTAGATGATGACGCTGGATCCGTCCGACTGCTGCCTGGTCGAGCTCGCTGTGGTTGAGCCCGCATTTTTTAATTTCCTAATTGAAATCATAGATGAACTGTCTGAGATAGCGATTTTCATAAACCATTGAAAAACTCATCTTCGATAAGATAATGTAGCTCTAACCTTTGTTTATAGACACCGTTCAATAAACCATCTGAGATGATGTTTTTGAACGATATGTAATATAAAACAATTCAGCTGCAGGATGGAATGCCATTGCCCAGTCAAATCTAAAATCATGCCCCAAAACTTCGAAACATTCATAATTTCCACTCCTTTTCTCGATAGAGGAGGTTTAAGTTCCTTTCAAGCTAGTAGTAGACCATCCCACAGTTAGCAAGACCTATTGGGGTATCTACAAAATGTGACTTTAGATAACTCTTTGTGAAGAGTCAGACTCTAATAAAGAATGGAACATCTAAAGTCAACCTTATTTCCTTTATATGTTGTTGTGTTTAATGTTGACTTTTCATGTAGAATCAGTTTAAGAGATAATCCTATAATAAAAATTATTTATAGTAGTAGAGGGGTGAAAAAGTCAATGACTAATTCTACTCTTATAGATGACCCAATAAACCTCCCCATTTTACTGGTCTCGCATGCACCATTGCCAATCATAATCACCACTGCAGTTCCAGAACGGGGTTCACGATACAACGGAAGATATTTTTCAAAAATATATACTTTTTTAAAATCAAAATATAGATTGAAAAATTACAGAATTGAAGACCTATGAGCTCGTGGTTGACCGAGTATGCGCTATCGATCAGCCATCTGTCGACTACGACACGTGTCGTCCAACGCTATTCGATAGTGCTCAGTCGTCCAACCATGAGCCTACAAGAGGACTATTGGCCCATGGAGGCCGAAAGGGAATCCTACCTGTTATCCTCTCGAGAGCAATACGGTCTAATTCATGCAACTAAAACAGAGGGACAAGATTTCACACCGACTGACGCAGGTCAGAATCTGAATGGATACCCAGTAATCCTCTCGAAGAGTATGATTCCTGCATGCAGACAAAAACAAATAGCATTAGTCACGGTGCTAACATCTGAGCTTAAATAAGCAAGAGAAAGGTTTCAACCTTGAGAGACGAAAACTAATCGGACTCATGATGTCGAATATGTTGGTTATTGAGACTGCAGTGTCTTGAGGCGACTGAAACATGAGCAATAGAACGTCAGGGGCATGGTTAGGCTTTTCGACCTCCTATCGGCTTGCGGTTGACAGATTAGACGTTACCAGTCAACGGTTAAAACGATACGTGTTGTAGTCGACCGACGGCTGGTCGATAGCATTCATTCCGCTAATCACGGACTTATAGGCCTTTAGTCCTATAGTTTTTTCTTTCAATCTGTGTTTTAGTTCTGATATTTGTGAGAAAAAAATACGGAAAAGGAATACGGCGAGTCCGTCCGCGAGGGCCTGTCCGTTTCGCTCCTAGGGGAAAGAAGCATCATGTGTTGCTGTGCAAGCGACCCGCGGCTCGCGCGCTCGGTCTGCATGCAGTTGTAGCTTCCCCTCCACCCACGGCTCCCACACCTCTTCTTCTTCCCCACCTCCTCCCTCTCCTTTAAAAGCTCCCCCCGGCCAAACCTTTCACTTCAACACCACAGTTCACACCTCCTCTATCCTTGGTGATAGTCCAATCCGTGCTCTCCCCTTTCTTCCTTGGTGCAGTTGATCCGATCCTATCAATATCCAGTCCAAGCTCGTTTCTTCAATCCAAAGGAACGCCCTGGAACAAGAAAGATCCAGGAGAAACGATAGGGACGTCCCAAGCTAAGGAAACGGTGCATCATATCCGTCGCCATGGCCGGTCTGTGCACTGTTCTTGCCTGTGAACACCGCCCGTATCAATCACCAAGAAATTAAGAGAGGAAACGAGAAGAAGCTCTTGCGCAAAGCAGTAGAGGCAGTCGAGGTGGGTCTTGGGTAGCGACAATGCGGAACATCTCATCGCTGCTGCAGGGACTGGCCCAATCGCTGTCCGTGGGGAGGGAGAGGAAGGGCGCCGGGGACAACGAGAAGGCGACGGTGCTGCGGACGTCGGGGACGCTGTGGGGCGAGGGCTCCGAGACCCTCGCCGCCGTGTGCTCCCGCCGCGGCGAGAAGGGCACCAACCAGGACTGCTCCATCGTCTGGGAGGTGAGTTCGTTGTTGCTCTGTTTCTTCTTGCTTGCTTAATTATTATTTTCCAGGAATTCCACAGAAGCAGTTTAATTACCGCGTTCTAAGCTGAGAATGACGTGATTATTTTTTCTTTCTAGCGAGCATGTTTTATATATGGAGAAGATATTGTGCATCATGTCATGGTTTGTTAGCCTTGTCCCTCTCCGTTCTACAAAAAAATATTTAAAAAAGGAGATGGTACAGCGTTGGGACTAGTTGCTGCTGGCTTGTTCTCATTCCTACCACAGAAGAGATCAAACTGTTTCCTGTACCTGCCTGTGTACTAAAATATTGGTTTCTTTTTCCGTTGTTCACCTAATAAATTTTCTGATATTTTTGTGAGGTGTTTCAGTTCGGTTTGTGCTCTTCGTTACAGCCTAACTGTTAGGCCATTAACCAGTAGATTTTTGGTATTAGCTACTCCCTTGATCATAAATATAAATAATTTCAAAATTTCAGATAGTTTTTAAAATTTAACTATCAATAAAAAATAATTATCAACATTGATAACAAAAGGAGATAAAAATACTAGGGATTGGTAGTCTGATTTTTTATACAATCGAACTACTATGAAAACATAATAATCCAACTATCATAAAATTGTCTGTCTACATGTCTAACATAAAAATTATACTATAGAAATATTATTCTCTGAGATGTTTTCATGTAACAAATTTTACACATTGCAATATTTTTACATATTATAGAAATATTTTTGTATGCAACAAAAACTCACCCTACAGAGAATTAGGATCAGACTATAGATGTATAACATTTCTACTACTAGATCCATCATGAGATATACTTTTATAATACATAATTATTTTTATTTTAAATAATATATTTAAAAAAATTAATAATTAAAATGTTACTTTAAAAACTATATAAGACTGTTTACATTTATGATTCTATTACTGGATTAAGTAGATTCACTAATCAGAGTCAGTTCAAAAGGTCAATTGACCTACACATGGTTTTGGAGCATGTTGTTCACAAGGTTCTGTGATACGGTGCTTGCTTTTGGCTTCTACGGGTTTCTCTTCTCCCTCCCAAAAAGGCATGATACGTGTCTTGATTTGCTGGACGGAAAAGCTGTTTGGTTTCTTGGTATCTGAATCGAAAGTTGCTTTGGGTAGTTAAACACCTAAACTGACTGGTTAGGTGGGGGGTGGGGAGGATAAGTCATGTCCACGTAGTTACTTTTTACGCGTTCATAAGAAAGTTACATTGCACTAGTATGGGAAAAAACACTAATTTGACTTTTCAATTTTGCAAACAAGACCAACCAGAAGAGAGTAAGGGCAACTATGTGCTACCACCTAAAAAAGGCTGGTTGGTTCGGTTGGTTATCAACTCTGACGTCACGCTGAAACCATGTATAATTGTACAATCTAACATTAAACAAGTCATGAAAGCTCAGTCACACAAACCAGCAGTGGAAAACAGAATAAACATATCACCGGTTCAGAGATATATCGAAATGAACAAAACCGAATGAGGCCTATTTGGATCAAATGAATTTCACTTGAATTCAGAAAACAATGTAAGTCCTTATATCACGGCAGGATCTCCGTGTTCCAAACCAGCTTCGAAATAAATTGATATAATTTGGTAAAAAGAATTCGTCGGAAAAAACCTAAGTAAATATACTTGTTCTCATGGCTCTCTTGTCTATTCTCTCTCCAGCGATTCGGCTGCCAGGAGGACACCATCTTCTGCGGTATCTTCGATGGGCACGGCCAATGGGGCCACTACGTCGCCAAGGCCGTCCGCGAGTCGCTGCCGCCGTCGCTGTTGTGCCGCTGGCAGGAGGCCGTCGCGCTGGCGTCTCTCATCGACGGCGAGAAGAAGCTCTGCGATTGCCAGTTCGACATCTGGAGGCAGTCCTACCTGGCCGCCTCCGCCGCCGTCGACGAGGAGCTCCGCCGAAGCCGACGCCTCGACGCCGTCCACAGCGGCTGCACCGCGCTGTCCGTCGTCAAGCAGGGCGACCTGATGGTGGTCGCGAACGTCGGCGACTCGCGGGCCGTCCTGGCGACCACGTCGGACGACGGCAGCGTCGCCGCCTTCCAGCTCACCGTCGACTTCAAACCCAACTTGCCTCGTAAGTCGCTGTGAGAAGAAAGACAGCACATGAATCACGCATGCCTATTTTGGCCATTCTTGAGACGACCATTGCTCACACTCAAATATGACTTACAGAGGAGAAGGAGCGCATCAGGCAGTGCAATGGCCGCGTGCACTGCCTCGGTGACGAGCCCGGCGTGCACCGGGTGTGGCTGCCCGACCGGGAGTCCCCGGGGCTCGCAATGTCGCGCGCGTTCGGTGACTACTGCGTCAAGGACTACGGCGTCATCTCGGCGCCGGAGGTGACGCAGAGGAAGATCAGCACCCGGGACCAGTTCGTCATCCTGGCCACCGACGGAGTAAGCCACCAATCCTTCTTCTCGTCCATTTCCGTTCTTTTTTTTGTTTTGAGTACAGCATCTGATGGCTGTCAAACAATGGCAGGTCTGGGATGTGATCTCCAACGAGGAGGCCGTGCAGATCGTGGCCGCGGTGCCGGACAGGGAGAAGGCGGCGAAGCGCCTCGTTGAGTGTGCCGTCCGCGCTTGGAGGCGCAAGCGGCGGGGCATCGCCGTCGACGACTGCTCAGCGATCTGCCTCTTCTTCCACTCGCTGCCATCCTAGACAGCTCCGTGCCTCCATTGCCGTCAGGAAGAGAGAAAGGAAAAACACCCATCCATTTCTTGCCTTCTTTGGAGAGAGAGCGACGTCGCGTCAGAGACTAGAAGGCAGAGCATTACGAACCAGAACATGCAGTTTGTCTCGTGATTGGAAACGCTGCACGATTGATCTGGACGGTGGCTGAACTGCTGCTGGTGGATGACCGACAAATCTGGCTTTGACAGCGTCCTTGCCAAAACGTACGAGAATCAACGACAGCCACCGGCAAAGCCAGCAAGCAAAGAAAGGATGCATTTTATCCTCAGTTTCTGCGTGTATGGCTCTCAAGTTCTATTATAATGGGAAATAGTCACAATTATTGGTGTACATCAATCACAACATGGTCACAAATCACACATTTGGCGTGCCCCATGCTCGCCAAAAAATCGGACTCTTAGATCTTCCACACTGAAGCATCGTGCATTTATTTAGCTAGCATCGTGCATTATTTAGCATCGTACATTTGGTGTGCGCATTGTCGTGTTGCCAAGGTGCATGTGGTGCCTAGCTAGGTTGGCGGTGGAGGTGGATGGATGCCGGGATGGTGGCCCCAAGTTGTGGTCATGTTCGCCAAGGCAAAGGGGTTGGGCAGCGTGGGCGTAGATCTGGCTCCGATGAGCGGCGGCCCCAGAGAATGGCACGATGGTGTTGTAAGGGTGTCGGTCCTAGACCATGGGTGCAGTGGGACCGTCAACCTATCCGACAAGTTGTCCTTCGTGGGACGAGCGAGTTGGGTCTTGCCAGTTGAAAGGATTGTAGGTGCCGACTAGAGGGGGGTGAATAGGAGACTAATCAATTTTAAACAATTACTTCAGTTTATCAAGATAAAAAACTTAACTGGTTGAAGGGTTTTGCTAGCTGTGTAACAGGTCAATTACTCAGACAGTGTTTGATATGTAAATTAATACACAGCTGTCACACAGGTGGCTAACACAGGTAAGCTGAAAACCCTAAACAGATGTATATGACAGATAGCTGTGTAACAGGTAATTGGCACCGATATGAGATAAGCAATAACGTAACTGTGACATAGCTAGATTAATACAAGCAATGAGATAGGATTGCGGCTAGGTTATATATAACAGTGGATCACACAAGCATGCAATCAGATGAGCAAGTAAGTACAGAATGGAAAGTGCTCAGAGAGAAGGGATTTTTCACCGAAGTTCCCACTCTTTTCAGAGATGCTACGTCTTCGTTGGAAAGGCTACTCTGAAGAGATGGCCAACACTGAATCGTGCTTGTTCTCCGAGTACCTGAGTTTTCAAGTCTCTTTCTCTTGCTTGTAAAAGTCTTTTCACCTTGCAGCAGATAGATTTCAGATCACCTTCACAGACTACTGTAACAGCCCACACAAGTTTGGGTGGTCACAGCAACTCCTACGCCTGTCTAGGAGTAGACACTCCAAGAAAGAATCTGCAACAACAACTCTTGGAGGAACCAGTGCTCTCAGCTCAAAACTCTAACTCTCACTTGAACTAAGACTTATAAAGGTTTGCTTCTGTTCAAGAGAAAAGAGGTTTGCAACGGTCGAAATAGATTGCAGAGCTTTTTGCAAAGGTTGAGGTCTAAGACCTCCCCTGGTCCCCTATATATAGAGTCCACAGGCACCTGACCATTATACTCATGCCACATAGGATTAAGTGACTCACCGGTGACAGGCACCGGTGACACAGCTAATCATAACGCACAATGGTAACCGGCTCAGGCAGACCAACACCTGTGTCACCGGAAGCTGACACAGGTGAAACCCTAACTGACGTAGCCTCACTACTCAGCCCGGTCCTGGCACATTACATGCCCTCAGTGCATACACTAACTCTGATACCTACTCAGGAAAGAACCTCCAACAGTCTTCTGACTCGGCAGACAGACTATTGCAGTGCAATTCCCTTAGCATTTACAAGCTCTCCCCTGGCACAGAGATGTACTTGAGTCATAGAGTGGTTGTTCACCTGTGACACAGCTATGCCACGCAGGTAACTTTGGCTCTAGGGTTTTAGGAAGCTAGCACAGCAGTGTTCTAGCACAATCCCAGTTTCACACTTGTGCAAAACTGTTGCTATAGGGCCACTGACCTCAAGGCATCAGTGCCACTGTCCAACACTCTGAGCATTGAGCAAAAGAACCTCCAAAAATCATTGCTACTTCATCCCTCTTGATAGTACAGGTGTTTCCTAAGGACTCAAGAAAACTAGCAAACCTAGGCTTCAGCTTCCACCCACTGTAGTCACGGCCCTTGATGCATCAAGCCACCATCACCTTGCTTGCAACTCCTTGCACAGCACCGGCTTCTTCACAGCTGTGGCACAGCTGCCTAGCGCAGCTATCTTCTTGTCCTGTAAACCACCTTTGTACTTTTGGGTGGTCATACTTTTCTGGATGAATCGTTTTCATGGAACCTACTTATCCTGCTTACACTCATTGTAAACATTAGATTCCAGTTTAGGTTGCCATTAACCATCAAAACCATTTAGACGCCTAGATGCTCTTTCAATCCTCCCCTTTTTGGTGGTTAGTGGCAACCTATTCACCAATATCAATTAAAGATATGAATGAGTAGTACATGTGCAGGTTGTCAGAATATACTCCCCCTGAAGCTGTGCATAACAGATTTGCTTTTGGAATGCAAATGCACAGATCTGAATAGAAAATATGAGTAGTATATTCTCACAACTTGCATTTTATCAGTTCAGAGCATTAAATGAATCATGAGTAATAGACTGAACTAAGTTGATAATTGATGATGACATGGCACCCGGGTATCATCAATGAGAATGAATCCGGCCCTCTGGCTATAGGGTGGGCCGGGCCGACTACTCGGAGTTCGACTGCTACACGGGGGCGCCTCATCAACTTGGAGTACAAGACAGAGATAAACACACATCCGACAATCCCGGATTCTGTTGTAACCGATTAGGAAACTCATCTACAAACCGATCCGGACTCTTGTAACCCTACCTTGGTCGTCTATATAAGGCCCGGTAAGGATCTTCCGATCGGTACGCTTTTAGTACCTTCTCGTACACATAGCCCTAGTAACCTTTGAGATCTGTTCTCAAGGGCTTGCGGCACTTGGGATTCAACCAATACCAGCCACCAAACACAGGACGTAGGGTATTACCTCTCCTTGAGGGCCTGAACCTGTCTAAACATTGTCTCCCGTGTGCACCCATCTGAATTTGCTGTGCTCACGCCGCCCCATATTCAGTCTTGCCGGAATAATACTCCGACAGTTGGCGCGCTAGGTATGGACTGTGCGCATAGATCCATCTGCATGGGTCCAGATGAGTTTCGTCAACAAGAACAGTGTTTTCGTCCTAGGAAGCGTCATGAGATTTGCCTCCCTGGACGTTATTCCGGATCCTGGATAGCTTTTCTAATTCGGAAAACTAGATTTCATCGCCGACAAAATCGGCAAGCTTCACCTCTGCTACTCGGCAACCCGTCGATCAGCAGAGGCTCCATCAACTTCTTCGCCCGGACTCACCTCTGAGTCCGTGCCTTCGGCTCCTCACCCTAGGGACGAGGCTACGCCGAAATCGGATCTGCTGTTCGCGCACGGGTTCTCACCCGTCGAACAGAGGTCCCAACTGGTTGGCGCTATCGATTCTCTCCTTCCCGTCCTCGAGTATGACTCGGACGATTACGAGAGCTCGGTAGTCACCACCCCTCCCGGGAGGTCTTCATGGCCAACCCCGACTCGCTGGACAACGGCGGCGACCGATCAGTCCCCATCTTGGAGCAAACGCCCGTTGAGCTTGAGGCCACTCGGCTCCGCCTCCTCACCAAGGAGGAGGAGTAGGTTGAGCAGCAGACCAGGCTTGCTCGACAACGTGATGAGCAACTGCGCAACGATGACATGAGAGCTCGAGGACGCCAAGTCCATAACAAATTCCGCATGCGTGAAAGGGACGGGGTCCCAATATTTCCACTTCCTAGTCACAACATCGTTGCTGCCACGATGGCGGCGTGCGCCATTAATGTCCCTGAAGGCACCCCGGGACACAACGAACTCCAGCGACTCTGCATCCTATTGGAAGAAACAGCTCTTCAACAGGCCGAAGTCTCTGGGGACCGCGCGGGCTCTTCAGCAAGTGCTAGGAGTCGGCGCTCTCCACCTCCAAGAAGCCCACCGGCCACAGAGGGCCGCCGTGCCAACCTCGAATGTCATCAGCTGGCCAGAGCAGTTCACAACCGACTCGGGCCCAATCGTGACGCACGGGGCACCATAGCCACACGGAGCCGCTCCCGTCAGGATGCGGACAAAAATGCTCACCAAGCCGGGTCGGTCCATAGCTGACTTGAATCGGACCATGATGCGTGGAACCCTGCTGACGCCGGACGAAACGCTCATCGAGGTCCCGAGAGGGATGACCGCAGTGACCGCCATGGTGATAGCAGCGCCACCAGCCGTGGCCGCTCTCCAACCTCCTCTGGCATGGGGTATGCAGGCCCAAAGGCATTTGGCGCCCGCATCCGCAGCATCATCTTCCCGTCGCGATTCCGAGTCATCGACGTCGACAAGTACACGGGCGAAACTCGGCCAGACATTTGGCTGGCCGACTATCACATGGCGTGCAGAACTAATGGTGGCAACGACTACGTTACGATCCATTACCTGCCACTGTTTCTAGCTGACTCAGCTCGAGCTTAGCTTACCAGCTTACTTCCGGGTTGCATCCAGTCATGGAGTGACCTCGAGACCCTCTTTGTGAACAACTTTCAGGGCACTTACAACAGGCCGGGAATGCGTGGGATCTCCACAGTTGTACTCAAGAGGCAGACGAAACTCTCCGGGAGTATATTCAGCGCTTCTCCAAGAAGAAGAATTCTCTACCAGAGGTCCGAGAAGGTGATGTTATCACCGCCTTCTCCAAATGTGTTCGAAGCACCGACCTCATCCACAAGATAGCGCGCAAGAACCCTCAGACTACGTGCGAGCTCTTCGATATCGCCAATAACTTCGCCACCGGCGAAGAGGCCGTCCGCAGCGCTACCAAAGACGGCAAGGGCAAGAGCAAGGGCAAGACGTCTGAGTCCCCCAGTCGGGATGCTCACCCTGAGTCATCCAGAAAGAAGCATCGGAAGCGTAAGGGCGGAGATCTCGTTACTGCGGCTGAGCGCACCCCACCGCGTCGTCCTCAGCGCACCAATGCAACTTTCGAGGAGATGATGAGTCAGCTGTGTCACTTTCACGGACCCAAATCCAATCATGTGACACGCGACTGCAACCTCTCGAAGAATTTGAACAAGCCTTACGTCCCCAACCGGAACAAAAAAGAGCCTCCTCAGGACGAAGGTGACGAATTCCCAAAAGAGACTGCTTGTCTGATGACTTTCGGCGGACCTAACGGCTACGAGTCCAAGCGTCGCCAGAAGATCACAGATCGGGAAATCAACGCAGTGGAACTGGCCGTGCCCCAGTACCTGCGATGGTCCGAGTCCGTGATTTCCTTCGGCCGCTCGGACCACCCCGACTACATACCTCACCAGGGAAGGTTTCCCCTGGTGGTGGACCCAATCGTCTGCGGCGTCCGCCTCACCAAGGTCCTCATGGATGGAGGGAGTGGTCTGAATATTCTCTACGTCAAGACTCTTGACAACATGAAAATCTCCCGCTCAGAGATCAAACCCACCGGTACAACTTTCCACGGGGTCGTGCCTGGGAAGATGGCGAGTCCACTCGGGCAGGTCAGCCTGCCCGTCACTTTCGGCACTCCCGACAAATTCCGGACCGAGACCCTCACCTTTGAGGTCGTCGACTTCCCAGGATCGTATCACGCCATCCTGGGGCGTCCCAGGTACGCCAAATTCATGGCTGTGCCTAGCTATGCCTACCTGAAGCTCAAGATGCCGGGCCCCCACGGGATAATAACAGTACAAAGCAGTTTTCAGCACGCTTACATGTATGACCTAGAGAATTGCAACCTCGCCGCGGCTCAAATCGCTGCAGCCGAGCTTGACAACCTCAAGTCGGCCGTGGTTGAGGAAGCACTCTCGGCCAAAAAGGCTTCAGTAGCGACATCCTTCCAGTCGGCACGAGACTCCAAGTCGATCCAACTCGACTCGGAAGACTCCTCCAAGACGACGCAGATCGGGACTACACTCAGCGACAAATAGGAAGGCACGCTCGTCGGGTTCCTCCGTAACAACTGGGACATCTTCGCATGGACATCCTCCGACATGCCTGGAGTTCCGATTGAGGCTGCCGAGCACTCTCTGAACGTTCGACCGGATGCTAAGCCGGTCAAACAGCGTTTATGCCGTTTCGCAGAGGATAGATGTCAAACAATAGGAGAAGAGTTAGCCAAGCTTCTAGCAGCTGGCTTTATTAAAGAAGTGTATCATCCCGACTGGCTTGCGAACCCAGTTCTTGTTCGCAAAAAGAATGGAAAGTGGAGGATATGCGTTGATTACACTAGCCTTAACAAGACATGTCCCAAAGATCCTTTCACTCTTCCTCGCATCGACCAAGTGATCGATTCCACGACCGGTTGTGAAATTTTGTGCTTTCTCGACACATACTCAGGCTATCATCAGATCAAGATGAAAGAGGATGACGAGATCAAGACATCCTTCATCACTCCTTTCGGGGCTTTCTGCTACACATCCATGCCTTTTGGTCTGAAGAATGCCGGTGCTATGTAGCAACGGTGCATACAGCGCTGCCTTCAGTCATAAATTGGCAGGAACGTGCAAGCCTACGTCGATGATGTGGTGATCAAGTCTGAGAAAAAATAAGACCTTCTAAATGACTTGGAAGAAACCTTTTCCAACCTTAGGAGATTCAGCATGAAACTCAACCCCGAAAAGTGCGTATTCGGGGTCCCTTCGGGCAAGCTACTCGGTTTCATCATTTTCGAACGGGGAATCGAGGCCAACCTGGAGAAGATCGACGCCATCATCAAGATGGGCCCTCCAAGGGGCCTCAAGGATGTTCAACGACTAATAGGGTGCACGGCGGCCCTCAGCCGTTTCATCTCCCAACTCGATGAGAAGGCCCTGTCCCTCTACAAGCTCCTGAAGAAGTCGGACAACTTCACATGGACATCCGAGGCCCAGGATGCCCTAGACGAGCTAAAGAGGCTCCTGACCACATCTCCAATACTGGCCGCTCCGATGCCCAACGAGCCGCTGCTCCTTTACATCGCGGCGACCACCCAGGTGGTCAGCACAATTTTGGTCGTCGAACGCCCCGAGCCCGGCCACATCCAAAAGGTTCAGCGCCCGGTCTACTTCATCAGTGAATTGCCGTCCGAGTCCAAGGCGCAATACCCATAGATACAGAAGATCATCTACGCGGTGTTCATCACATTTCGGAAGTTAGTCCACTGCTTCCAAGGGCACTCGGTCACGGTGGTCAGTTCCTTCCCGATTTCCGATGTCATCACAATCGCGACGTCACGGGGAGGATCGCTAAATGGGCAATGGAACTAATGGTGTTTGGCATAGTTTACACCCCCCGCACTGCCATCAAGTCCCAGGCTCTTACTGACTTTCTGGCCGAGTGGATAGAAGTCTAGTTTCCGTCCTCTGTCATCGACCTCGAACACTAGATGTTGTACTTCGATGGATCGCTGATGCTCCAGCGAGCGGGGGCTGGCATCGTGCTCATCTCTCCGAAAGGAGAGCGCTTCAAGTATGTGTTGCAGATCCACTTCCCAGCATCTAACAATGTCGCCGAATACGAAGCTTTACTTCACGGACTTCTCATCGCCACCTCACTCGGGATTCGCCGCCTCCTGGCCCGCGGAGACTCTGAACTGGTGGTCCGGCAAGTCATGAAGGACTGGTCATGCAGAGACCCCTCCATGGAAGCTTACTGCTAAGAGGTGCGCAAGCTCGAAGCCAAGTTCGATGGCCTCGAAATTACACATGTCTTGCGCCGAGACGACGAAGCCACGGACGCACTCGCCAAGCTGGGGTCCAGTCGGGATGTCATCCCGGCTGGAGTCTTCCTCCAGGAGTTGCATACCCCCTCCATCAAGGTGGAGATGACACCCGAGGCCAAAGAACCACCAGTCCAGGAGTCTGATGGCGCCCAGCAATCTTCACCAGCGGTCTTAGTCGTCAATCCCGACTGGACTACGCCTTTCCTCGACTACCTCCTACGAGAGATTCTCCCGTCAGACCCGACAGAAGCACGGCGTCTCACCCGCTGTGCCAAAGCTTACGTCGTGATTGAAGGCGAGCTCTACAAGAAAAGCACCTCTGGAATCCTCCAGCTATGTATTCCTCAAGACCAAGGACAACGACTATTACATGACATTCACTTGGGAGTCTGCGGACACCATGCGGTGCCCAAGTCACTCGTCGGGAAAGCCTTTCGATAGGGTTTCTACTGGTCGACTGCCGTTTCGGACGCCGTCCACATCGTCCGCACTTGTGAAGGATGCCAATATTTCGCCCGGCACACACACTTGCCGGCTCAGGCACTCCAACCTATTCCGATCACCTGGCCCTTCGCCGTCTGGGGTCTGGACATGGTGGACCCTCTCAAGAAGGCTCCCGAGGGCTATACGTACCTTTTCATCGCAGTCGACAAGTTCACCAAATGGATTGAAGCTAAGCTGGTTGCTATGATAACTGCAGAAAAGGCCGTCGAATTCTTCCGGGACATCATTTTCTGTTTCGGTGTCCCCAACAGCATCATCACAGACAATGACACTCAATTCACTGGGCGCGCCTTCCTCCGATTTTGTGATGATTACAACATTGGCCTTAACTTCGCCGTCGTGGCTCACCCACACACGAACGGGCAGGTTGAGCGGTCCAACGGCTTGATTGTGCAAGGCATCAAACCTTGGATCTTCCAGCGCCTGAAGAAGTTTGCGAGCAAATGGGCGGCCCGAGCTGCCCTCGGTACTCTGGAGTCTGCGAACCACACCAAACCGATCCACCGGCCACACACCTTTCTTCATGGTATACGGTGTCGAGGCCGTCCTCCCGACTGACTTAGAATACGGGTCTCCGCGCATCCACGCCTACAACAAGGCCGAGTCAGAGGAAGCAAGACAAAACGCCCTCGATCAGCTTGAAGAAGCACGCGAAGTCGCATTCCTTCGATCGGTAAAGTACCAGCAGGGCCTACAGCGCTACCACAGTCGGCATGTGCGCGGCCATTCATTCAACGTTGGTGACTTGGTCCTACGTCGAGTCCAATCCAGCAAAGACCAGCACAAACTCTCACCACCTTGGGAGGGCCCGTACGTGATCACCGAGGTGCTGCGCCCAGGGGCTTACCGACCGAAGGACAGCGACGGCAACATCTTCACCAATGCATGGAACATCGAACAGCTACGTCGCTTCTATGCTTAAACTTTTTATTCTGACAACTCGGATATATGCATACACTTTTCTCTTTCGCTCCACATGAAACAAGTTTTGCAGTCCCCGAGTGACCTACTATGCACGCCAACGGCTAACACATAGCGGACACTCAGGGATCACACCCTCTGGGTGCACTCAGGTGCACTCAGGTTTCTTCATGTACGCAAACCATTCTAGTACTGTGTGTAATCCAATGCTAACTCTTTGACTCCGATCGCCGGTTTATGCCACAACGTTATACTACACGGGACAAAAGCCCACGGCTAATCTCTGCAAAGGAGGCTATAACGGATCGACGAGAGCAAAAACAAAAGATTTACATACACACGAACGAATCTTTTTGCAAGGGAAAATTGACAGACTTAATCAAACGCCTAATTAAAGATCACTCGAAATTCCCGAGTGCTTTACATGCAAAAGTTCACTACCAAAAACACTCGCTCCCCTCGAGTAGTTCACATACAACTATCTTTTTTACAGGCTGGCGCGGTCCATAAGGGAGTTCGCCGTGGTCTCGACGATGTTCATCATCTCTGGAATATCCTCGTCCGGAACGTCAGCGGCGTACCTCTCCCGATCGCCTGCATATCAAGCAGCAGGTAATGGGACCTCGCCACCGCCAGGGCCACCACGGCTCCCCCACCTGGTCGGGCGCTTGCCGAAGGCACTCCGTGACCGCTTCCATGGAATCTAGGGCCGGCTCTTCCTCCCAAATGGCGCCGCAAGCCGTCCGACCCGCCGCCTGCAGTGACTCAGCCAACTCGTGGGCTTTCTTGAGGTGGGCTTGAAAAGCTACAAAGGGAGAACAAGAACATGAACAAAACGACCAGCAGGCTCCGACCAACTAAAAGGCCTGAGTCAAAGGCTTACCTATCTCGGAGTCCGCAGCTTTCTTGCCTGCCGTCTCGGCAGCCTCCAGAGAGTCAGCGGCCTCTTGTTCGCCACTTCGGCCGCTTCCAGAGCCCGCCTCAGGCTGCCATCCATGGCGGCAATCTCTTTCTCCAGATGCTCTACGTGGGTTCTCTCTGCCACAAGCATCTCCTGGAGCTTGGAGGCCCTGTCCTCAGCGGAGTCGAGCTCCCGGACACGAGCCTTCATCCCTTCAAGCTCCGCCCTGAGCTTCGCGGCCTCATCTTCAGCGGCTGCAAAAGACAACGCATCAGCACGCCAAGAGGCAAAAAACAACCGAAGCAAGTCGAACTCCTCACCTTTGGTTCGGGCGATCTCCTAAGAAAGGCCCGCCTGCAAGGCAGTAACTTCAACCCCGCGCTGGCGGGGCCACGGCCTCCACCGCCTGGCGGCTTGCGGCCAGCTTGTCCCACTCGGCCTTGCGAAGGCCGAGTCAGTCAAGAACCGGCAGCCGATCCTGGAGGAAGGCGGTTTTGTCTTGTGACCGTCGATTCAGTTTCTGCAAAGAAGAAACCACAGAGATCAAGCCACCCGAAAAAATTAGCAAGACCCTCCACTTGGTCCCACGGACCCAGTGGAGGCTCGGGGGCTACACCCTCTGGGTGCACTGCTCGTGCACCCAGTGTCAAATCTACAGGGAAAGCAAGAGACCCTCCGCCCGACTATCCTAGTCGAACGCAGGCTCGGGGGCTACACCCTCTGGGTGCACTGTTCGCGCACCCAGAGCAAAAACTACAGAAAAAGATAAGGGTCCCCTGTCCGACTATCTTAGTCGGGCAGAGGCCCGGGGGCTACTCCCCATAGACACACCCACTGACAAAAAACAGAAACGTCTTACCTGCATCAACGGACGCAGCCTGCCGTTCAGTAGGTTGGTACCCTCCTTCATCGTCTTCATCAGGGCCGGGAGCATCTCGCCGAGTTGGGTGGTGACGCCCGTCGCGTCGTTCCACTCCTCCTCCTCCCGGACGTCGTCAATCTCCCGGATGGTCAGGGTCAGCCGCGCGGGGTCCGATTGCCGGACCTGGAGCGGCCGGAGCGCTAGCTCAAAAGACGGTCAGGGAGGCGGAGCGGCGCTGAACTCCTCCACCGCAGACGGCAGCTTGAGGTTGCCTCTGCGGTCCGGCGGGGCAGCTCCAGTTGAACCTGGGCTATGCACATCCAAAGATGAAAGAGTCTCAGTACTGATTGAGCTAGAACTCTTCTTCCTTTTTCTCTGATAGGTGTGCATGCTTGCTTTAACTGTGTCAGCCACCTGTGCCATAGGTGGTGACATCTCCTTCTTTAACTCCTTTAGGGCTTCCTGTTGTTGAACCAGCTATTCTTTTAATGAAGGTTTGGAGCTCTGTGAGGTTTCAGAGATAATTGTGACCTCTGTATCTGATTGCTTCTTAGCTTGAGGCTCATCAGAGACTACTACTATTTCAAATCTTCTCTTCCTGAAGCTTGGTATAGATACGGCTGCAGCTTGTTGTCTGAGACCAGGTGAGAGCAATTTTTGCTTGATTTTGATCTCTGCAAGCAGAGCTCTCTTTTTAATACCACTGGGAGTGTTCCTCAATTTTGCAAACAGCTCATTAATCTATTGTAAGAGGTTACGATATCTAACATATGAAGATGGAACTGCAATGGGTTTTGTTATTGAGGCCGATTGAGATCTGGAAGAGAATTCCTTCTGCTTCTCAAGAATTTTCTATCTCAAATCTTTCATGGCAGACTCTGAGGTGGCTGCCTGTAATTGAAGTTGCAAATCTGCTATTTCACATAGAAGGGCTCTATTGCATCTGTAGGCTCTTGAAAAGCTATTGAGATTGGCCTAAACTGTACTGATAGCTCAAAATTCTTGGCAGTGTGTATCATAAGAAGTTGCTTCTGAAAGATCGAGGTTTATCGACTAGAGGGGGGGTGAATAGGAGATTATCAAATTTTCACAAATTTATTGCTTAGCATGCAAATGGTGAAGCAGATTAAAAGTGAAGCAGCAGAGAATCAAATAACAAACAACTCTAATGGAGGACAAACACAAAGTAAAGAGCTGAAATCGAAGACAAGAGGATTTAACCCGAAGTTCAAGTTGTTGGCAACAACTCTACGTCTTCGTTTGGAGAGGCTGAGCAATTAGCTCTGAAGACACACAGTCTTCACCTTTTTCTCCTTGAGCTTGTGTCCACTTAGGATCTGCTCAACACTCTTGGTGGATCTTGAGGTGATCCCCGGACCTTCACAAACGTTGGAGGCGATTCCACAAGTTGGAGCTCTTCCAAGACACCTAGCCGGCTAGGAGATGCCAACTCTCCAAGAGTAACAGCTCAGATCTGCTAGGCTCGAAGAAGCTCAGCTTGAATGCTCAATCCAAAGCTCAAATCTCTCGAATGCTTTCCTCTCACAAAGGGGATCTCAATGGAGTCAAAGAGGAAAGGGAACACACAGGGAGAGAGTACTTTTTGCGCTAAGTGTCCTCCCGAGCCCGCAGGGGGTCGGGGGCTATTTATAGCCTGTCTGCAGAAAAGAGTCGTTGGACTCAGAGATTCTCTTCCGGTCCAACCGAAAGACAAAACCGGTAGCACCGGGATTCAAACCAACGGTGAGATCTGAAGAACGAATGATGCACAGCGAAAGGCTTCACCACGAAGGCGGTAGGTCCGGATGGAACGCGGTCACACCGGGATGAAGAATGTGCTCACCAGAGCAATTTCCAGAAGCGAATCCCGGTTGTGTCGACTTTGAGGACGGTTCTGCCGGGTATGAAGAAATGGCGCATTCTTCCTCACAGAGAAGAAAAATGGCTCAACCGGTAACATACCCCGGTACATCCGCTTCAGTAAAAGACCTAAGTCCAGAAGATGTTCTCGGTGCAACCGGAAGACAGAACCGGTGCAACCGCAGACACATGAAGAATAGGACTTAGTCTGAGATAAACTTGGCCCTAAGTCCAGAAGAGATTCCCGGTGCAACCGGAAGACAAACCCGGTGCAACCGCGGACAATTCAGGAGGCGACTTAGACTAGGGCATCAAAACGACCTAAGTCCAGAGAGGATTCTCGGTGCAACCGGAAGACAAACCCGGTGCAACCGCACACAAACGAACAGGACTTGGTCTAGGGTACAGAAGCATATCCCGGTAGCACCGGACATCCAAACCGGTCGTACCGGTTTCCGAAATATCAAACTAGGGCAAACCCTAAGCGGCAGGGTTCCCTAACTCTCCAACACAGAGGCCATTCTCGGCAGCACCGGATTCAAGACGGTTGTGCCGCAACTGAAGCTCTTCAAGGTTGAGACTGCTAAGTCCTCAAACCTTGCATCAGAGGCCAATCCCGGTACAACCGATTCTTCAAACCGGTACAACCGAGAGTCACTGTCTGTGTTTCAGAAAGAGATTTCAAAAGGATTTCTTTCGAGATTTGAACTGAGCACTTAAGAAGATCCTTCCTAGAGCTTAACTTATCTGACCCCTCTTGATAGGCGGCTTGTCCTATAGACTCAAATGATCTTTGATCATATAAACACTAGAAAATCTCCACTAATCTTCTAGATCCAAGCCTTTCTTCAACATCAATTTTTAGGGGTCGTCATTCATCGGTTAAACCAATCACCTGGGGACTAATCACCTGTGTACACTTAGTAAACCATTAGTCCCTTAATCGTTTGTCATTAATCATCAAAATCCATTAGGGGCACTAGATGCACTTTCAATCTCCCCCTTTTTGGTGATTGATGACAACACGATTAAAGCTTCAAATTGTATATAAGAAATTTGTGTTTTGGGTTTCATGACATAGAGATAGCTCCCCCTAAATATGTGCACTAATTTAAACTTGCTTTGAATACAAGTGCACATCTTTGAGGAGTATTGAGGAGCTCCCCCTATATCTTGAAATCCATGGCAGTGCATTGTATGAAAATGATAGATAATGTAACAATGCACAAGTGGTGATTCAACCAAATAACCATGCATAGAAATTAATCAGAACAAACAGAGCATTTGATTAAAGCATGGAAATTACTCAAAGTATGTGAAGAAATAGAACTAAAGAGTATCACCACTTAGAGTTTACAAACCAATACAAGAATAATCAACGAAAAACGAGGTTTGTAACTCTTCTAATCCTAAACTTTTCAAATCTTCTCTTCAGCGCTCCCTTTTCCTTGGGTTGAAGCTTCTATCACTCCCCCTTTGGCATCAAAGAACCAAAAACTTCAAACTGTTGGGGGAACTTCAGAGGCAGAAGCATGAGGAGAATGCTGAGGAGCTGGAGCTGATGGAGGCTCTGCTGGAGAGGTTGCTGTTTCTTCTGGTTGGACAGTGGAGTTGGTAGGACTTGGAGTTACTCTGTAGTGAGGTGAAGACAAAGAATGAGCACACCAAGAGTAGGATTCTTTGATTCCATGTGCTTCAAGCTCTTCTTCAGAGTAGTGTTTCTTCAGAAGTACCCAAGAACATTTAAGCGCTTCTCTGTCAGCAAACTGAGAGATAGAAACCATGTTGAAGAGGACATTTAAGTCATGCCTGACTAACTTCTGCTCTTTCCTCATTTGGCGAAGCTCTTGAAGAATAAGATCTGTTGGAGATGGAGCTGCCTGGGGTTTGAGCTTCAGGCGACTGAGAATGGCCTTCAGAATGATGGAAAGCTGGATCATCACTGGCCAGAGGAACTCTTTCTTCACCTGCCTGAGGAACTGAAGGTTGAGGGAGCTGGATCAGCTGGAGCTTTGCCTTTGCCTTGGACAAGAGATGCTTTCTTCACCAAGTCTTCATATAGAGAGGGAGTGAACTTGGTATGGGTAGTGTCACAATGAAATGCTATCTCTGTCTTGTTCAAGATGAACTTCATGATGTAGGGAGCATAAGGTAGCTGTTTGATGTGATCTGCATAGGCTTCACTCATGAAGTGGCCAAAGTAATCAGCTATGTTGAAGGGAACATTGGTCATGATCTTCAGAAGAAGGTTTCTTGCTCTGTGGTGGATCTCATCCTGATTTCCCTTCTTCGGATCAAGAGTCTTCCTCAAAATCTTCAGAACAGTCCTGGCAGCATAAGTTAGATTGGCTGTCTTGCCGAGGATAAATTCTTTGTCTTGATAATATAGAGGAGCCAACCCTTCTTTGGGCAAGATGTCTTCATTGTGAATCTTGGCATCTTCAGAGTTGATATCCATTCCTAGCCCTGTTCTGGCAATGAACTCTTCAAAAGTTGCTTCATATCTGGAATGGCCAGTCATCCACTCAAATTTCCAAGTGTTTGAGTGAGCATCACTTCCTGAGATGTACAGGGTGGCATAGAACTGAAGTATGAGTTCTTCATTCCAATCTTGCTTGAAATGTGACAAAGTCTTCAAGATTTACTTGACGAAGAGCATCCAATACAGGGGCAAAGCACCTGTTCTTCTCCAAATAAGCTCTATCAATATACTGATGTTTGAAGACTCTGTTCTTCTTGAAGAGGGTAGTCTGATAAAAATCTTGCTGGGTCCTAGCCCAGAACCTGGGATCTGAAGCATCCCTAGCAAACTCATAGGGATTTACATCCCATCTTATCTCTCTGAGCTCTTCATTTGTTAGCTTATTGTACTCCACCACTGGTTGGGGCCTTCTGCCCTGTCGAGGAATCATCTGAGTAGGAGCCAGCACAACTAATACAGCATTGTCTTCAAGATTTTGCTGCTCCCTCATTTCAATGTCTTCTTCATCCTCATGGAGCCTTGCTTTCTTCAGAGCGGATCTTGTCCTTTGGCTGGGCCTAGGAGGCAACTTATCAGCCTTTTTCTTCTTCTTCTTCTCTGCTGGAGGTGTGGGTCTAGGAGTGACAGTTTGTTTCCTCATTCTTCGCTCATATCTTTGTGTTTGAGCCTGACCTCCAGAAGATGCAGATGCTTCAGCACTGCCAGCAGCAGTACCAGCTTGTTCTTCAGGGATTGCCTCCTCAGACTGAGATGGGCTGCTCTTCAGCTGGTTGATCAAACTGGGGTTCATCTCTTGATTGCTCATGTTGGGCTGGTTGCTCTTCAACCAGGTGGCCTTCTGGCACTTCTGCTGTTGGAGCCTCAACTTGAGCTTCAGGTTGAGATCTTGATTCTTCAACCTGGGATTCCACTTGCTGAACATCAGCACTTGAAGCCTGAGGAATCTCTGTGACTTGTGCAGGCTGCTCTTCAACTGGAGCTACAGCCTGTGCTTCAACTTGACCAGCAGTCTCTTCAACTCGAGCTGCTGTGGTTGTTTCTTGTGCAGAGGTCCCTGCTGGACTTGCTAGCTGTGAGGGGTCTTGAACCTGAGGTTCTTCAATGACAGAGCTGGAGGGCTGAGAGGGCTTGGCCACACTGCCTCTTGATTCTTTTCTGATTCTTGCAGCTTCTGCCATTGCTTTCTTCTTCCTTGACTCAGCAAGGGTAGCTGCTTTGGCTAAGCCTTTTCCTCTCTCTTCTTCAGAGGCTTGTATAGCTACAAGGGTCTTGTATCTTTGGAAACTTTCCTTGCTCTTGCCTTGAGCAGATTTTAACTTCTTCATTTCTTCCTCTCTCAGAGCTTTTTGCTTGTTAAACTCATCAAGTCTTGCTTGGCTCTTCTTGGCTTCTTCATAAATTGCTAGCCTTTCCAGGGCTAGAGCCCCTTGTCTGACTTTTTCTGCTTCTGAGAAGGGGGACCACTTGGCCAGCTTGAGGTTGAGCTTCAGCTCTCTGGGCTCAGCTCTCTCTTGGGCATCCAATTCTTGGGCAACTTTCTGGGCCTTTTCAGCTTCCCATTGATCTGCTGCCTTCTTCATTCTCATGGCAGCCCTGAGCCCAATTGGGATTTCATCCCCAATATCAGAATCTGATTCATCCCTTGGAGTAGCAGATGGCTTGGTGGCTGGAGATTTTGAAGCCTGAGCTCTGCTCTCACTCATCTTTTCTACTACCCTTCTCTCCTTTGGAGGAGACTTCTTCTGCTGAAGAATTGCTCTTGAGGCACTAGCTGCCTCTTTTCTTTTCCTGACTTCTTCAAGTGTTGAAGAAGATGGCTTCTTGGATTTAGCAGGAGTCTGTTTGGCAGCTCTTTCTTCGAAGACATTCTTCCAATGAGCAGTTACATATTTTCCTTCCTTCTGCTGCTTCTCCCAATACCTTCTGATTCTTTGATGTCTGTGCTTCCTTTGCATAGCAGACTCATGAGGAGGAGTGTACATCTTCAACTCCTTGGGCACTTCAAATGCCATATTCACCAGCTTCTTCCTTTTGCTTGCGGTTCCTGAAGAACCAGCTTGAGACTTTGACTTCTTGGTCGAGGAGGAGGAGGAGAACTCTCTCTTGAGCTGCTGGAAGCCCTATCTGAATCATTGTTACTGATCTGAATGTCATAACTCTGCTCAGCATTTGAATCACTTTGATCAGAACTCATGTTGACACCTGTGAAGCATATGGGATAAGTAGAGAGAAGGTAAGATCACAAGAGCACTCAGCAGACACAATTTTGAAGAAAATGATTTTAGCTGAAGAATGAGTTATTTCTTCAAAGTCGGTGCAACCGGTTTCACTTCCGGTAGTGCCGGGCTTGTGCTTCAGCGTTGCAGAGCACAAACGCGGAACTACCGGTCTGAAGACACGGTTGAACCGAAAAGTTGAAGACAAACAACTCATTCTGATTGGCGCAGAGATTGAACGGAATCTAAAAACGCGCCAAAAATTCTAGGAAATTTGTGATTTGACAGGTACTAGTTTTTGGAGGGAAAAAATTACCGAGGAGATTGAACTCACGTGACGGGATTCGAAGAGGAAATCGCGGGTTCCACTGCCGTGCCCTAACTCGGCGGCGGCGGTGCTGCTACGGCGGCGGCGGACGTGAAGAAGTCCGGCGACGGCGGTGAGTCCGGTCGGAAATGCGGTGGTTCCGGTGGTTGGACGAAGAACAGCGGCGGCGCTGAGAGTTTTAGGGTTTTTGGAAGTTCAAGCGTCGGGGAGAAGAACTCTGGGTCTATTTATAGCCCTGGGTTCCCGGTAGATCCGGAGATGCGGTTTGCGAAGAAACCGGATCTGCCGTTTTGAGTCATCAAAAGCGGTGGTGCCGGGAATGAATCGCGGTAGCACCGGTTTTGAGTACTGGAACTTGAACTCTTCATTCTTCAGAGTCTCAACAGAGAGTGTTTCCGGTTGTGCCGGGTTTGGAAAACCGGTAGAACCGAAGAATTTGCTTTAAAACAGAAACTGACTCTGAGGAGTATCGCGGTAGCACCGGAAGGGGAAATCGGTGGTACCGGAATAGGTTTCAACAGTGCACTTGTGAAGAATACCATGAAGACTTTAGATAAGATATGAGATAGATCAGAGATTAGGGTCCTTTGTCATCCACTTAGAGAAATACCAACTGAAGAATTTAGCTATAAGTTGGATGATCAATAGGACTAAGACCAAGACTAGATCTAAATCAAATGTGGTGGTTTGAAGCCACCATGTATGAATGTATAGATTTAGAACCACATATCAAGTTTATGAAGAGGGTTCTATGAATCATATTCATCAATAAGCATATGTGTTTACTTTTCTCACATTCTTAGATGTACACATTCATTGAGAGAATGATACTTTCTTCTAATGTGTTTACATCTAGAGCCTCATCATCAAATCATGGTATAAACATGTATGCAAGGTTTCAAGTTACGTTTCGAGAATCCAAGATATTTAGCTCACTTCGCAACTCGCAAAACCTATGCTCATCTAAGGGTTTTGTGAAGATATCCGCTAATTGTTTATCCGTTCTCACATGGCTAATAACAATATCACCCTTTGCAACATGATCCCTAATGAAGTGATGACGGATGTCTATGTGTTTTGTGCGGGAATGTTGAACTGGGTTATTGGCTATCTTGATTGCGCTTTCGTTGTCACACAAAAGAGGCACTTCTTTTATATTAATCCCGTAATCCCTCAAAGTTTGCCTCATCCACAATAATTGAGCGCAACAAGCACCTGCGGATATGTATTCGGCTTCGGCGGTGGATAGGGAAACGGAATTTTGTTTCTTGGAAGACCAACTAACTAAGGATCTACCTAGGAATTGGCATGTTCCGGAGGTGGACTTCCTATCAACCTTGTTTCCCGCATAATCCGAATCTGAAAATCCAACAAGATTGAAACTAGCCCCTTTGGGATACCATAACCCTAAGTTGGGAGTGTGAACTAGATATCGAAGAATTCTCTTGACGGCCGTGAGGTGGCACTCCTTAGGAGCGGCTTGAAACCGTGCACACATGCAAACACTTAACATGATGTCGGGCCTAGATGCACAGAGGTAAAGCAAGGAACCAATCATAGAACGGTATACCTTTTGGTCAACGGATTTACCGTCTTCATTTAGGTCGAGGTGGCCGTTCGTTTGCATTGGAGTTCGTATTCCCTTTTGCTTTCTCCATGTCGAACTTCTTGAGCATGTCTCGAATATACTTCTCTTGGGAGATGAAGATTCTATTTTTGAGTTGCTTCACTTGAAGACCTAGGAAGAACTTCAGCTCCCCCATCATGGACATCTCAAACTTTTCTGCCATCATCTCTCCAAACTCTTGGCTGAAATTGTGGTTAGTTGATCCAAAAATAATATCGTCCACATATATTTGACATACAAAGAGTTCACCATCCATTACTTTGGTGAAGAGAGTGCAATCAATTTTTCCAGTTTTGAAGCCTTTAGTTAGTAGAAATTTCTTAAGACATTCATACCATGCTCTAGGAGCTTGTTTAAGTCCATATAGAGCTTTGTGAAGTTTATACACATTGTTAGGAAATTTTAGGGTCTTCAAAACCTGGGGGTTGTTCAACATATACTAATTCTTCAATTTCACCATTTAAGAATGCACTTTTAACATCCATTTGATATAGCAAGATATTGTGATGATTTGCATAAGCTAGCAAGATTCTAATAGCTTCTAGTCTAGCTACGGGTGCATAAGTCTCACCGAAATCCAAACCTTCCACTTGCGTGTAGCCTTGGGCGACGAGACGTGCTTTGTTTCGCACCACTTGACCATCTTCATCTTGCTTGTTCCGAAACACCCACTTTGTTCCTATAACATTGTGCTCTTTGGGGTTCGGTCTATCGACTAGCGTCCACACTTTGTTGCGTTCGAAGTTGTTCAATTCTTCTTGCATCGCCATCACCTAGTCTTCGTCATCCAT
The DNA here is from genome assembly GCA_019208055.1 of Stipa capillata. Taxonomy (NCBI): domain Eukaryota; kingdom Viridiplantae; phylum Streptophyta; class Magnoliopsida; order Poales; family Poaceae; genus Stipa; species Stipa capillata. The sequence continues at coordinate 28,726 of JAGXJF010000631.1, forward strand.
TGCTTCGTCGATCCTAGTTGGTTCCAAAGAAGACACAAAGGAGTAGTGCTCACAAAAGTTTGAAAGTCTAGTACGTGAGCGAGTTTGTGGACCTTTGTTTATGTCACTGATGATTCTGTCAACTGGATGACTATCTTGGATTTGCTTCATGAGCCTTGGGTGATGTGGACCACTTTGAGTTTGAAGCCTTGTTTGAGCTTCATCTTCGGCATTTGCTTCAGTGTCATCATTTCCTTCTTGGTGATCTCGACTTGAAGAAGGTGGTATGACATCTAGAGATGAAGTGCTCTCTTTGACTTCAACTGGCTTTACTTCTCCAATGGCCATATTCTTTGAAGCTTCAGTGGGAACAAGCTCATCTGCAACACTTGGCAATTGCTCTACTTGAGAGCCGTTAGTTTCATCGAATTGCACATCCACCGTTTCTTCAACTTTTCGTGTGAAATTGTTGAAGACTCGGTAAGTGTGCGAACTCGAGCCATAACCGAGAAACAAGCCTTCGTGTGATTTTGGAGCAAATTTAGATGTGCGGTGCTTATCTAAGATATAGCATTTAGATCCAAATACACGAAAGTATGCAACGTTTGGTTTGTTACCGGTTAGTAGCTCATAAGATGTTTTCTTCATGAATTTGTGTAGATAGAGCCTGTTGATGGCGTGACATGCGGTGTTGATGGCATCCGCCCAAAATCGGTTTGGCGTGTTGTATTCATCAAGCATTGTACGCGCCATCTCGATTAGGTTCGATTCTTCCTTTCAACAACACCGTTTTGTTGAGGCGTGTAGGCGGCGGAGAACTCATGGTTGATGCCTTCTTCATCGAGGAAGTCATCTACATTTGTGTTCTTGAACTCCGTCCCGTTGTCGCTTCGCACTTTCTTGATCTTCAACTCAAATTCATTCTGTGCTTTTCTTGCAAATCTCTTGAAGCATTCTTGGGTCCTAGCTTTATCCTCAAGAAAATATACCCAAGTGAATCTAGTAAAGTCATCTACTATTACAAGACCGTAAGCGTTACCTCCGAAAGCTCTTGTAGGTGTTTGGACCAAATAAGTCCATGTGAAGAAGCTCGAGAGGACATGTGGTTGACATGACGGACTTGGAGGGATGTTTTGACTTCACTTGCTTCCCGGCTTGACAAGCACTACAAAGTCTATCCTTTTCAAAAGATACGTTAGTGATTCCAAGGATATGTTTACCTTTCACCAATTTGTCGAGGTTCCTCATTCCTACATGTCCAAGTCTTCGGTGCCATAGCCAACCTTTTGAAGACTTTGCAATCAAACATGTGGTCACTTGAGGACCTTTAGAGAAATCAACAAGATATAGATTGCCTTTTCTTATTCCTTTGAAGACTAATGTTTGATCATCACTTTTAGTTACTTGGCAATCAATTTTAGTGAATAATACATTAAGATCAAGATCGGTTAGTTGAGCAATGGACATTAAGTTGAATCCAAGGGACTTGACAAGCATAACATTGCAATAGATTTGTCTTTGGATATTGCTACTTTACCTAGTCCCATTACCTTTCCCTTACCATTGTCTCCAAATGTAATGCTTCGTGAAGGTGAAGCATTTGGCATGAACTCATCAAACATGCTTTCGTCTCCGGTCATGTGATCGGTGCATCCACTATCAAGCACCCATTCTCGTCCTCCGGAGGCGTAGCTCTACAAAACAATTAGTTTCTTTTAGATACCCATATCTTCTTGGGTCCGTGAATGTTAGTGGTTGAAACATTGTTAGATGTGTCAAATACATTGGGTGCAAGGTTAGCGATGTGATCTTTGCGTACCCAAATGGTTTTGCTAGAGGTCACATCTCTACTCTTGTGCCCAATGAATTTGGCATATACTTTACCCTTTTGGGTTTTTGCTAATCTATAGTTGGCATTATGGTTAGCATGCATGGATGCATAATCTTTACTAGCATAGCCACTAAAATGAGTGAGATCGATATTCTTCCCTCTTCCAAGCACCCACTTGGTCTTGGGATATTGCTCGGGTTTCCACTTGGTTCCATCCGAGTTGTAGCTTGGGATGAAGCCTAACCCTTCTTTCTTCGAATTCATCGATTGCTTGCTAAGAAGCTCTCTCAGAGATTCGCTTCCTTTACGGCACTTGAAGAAGCCAACCTCAAGGATGGTCTTCATCCTAGCATTCTCACTCATAACATCTATGGTCTCCTTAGATGGAGGGTTAGAAGAACAAGAGACCATAATAGCATTTGAAGATATAACATTTGAGTGTATGGTGCTAGATGATGTAGATGGAGACATGTCATTGGATGATGCAATGCATTTCAAGCATGGAGGATTAAAGCCTTCTTGATCTTCACTAATTTGTTTGGCGATGAGAGAATCATTCTCAAATCTAAGTTCATCATGAGCCACTTTTAGAGACTCAAGATCTTGCTTTTTGTTGAGGAACTCAACTTCAAGCTTCTCATGATCCTCTACTAGTGATTCATGAGCCTTAGTGAGAGCAAGGTGCTTTGACTTGAGTTTATTCAACTCACGAGTCAATTCCTTATTCTTCTCCATCTCATCAACAAGCAAACTCTCTTGATCTTCAAGGATAATTTCTTGTTCCATGACAGTTTTAGCAAGAGTTCTATAGCTTGGTTTTATGTTCTCTAATTCTTCACTCATGAGGTCATCATCACTATCATCATAGTTGGGAGATTTTGAAATTACCTTAGACCCTTTAGCCATGAGGCATGTGGGGGACTCGTTGTCGCTTGGCAAGTCGAAGAGTGACCGTGCCTTTGTCGGTGAAGACCATGCGAGTCCTGCCATCCCTGTTTCGGAGTCTGAGGTAGAAGCTTCGGAGCTTGAAGAGTTGCTTGCGTCTGAATCCCACTCCTTGCCAAGATAGGCTTTTAGCCTTGTACTTGTTCTTCTTGTAGTGTTTGGCCTTGGAGTGATGCTCCTTCTTGTCAGACTTCTCCTTCTTCTCATCCTTGTCTCCCTTGTGACCTTTGTCTTTTCTCTTGTCCTTCTTGTGAAGAGGACAGTTGGCAATGAAGTGGCCGGTCTCCCCACACTTATAGTACTTTCTCTTCTTGGGATCTCTTGAGGAGGAGCCTTCTTTTCTTCTCAGTTCGTGCTTCTTGAATCTTCCACCCTTTTGGAACCTGTTGAACCTTCTAACCAAGAGAGCAAGGTCCTTTCCAAAAGAGTCTCTCATCTCTGCTTCATCACTTGATTCTTCAGATTCTTCTTCAGATGAGGAATCTGTCTTCTTGGCCTTCAAGGCAATGGCTCTTCGAGACCCTGATCTAGTAGAGTGCAGCTCTTTCTTTTCTTCAATGATCATCTCATGAGCATTGAGTCTTCCAAGGGCTTGAGAGGGAGTCAAAGACTTGAAATCTGCTCTTTCTTGAATGAGTGTGCACAATGTGTCATACTTTTCATCAAGAGACATGAGGAGCTTCTTGACGATGACTGTATCTGTAATATCTGTTGCACCCAGTCCTCGAAGCTCATTTGTGATGGTTGTGAGTCTTGAGTAGATGCTTCGGACTGACTCTTGATCTGAACCTCTGAACCTGTTGAATTGGCTTCGAAGAACATCAGTTCTGGAGTCCTTGACTGACTCTGTGCCTTCATACACTTCTTCAAGCGTGTCCCAGATCTTCTTCGCGGTTCTGAGAGTGCTGATTCTTCCAAACTCATCATCACTCAGTGCGCCGAAGAGTATGTCACAGGCTTGAGCGTTCAGCTGTTTCTTCTTCTTGTCAGCATCGGTGGGTTGATCTTCACTGGTGACATCACATCCATTCGCAATGACTTTCCAGATTTCGAAGTCAATTGCTTCAAGATGCATCCTCATCTTGTGCTTCCAACCTGCATAGTTAGTCCCATCGAAGATAGGTCTATGTGAAGAACTTCTATAGTTCCCGGAAGTCGACATACCTTTCTCCTTGGTGGTTAAACCAAATCAATAGCAAGAGGAGACCTAGCTCTATACCAATTAAAAGATCGAGGTTTATCGACTAGAGGGGGGGTGAATAGGAGATTAACAAATTTTAACAAATTTGTTGCTTAGCATGCAAATGGGGAAGCAGATTAAAAGTGAAGCAGCAGAGAATCAAATAACAAACAACTCTAATGGAGGACAAACACAAAGTAAAGAGCTGAAATCAAAGACAAGAGGATTTAACCCGAAGTTCAAGTTGTTGGCAACAACTCTACGTCTTCGTTTAGAGAGGCTGAGCACTTAGCTCCGAAGACACACAGTCTTCACCTTTTTCTCCTTGAGCTTGTGTCCACTTAGGATCTGCTCAACACTCTTGGTGGATCTTGAGGTGATCCCCGGACCTTCACAAACGTTGGAGGCGATTCCACAAGTTGGAGCTCTTCCAAGACACCTAGCCGGCTAGGAGATGCCAACTCTCCAAGAGTAACAGCTCAGATCTGCTAGGCTCGAAGAAGCTCAGCTTGAATGCTCAATCCAAAGCTCAAATCTCTCGAATGCTTTCCTCTCACAAAGGGGATCTCAATGGAGTCAAAGAGGAAAGGGAAAACACAGGGAGAGAGTACTTTTTGCGCTAAGTGTCCTCCCGAGCCCGCAGGGGGTCGGGGGCTATTTATAGCCTGTCTGCAGAAAAGAGTCGTTGGACTCAGAGATTCTCTTCCGGTCCAACCGGAAGACAAAACCGGTAGCACCGGGATTCAAACCAACGGTGAGATCTGAAGAACGAATGATGCACAGCGAAAGGCTTCACCACGAAGGCGGTAGGTCCGGATGGAACGCGGTCACACCGGGATGAAGAATGTGCTCACCAGAGCAACTTCCAGAAGTGAATCCCGGTTGTGCCGACTTTGAGGGCGGTTGTGCCGGGTATGAAGAAATGGCGCATTCTTCCTCACAGAGAAGAAAAACGGCTCAACCGGAAACATACCCCGGTACATCCGCTTCAGCAAAAGGCCTAAGTCCAGAAGATGTTCTCGGTGCAACCGGAAGACAGAACCGGTGCAACCGCAGACACATGAAGAATAGGACTTAGTCTGAGACAAACTTGGCCCTAAGTCCAGAAGAGATTCCCGGTGCAACCAGAAGACAAACCCGGTGCAACCGCGGATAACTCAGGAGGCGACTTAGACTAGGGCATCAAAACGACCTAAGTCCAGAGAGGATTCTCGGTGCAACCGGAAGACAAACCCGGTGCAACTGCAGACAAACAAACAGGACTTGGTCTAGGGTACAGAAGCATATCCCGGTAGCACCGGACGTCCAAACCGGTCGTACCGGTTTCCGGAATATCAAACTAGGGCAAACCCTAAGCGGCAGGGTTCCCTAACTCTCCAACACAGAGGCCATTCTCGGCAGCACCGGATTCAAGACCGGTTGTGCCGCAACTGAAGCTCTTCAAGGTTGAGACTGCTAAGTCCTCAAACATTGCATCAGAGGCCAATCCCGGTACAACCGATTCTTCAAACCGGTACAACCGAGAGTCACTGTCTGTGTTTCAGAAAGAGATTTCAAAAGAATTTCTTTGAGATTTGAATTGAGCACATAAGAAGATCCTTCCTAGAGCTTAACTTATCTGACCCCTCTTGATAGGCGGCTTGTCCTATAGACTCAAATGATCTTTGATCATATAAACACTACAAAATCTCCACTAATCTTCTAGATCCAAGCCTTTCTTCAACATCAATTTTTAGGGGTCGTCATTCATCGGTTAAACCAATCACCTGGGGACTAATCACCTGTGTACACTTAGTAAACTATTAGTCCCTTAATCGTTTGTCATTAATCATCAAAATCCATTAGGGGCACTAGATGCACTTTCAGCTTCTTTACTTTCTCATCTATTTCTTCATTGATCTGTTGTGAGAGTCTGTCCATCTCCTCTAGAATGAGCTTGTCATTCTCTATGTCTGCTTCAGACATTTGTGGTTCAGACACAGGCTCTTGAATTGAGAGTGCCCCTTGGCAACACAACATTTTCAACTGAGGTCTTCTTGACCTTCCTTACAACTTGCTTGGGCTTCTTAGCAGCAGCTTTGCTCAAAGATAATTGATCAGCATCTAATGAGGACCTTGTCCTCTTGGATGAAACTGGCTGTGCTGAACTGGACTAACCAATTTTAGATGCTGCAGCAGCAGCTTTCTTCTTAGCAGCTTTTTTCCCTATAGGCTTTCTGCTGAGCTTTTCTTCTTTGAAGAGCTTCCTCTCTCAGCCTCAGCCTCTCCCTCTCTTGATCAGAGTCTGAGATAGCAATCTCTCTGCTTGACTCTTCGGGATCTGACCATTTGAGACCACTATCCTCTCTTTCAGAACCTGAAGACATCTGTAGAAACGAGAAAGATGAAAAAGAATAAGGAAAGAGGTGCTCCCAAATGCAGAAGATGATTGCTGTATTGGCCACCTGTGTGAGGACAAGGTGACACAAGTGAGGACTTAGAGCCAAACTAGCGATCTCTGCCCGTGGAATAGGCATACCTGTGTGACAGGTGAGACCATAGTGGTGACACAGCTATGCAAGGAAGCGGAAGGCAGATTTGTGAAAACTAGGGTTTAACAAGATTTTGCCCCTAGGTTTCGAGCTAGATGTGTTCAGAAAGCTAAACAAAAGCTAAACCAACCCTAATTAAGGACAATGCGCTATTGATTAAGTTCTTGAGCGATTGCATTGACATGAAGCTAGGTTTAAGCACAAGAGGGGTTGGCTGATGCTTACTTTGATCGAAAACTTTGCAAGGCACGGATGAAACGATGCTGAAGCACCTTGGAAAGCTTCTCTGACGAGTTGAAAATCTTTGGTAGGACGGAAACCGTGATTTCGACGAAAACTCGAGAAATTGGCGCTCAGCGGAAGTTTGGGGTTTCTGTGGTCAAACAGAGTTTTCTGAGAAACGCGAGTTCCTTTATATAGGCCAAGAGATTTTGAAGTGGCTGTGTCACAGCTGACAAGATGACCTGTGACACAGGTGAGTTAAAAGATTCCCTATGACCTACGGAATTCAAACGAATTCACCTGAGACACAGATAGAGAGAATTTGATAAGTTTTTCATCTAGAACACCAGGATAGAGAGAATTTGATAAGAGAGAAAGCACTTGAGCACTATCAGATGGTCCTTATGAAATCTTCTCAACGTCAGTTTGCCAGAAATCAAACAAGCAAAGCTAAAACTGACAAGAGTTGATCTAGAAAAACCCAGATAGGATTGAAAAACATGCACACAAAAGATGTGCATAAACAGCTCAGCGAAAACTCTCAACTCAAGGCATACCTGTATCACACAGGAAGGTGACACAGATGAAAGACATAGACAGCATAAACAATATGAACATATGAGCTAGACACTGAGCAAACCTTTTCTAGCAAGTTTGAGACATCAATGATATTCAATTCACTCCTCAGAGCACAGAACCTAATCTCATCTAAAGGCTTGGTGAAAACATCAGCTAATTATTTTTCAGTCCTTACATGGCATATCTGTATATCTCCTTTCTCCACATGATCTCTAAGGAAGTGGTGTCTCACTTCAATGTGTTTGGATCTTTGGTGGTGTACTGGGTTGTTGGCTAACTTAATTGTACTTTCATTATCACAGAAGAGGAGTACTTGCTTAAAAGATATGTTGAAATCTTTTAAGGTCTACCTCATCCATAATAATTGAGCACAACAACTACCAGTAGCTATATACTCAGCTTCTGCAGTGGAGAGGGCTATTGAGTTTTGTTTGTTGGATGACCAGGACACCAAGGAGTACCCTAGGAATTGACAAGTACCTGAGGTGCTTTTTCGATCAACCTTACACCCTGCATAGTCACTATCAGAATAGCTAACTAGCTCAAAATTTGCACCTTTGGGGTACCACAAACCAAACCCTAAAATTTGAATTAAATATCTTAGAATCCTACGTACTGCCACTCTGTGACAGTCCTTAGGGTTAGCTTGGAATCTAGCACACATGCATACACTCAACATAATATCTGGCCTAGATGCACATAAGTATAACAAAGAACCTATCATGGATCTAAATTCTTTCTAATCAACAGATTTACCTTCAATGTTTAAGTCCAGATGACCATTAGTTTGCATGGGGGTGTGAATAGGCTTTGCATCCTTCATGCCAAACTTGGTGATGATGTCCTTGGTGAACTTTTCTTGTGAGATAAATGTCCCTTCCCTGAGTTGCTTGATTTGAAGTCCTAGGAAGTACTTGAGTTCTCCATCCAAAGACATCTCAAACCTCTTGGTCATCATCTTGCTAAACTCATCACTCATTGAACGGTTAGTACTACCAAATATTATGTCATCGATATAAATTTGGCACACAAATAAGTTCTTTCCACTTTTCTTAGTGAATAGAGTTGTCTACTAAGCCCATTATAAATCCATTCTTGATCAAAAATTCTTTCAATGTATCATACCATGCCCTAGGTGCTTGTTTTAGACCATAAAGTGCTTTGTGTAATTTGTAGACATGATGTGGTTTCTTAGCATCTTTAAAACCAGGTGGCTGCTCAACATATACTAGTTCAGAAAGTTTACCATTTAGGAAGGCTGACTTCACATCCATTTGGTAGAGCTTGATGTTATGATGAGCAGCATATGCAAGTAGAATCCTGATGGCTTTAAGTCTTGCTACTGGAGCAAATGTTTCACCAAAGTCTAGACCTTCCACCTGAGTGAAGCCTTGGGCAACTAGTTTGGCTTTGTTCCTCACCACCAGTCCATTTGTGTCTTGTTTGTTCCTGAAGACCTACTTGGTTCCAATGACATTGTGGTCATGGGGTCTTTCCACCAGGGACCAGACTTGATTTCTTTCAAACTGATTCAGCTCTTCATGCATGGCATTTATCCAATCAGCATCCTTGAGAGCTTCATTTACAGTTCTGGGTTCAACACTGGAGACAAAAGAGTAATGTTCACAGAAATTTGCAATACAAGAACGAGTAGTCACTCCCCTATTAATGGCACCAATGATTTGGTCAACAGGGTGATCCTTCTGTAGCCTGCTGATCACAAGGGGTTCGCAGTCAACCACCTGTGTCACAGCTATTGGTGTTGCCTGTGACACAGCTGGTTCTTCCTGCGACATAGCTGGCTGAGACAGGTCCTCTGCATCCAGTTGATCATTGGCTGGGTTGTACTCGAACTCGATGTCTTGCTCTCCAGTGTCTTCACACAGTGGTGGAGTAGGTGGTTCATGAATACTTTGTGAGGCAGATTCCTCCTTGACAGTAGGTCTGATCTCACCAGTGGATTTCTTGAGAATATCCTTACTCCCTACATCATTAGCAACTTGCTCTCCTTGGGAGCCATAAAACTCATCAAAGTCTACATCTATAGATTCTTCAACAACCTTTGTGAAGGTGTTAAAAACTCTATAGGCATGGGAGTTAGTGGAATAACCAAAGAAAATACCAACATCAGATTTAGCTTCAAACTTAGAGAGGCGTTTGCCTTTTCTCAGTATGAGACAGTTGGCTTGGAGTTGTTAAGCCGCTCATACGGTGTCTTCTTGAGTAGTGGATGTAGATATAGTCTGTTGATGGAGTGGCAGGCAGTGTTGACAGTTTCAGCCCAAAATCTTGGTGAAGTCTTGTACTTATTGAGTAGTGTCCTTGCCATCTCTATCAATGTTCTGTTCTTCCTTTCCACCACACTATTTTGCTGTGGAGCATGTCGACTTGAGAATTCATGCTTGATTCCATGCTTGTCCAGAAATGCCTCTACCTTGAAATTCTTGAATTCACTCTCATTGTCACTCCTGACCTTGACCAGATTTACTTTCCACTCATTTTGCACTCTGACTATGAGATGCTTGAATTTCTTGTAAACCTGTGTCTTTTCCTTCAAAAAGAATACCTAGGTATAGCAAGAAAAATCATCTACAATCACAAAATCATACTTGTTACCTTCCAAGCTCTCATATGTAATAGGACCAAATAGGTCAATGTGTATGAGCTCAAAAGGAGTGGTGGTGGTCATGATGGTCTTGGGACGATGGGCAGCTCCAACTTGTTTGCCGGCTTGACATGAACTGCAGGGTTTGTCCTTTTCAAATTTCATCTTCTCCAAGCCTATGACATAGTCATGTTTGCTCAGCTTGTTGAGAAGTTTCATCCCTGCATGTCCTAGACGCCTGTGCCACAGCCAGCCGACACTGGTCTTGGCCATGAGGCACCATGGAGCTGCTGCAGGCTGTTCATTGAAGTTAACAATGTACAATTTTCTAGATCTACAACCTTTGAACACTTGTGAATCATCAGATAGTTTAGAGGCTATAACCTCATCAGGATAGAAGGTGACTTTCATACCCGTGTCACACAGCTGTAACACAGACATAGACTATAGCCTATCTGATCCACAAGCATAACATTTGATAATGAGTGATGTTCAGATATGGTAACTTTACCAATACCATTTACCTTTCCCTTGGAGTAATCTACATAGATCACATTGCTTGGCAGATTCTCATTGGTGATCTCTACAAACTCCTCCCTGCCTCCAGTCATATGTTGTGTATATCCACTGTCCACAACCCAATCAGTTCTACTAGAGACAGTGTCCTTTGATTATTTGGCCATGAGGCAAAGAGGAGCAGAGATGGATGACAGCTGATCAGCCTTGGCATTGATGTTGGAGCTGTGTGACCTGGCTATGTCACAGCTGGACACATCAGTCATGCTGATGGCAATGCCTGCAACTTCTCCTTCCGCTTCAGATTCTTCCTCTGAGTCTGAATCATCAGATATCCAAGCTTGTCCAACATATGCTCTTGCAGTAGTTTTTTTCTTGGCATAAGTTGGATGCTTGTTGTTGAAAGTCTTCTTCCTCCCATGGAAGTCTTTCTTCTTCTTGTATTGACTGTTATCCTTCTTCTTGGTTGGACAATCAGTAGCAAAATGACCCTTTTTACCGCACTCAAAACATTTGTTATCCTTGACTAGTTTCTTGCCTTTGAATCTGTCACTTGAGCCAAATTGCTTCTTGTTCCTATAGAATTTTCTGAAGTTTCTTGTGAGCAGATTTAGCTCAGTTTCTTCTCCACTGGTCATCTCCTCATCCAGGTCTTCACTACCTTCGCTTTCATTTTGTGAAGCTGAGGCAGTAGTCTTCAATGCAATATTCTTCTTGAGTGAGGAGGATAGGCTGTGCTTGCTTTCCTGCTTGATCTCCATTTCACGTGTTAATATCCTTCCTAACACTTCTGTGGGCTTCATCTGATCAAAGCCGTCCTTCTCTTTCAGCATCAGTACAAGAGTTCTATAGGGCTTTGGCAGCACTGATAGAAACTTCTTAATCATGTCTTCATCATCAACTCGGTTTGATCCAAGTGCCCTTAGCTGATTTGTGATGATGGTGTCTTAAGAATAGAGAATTTATGTCTTCACCATGTTCATACTCAAATCTTTCCAGCTTTGATTCCAGCAGGCTTCTCTTGGACTTCTTTAGAGTGTTACTGCCCTCATAGATCTGCTCTAAAGTGTCCTAGATTTCCTTGGCAGAATCCATGGTGCTGACCCTGTTGAAATCATGTTCTTGAAGGCCCATGAATATAGCTGTGGCAGCTCTTGCATTATTCTGGATATTTCTCTTATCGTTAATGCTTGGTATTATGTTGTCTTCCAACCTGTAACCTGCATTCACAACCTCCCAAACATCTGAGTCTATGGCGATAAGATGCATTTGCATCTTTCTTTTCCAGAATGCATAGTTAGTTCCATCAAAGATAAGGATTTTACCTCATAGCCCGACATCCTTTAAACTCTGGCTGTTATGCCAATTCAAAGAGCAACCTGATCTGATACCAATTGAAAGGATCATAGGTGCCGACTAGAGGGGGGTGAATAGGTGGCTAATCAATTTTAAACAATTACTTTAGTTTATCAAGATTAAAGACTTAACTGGTTGAAGGGTTTTGCTAGCCGTATAACAGGTCAACTACCCAGGCAGTATTTGATATGTAAATTAACACACAGCTGTCACACAGGTGGCTAACACAGGTAAGCTGAAAACCCTAAACAGATGTATATGACAAATAGCTGTGCAACAGGTAACTGGCACCAATATGAGATAAGCAATAACGCAACTGTGACACAGCTAGATTAACACAAGCAATGAGATAGGATTGCAGCTAGGTTATATATAACAGTAGATCACACAAGCATGCAAACCAGATGAGCAAGTAAGTACAGAATGGAAAGTGCTCAGAGAGACAAGAGATTTTTCACCGAAGTTCCCATTCTTTTCAGAGATGGTACGTCTCCGTTGGAGAGGCTACTCCGAAGAGATGACCAGCACTGAATCGTGCTTGTTCTCCGAGTACCTGAGTTTTTAGGTCTCTTTCTCTTGCTTGTGGAAGTCTTTTCGCCTTGCAGTAGGTAGAATTCAGATCATCTTCACAGACTACTGTACCAGCCTACACAAGCTTGGGTGGTCACAGCAACTCCTACGCTTGTCTAGGAGTAGACACTCCAAGAAAGAATTTGCAACAACTCTTGGAGGAACCAATACTCTCAGCTCAAAGTTCTAACTCTCACTTGAACTAAGACTTGGGAAGGTTTGCTTCTGTTCAAGAGAAAAGAGGTTTGCAACGGTCGAAATGGATTGCAGAGCTTTTTATAAAGGTTGAGGTCTAAGACCTCCCCTGGTCCCCTATATATAGAGTCCACAGGCACCTGACCGTTACACTCATGCCACGTAGGATTAAGTGACTCACCGGTGACAGGCACCGGTGACACAGCTAATCACAACGCACAATGGTAACCAGCTCAGGCAGACTGACACCTGTATTACCGGAGGCTGACACAGGTGAAACCCTAACTGACGTAGTCTCACTACTCAGCCTGGTCCTGGCACATTACATACCCTCAGCGCACACACTAACTCTGATGCCTACTCAGGAGAGAACCTCCAACAATCTTCTGACTCCGCAGACAGACCATTGCAGTGCAGTTCCCTTAGCATTTACAAGCTCTCCCCTGGCACAGATATGTACCTGAGTCATAGAGCGGTTATTCACCTGTGAGACAGCTGTGCCACACAGATAACTTTGGCTCTAGGGTTTTAGGAAGCTAGCACAGCAGTGTGCTAGCACAATCCCAGTTTCACACTTGTGCAAAACTGTTGTTATAGGGCCAATGACCTCAAGGCATCAGTGCCGCTGTCCAACACTCTGAGCATTGAGCAAAAGAACCTCTAAAAATCATTGCTACTTGATCCCTCTTGATAGTATAGGTGTTTCCTAAGGACTCAAGAAAACTAGCAAATCTAGGCTTCAGCTTCCACCCACTGTAGTCACGGCCCTTGACGCATCAAGCCACCATCACCTTGCTTGCAACTCCTTGCACAGCACCGGCTTCTTCACAGCTGTGGCACAGCTGCCTAGCGCAGCTATCTCCTTGTCCTGGAAACCACCTTTGTACTTTTGGGTGGTCATACTTTCCTGGATGAATCCTTTTCATGGAATCTACTTATCCTGCTTACACTCATTGTAAATATTAGATTCCAGTTTAGGTTGCCATTAACCATCAAAACCATTTAGGGGCCTGGATGCTCTTTCACCGGTAGAGGGTGTTTTTCGCTCGTCTCGGTGGTGTGGCGAGGCCCCGTGCGTTGATGGCGGTTTAGCCCCTCTTCTCCGCTAGACATGGATGCCAATGCCGCAGCCTCGATTTTGGTTGGGGTAGCATAGACTGCGGGCAATGGTCTAGTGTAGCAAGGGCTGCAAGATGATTGGCCCGCGCGATGTGTAGTCTGTGCGCCAGGCGGTGCAAGTCGGGGTGGTGGCCCTGGAAGGTCATGACGGCAAGCTGCAAAGGGTGCAGAAGTTCTCATGGATTTCGGGATGGAGGCCCTGGGTTGCGGCAAGCCGCGTAGTGGCAGTCGCTGCGAGCGGCGCAGGGTTTGGATGCGCGCTTTCACCTCCACCAAAGTTGTGGTGGCCCATGCCTGCTCCTCCCACAGCGGTTTTGGCTTTTCTTTCCTAGCAGCGGCAGCAGTGTGGTGGTGCGGTTTTGGGCGGCGGTAGTGGGTTCTCCCTGTTCTGGCGAGAGGCGTCTTTCATGCTCCTCTTGGTGTCTGTTAGCGCCTTCCTACACCCTTCCTGTGTAGGTCATGCCAGATTTGGTCTGTTTAGTGGGGGCACGAGGTGTCCATGGTGCAGCGGGGCTCTCATTTGACAACGGTTTTAGGCAGGGGTTTTCGTGTCCCATGCTTTGCTTGGTGGTGTGGCTCAAGTGCTTCTCTTCACCCGCGATGTCTTCTTCTCTCCTTGTAGTGGGGTCAATGTCGGATCTGGCTCTCTGCGGGTGGTGTGAGGCGCTTTGTTGGCTAGTGTGCACATGAGTTCATCTTTGGAGGGGCATGTGGCTTAGAGGCCTTGGTGCTTTTCGATTTTCGTTGGATTGTCAGTCAGGTGTGTGGCACGTTTGTCCATGAAGTCCGTCGCTTTGTCGACCATGGGGATCCTTAAGTGCCCTTTGTATCTGGTTTTCATCTGGTTTTTCCTAATTAATTGGACAACTCTTTTGTTCTATAGTGAATTGCAGGAACTCCCTACCCTTTCGAGGTTTCTCGGAAAAAAAAGTCTTTCTATTAAAACATGGAAAAAAAATACACCCTACCATATCTCATCCATATCCAACCTGATGGACTGATATGCTCATAACACAGATATCAATATCATTATAGAGTCAGTAGCAAGTCATTAAAATGAAATGCAGAATTGAAAGAAATTTGCGTGCGGTGTAGATCCAACCTTGGCATCTCACTTGGAAATATTCTTCATCGCTATAACGTGCACAGATAACCTGAACGAATAAATCCCAGCACAAAGAATAATAATTTCATTGCAGGAAACAGCAGCAAAGAGCAAACAGAGAGTTAAGCTAGGATTTCAGTCACAGGATATAAGCCCTTACTGCTGGATTTGGAAAAGGCACTCCGTCCAGTCCTTCAGGAACCAGCTGGCAACACATGTAGACATAAACAAAAGTAACCCAAATTACAGGTCAGGACTGAACAATTTAAACTCCACCAAACAGCTTCAGGCTTGAAGAAAGTACCTCCTCCTTGATTTCAAACACGGTGACAACTGTCATTTCGCCCTCACATTGCTCCACGCTTAAGCTTGAGAACTATAAGTCAGCCCAATACTCCAATGAAAATTAGCACTTATGGAAACACTCAAATAACAACGCAACTCCGTGGCAGAAGTAGACACTAAACTCTTTAAGTCCTCAGACATAAAAATCCAAACATCAATCCTTTTGATATCTCCATAAAACACCACATTTTGCATTTTTTCCATGATCATAGACAGAAAAGGCAACAGTACCCGTGCTTCAGAAAATCTGCTTAAGAAGAAACCAAATCCTCTTATGCTTGTAGAAGAGTCTCTTATGCATTCCTAAACCTGTTTCAGCTGCCTCGATTTTGTTCAATGCAACATGATTTCCTCCTTTTTGGTTTCCACTCAAAAAATTGCAATTCACTCAATTGACAAAGGAGGGTATTGCTGGAATACAGGTAGGCTACGTCAGCACAAAATTAAAGACAAATCTGCAGCCCAACCAAACGGCCAGCTTTTCAGCAGCTTTTGTCAACGGTAGCTGTGGGCTTTGTAGTGTAAATTCAGCTGTTTGAAAAAACTGTCTTCTGTCAGCTTTTTGCAATGTGTTGAAGCTTCAGTGCTCATTTTCTAAAATGCTGTAAATGATTTGGATCAACCAAAAGCCATATGTTCACTTTTTCACAGCCACAGCAGCTTTTCCAGACAGCCAGCCAACAGCAGCTTTATCAACAGCCACAGCCCAACCAAACAGGCCCTAAACCAGGAATCAAGCGAGTAGGAGAGCATGAACTGTTACTGCTACACATGCAGTGCAGCAGATAAATGAGTGGAAAAAGCCATCCACGTACTCTTATCGATCCTCGTGATCACACGAATCTTCCATGTGCTCCTAGTTTGACGTAGCCAAAAATCGACAGTAAAGCAACTATAAGAATGTCATAGAAATGATTAACAACACAGGAATGATTATACAAGCTTCCATGAGTTCCTAGTGGAATGATTATACAAGCTTCCATGTGTTCCTAGTTTAATTTTCTCTTCCCAACGTTCCCATAAAACCATTCTCCGACAGCCTCATCAAGAACTAGCATTTAACCTCCTAACATACAGGACTCAAGTTACGAATCGAACCTCCTAAAATGCTGCACTGCCATCATAAGATTAGAGGCCCAGATGCACCCAAGGTCATCCAGAAATTCCAAAGATCACGACATTCAGGCAGAATTACACATCACAGCTCCGAGCTATCCATTCATGTCCCTGTGGAAAATTGGAAGTACTACACAGTACACACCATGTACCAAGCAGCTTACCCGATTTCTGACCAAACATATCATTTAAATACTCGTGAGAGTCAGAATTAGCTTATAAGATCTTATACATCTTATATTACACACACTTATTTGAGACTGCATGGATATTCCACCGTGAACAGGACAACTCAGCAGTAAATATGTACATAAATAGAATTATTCTCTGTGCCCTGCTTTTATGTCTTGCGACATCTCTTTATTTAAATAGGCTGACCGTAATTTCCATTTGGGTGTTCTTTACATTGGTTCAGCTTCTGAAAAAGTTGGTATTGCATTTCAGTTTATTGCGAGGTTTGGGTTGCTCCTTTCACTTGTTAAATTATGCATGAAGAATAGGAATGTCTATGATCTGGACTATTTCAAAAGTTCGACTAAAAAGTAAGATACTTCAGTTTTGTACCTCTGATAACTTCGCTGATGTGGGCAGCGAGCAGAGCTCCCTAGGTTCTGTGGCAAAAACAATTTTTTTCCCCGGCCTTTTTGGATCGCAGGAAGTAGAAAACGTAAAAATAGAAAAAAAAATAGAAATGATAGGTCACCACTAGGAATTTCTATAGGATTTCAAAAACATATGAATTTTAGAAGCGATGCTTATGGATGAGTTCACAGGAAATACATATAGAAATTTTGGAGGAACGAAAGAGAGAGAGAAGAGAGAGAGGGATAATCTGTTGGACTTTCAAAAAATGAGGTTTGAGCTTTGAATTTCCTATATGGATTTGAGGACATATAAATGTTTTCTATAGAAATTTGACAACACCAATCCTATAATCCAAAGAGTTATTATAGAAAAAAATTCGAAGGATTAGAGTCATCTCAAAAATCATATGAAGATCCTATAATCCAATAGGACCCTAAATCTTGTGGAAGCGAAGGAGTTGGCCCTGACCCGATATTTTTCTTTGAGAGGAAGGCCCTGACCCGATTAGTACGTGGGCGATTAATCGGGCCAAATCCCAGTTCACAACTTTTGGCAGCAATCGGCTTCCCTTTCCCGCCATCACGCTCTGCCGTTTGCCGGTCAGAATCCATCTCCTCCACGGTAGACTTTTTCCTCTCCACCGTTCCGTGCCTTTCTTTCCTCCTCCCTCCCCACCACCGCTGTGCACACCCACACCCACACCCACACCCACACACACTAAAACCCCTCGAGATCGATCTAGTCCTCTGCTGGTATGGAGGACGAGAGGGTTGAGGCCATGGAGATCGATGAGCAGCAGCAGCAAGAAGTCACCGCTGCTGTGCCCGACGACTTCAACGCCGACTACCTCTGAATCTACTGCGGTAAAGCACTGGAGTGATTTCTTCCACCCTTAAATCTTATGCGTGGAATGGATAAGGGAAAAGAAGTTGAAACGGGAGGCAGATTTGTATTCCTTATTTATTGTAAGGTTCCACGAAAAGGTTCAGTTTTCGCAGCACATTTTATTAGTTCTATGTTTATTGCTGTTATTATGCTTTTATGCCTCAAAATGCGCAAGCAATTTGCAAACTAATTCTCACGCCAAGAATTAACTTTGGTCGATTGTCTTGCTCTGCATCAACCAAATTTTGTTTTCTGTAGATGCAAAGCATCCACGATGTGATCAGACATACATTGGGAGTCGGGAGCTTTCGTTTACACTGGAGAATGACATCTACCTGCGGTTCCAGTCCTTTTACACTGCAGCTGAACTGGAGAGTTCTATCAAGGAGAAGTGCCCTTTCAAGATTGATATTGGACCTGTCTACAGTTTAGATGTATGTTGTAGCATCATTAAACATGTCAATTATTTATCTTCTTGATTTAATTTTCTTTATTATGTTCTATGTGCTCTTTCCCATTGAAAATATTTTTTGTAGCCTGCAAAGTGATGCCTACGCCCAATCTGGCAATAATGTCTTTGTACCAGTGGAGAGGGAACTTATTTTTGATATTGTAAGAAGGGACATGCCACGTTTTTTTCCTTCATCTGAGTGTGCCTCCTGTTATCGTTGTGCAACTGTTCAGACTGTGAACACTTTCAAAATTCCCAGGATATATCTGATTATGATGATGTTCGCTACTGCTACTCTGGAGCCGACACCTGTCTGGACTGCTGGCCCTTAATGACCATTGTTATCAAAATCCTGGATTATTCACTTAGAGGCATGTTGTTGTGTAATGCAACTGCTTTAAGCATACATGACGTTCACATTGTTGCTATCAAAATCCTGGATAACTCACTTGAATTGCAGACTTGCAGTCTATTACTTTCTTGTCAAACTTGCAGTCTATTACTTTCTTGGTCTGCTTTACTAGTAACAATTGAAAGTGTGTTTGCGATTTTGGTTTCAATCACGTACTGTGGGTATATAATGGCCGCCGTGGTGTCCATTGCTGGGTCTGTGATAGTAGAGCAAGAAAGTATGTTCAAAAGAACCTTTTCTTTCTTTCCTAGATTGGTTATCGTGAAATTCATCTTTATTTGCCTTTTAGGCTCAGCAATGAACAAAGGGCTGCAATTGCTGACTACTTCCGTGTTTATAAGGTGCTATTTCTCAATTCATGACTCCAGAACCCCCCACCCCCACCCCCCTTCTCCTTTTGAAATATATTTACCGACCCCCGCCTCCACTTCCTCCTCCTTTAGAAATATATTTACCGGTACTGCTTTTTTTTCAGGGTGGTGAAAATACATCGAAAGAAGTATCATTGACTGGATCTTCCTCCACCCCCTTCCCTAACCATCTCTCCGACCTGTATATTCTGTCAGTATAAAGTGCAATACTCAGGTTATATCAAAACTTTACGCTCCTGCAGACAGTCATATACTGATGTTCTAAAATGCTTCTTCGAAGAGAAGCTGTTATGTAGCCAACAACTATTTGCATCAGAGGAGAGATGCCAGAAGATACTTGAACTTATTCCAGATGAAAGAAAGAAAGAAACCTTAAGAAGCTGAAACAATGTTTAAATATTATTGCTATCGACCATTTCTTGCTCATCAAGTATGGAATGCGTCCAACATCATCCTAAGTGGGTGTGATTTTTAGATGTTGCTAGTGAGCTCCACGACAAATGGCAACGAAATAGACGATCTTCTATTTCAAAGGAAGATGTAAATGTAGCAAGATGGAAGCAGTTAAAGACGAGCAGTCCAAGAATTCCTTGAATTGGTAACATATACATACAAAAAGGCGGCGACAGCCTTCTTTTCCAAGTGGTGCCTCCCCCAAGAGTTCAACTGGGGCACCAACCACCTGCCCTGGTGATCCTACAATCCTAGTATTGCTCCATGGATGAAGATGGGATTTTTCAGTTACCACTGCTCACAAGCTTCAGGTGAAAATGCTCTTCAATGTGGCCGATGTAATGTAAGCAGCTTGCCCTTGTATGCTGTCTGTTTCCCAAATTCTAACCATCAGTTTGACACGACGTAGCAGTGAGTGCTTCCATCATTAAGCATCATCCTCGAAAGGCCACAATGCGAAACGGGCCTAACATAAGACTAACAAGTCTTAAGTAAGCCAGCAGTACGGTCTTTTCGACAGATGGACTATTTCTGACGTGGACAAGGTGGCACGGACGGAGGAACTGTTTGCTTTTGATTTGTGTTGGGAACTCAAAAAAGATCACAGAAAATGTATTTTTCATCGAAAATAAACAGTGTTTGCAAGCTGTTACAAAGATGGCATCAGGATTGTATGACATCCTCGTAGAGGGGCAATACCTAAATGTGGGCTTTGGGGTGATGACACAAACTAAACAATTCGAGAATTTCCACGTCAGTGGTAAAGTGGTAACACGTTCTGGTCCTGATGTGAAGAAATGTACAGAACTGGCAGCGAAATGAACTGGGTAAGTTTAACCAGCTCAACAATCACCAGCTATTAAGGCCTCCTTCTGTATGCGATTTGCCCCAATCTTGTCTAACCACTAGCTGACAAACCTCATCTCGACTTCTTTTACAAAATTGACAAACCTAGTATTTGCTAACCCGGGGGTAATTCCATGAGCACGAAGAGTGGCCAACGACAGCTTTCATTAACAGATGTGATTACTTACATACTGCACACGTTAGAATACAACACTTCACAAGATAACTACCTATGTACACGGTATTTACACTATATACATGAGATTGCTTTGCAGAAGTTCACCAAAATGGGCACCACCTGTGAAAACAGAATACAAACAAGCACGCAACAGTGAGACGTAGCAAAACTCAATGGTCAACTAAAAGAACTTGCTATAACCGGATGGGAAAAACAGATATAATCTTCTGATCATATGCACCTATTGTTGAGACAGTACACTTTAAATTTTTCTCCAAAAAATTCATACTAGAATATGTTTAAAAAAAAAGGTGAAAAATAGCTTGTACAAAAATGACAAAAGAACGACTTATATCAAGAAAGATGAGTACTACCATGTTTTTTGCACATATGCTCATCATATTTTTGCATGTTCACGTTCTAACATGCTATGTTATACTTCTAATGTATTACGAACTTTTGGAAGTTTTCTGAAGTGCACAAGTGCACTATCTCATAATAGGTGCATATTATCCTAAGAGCATAAAATCCATGTCTAAAATTATCAATGGTAAATTTCAACACATACCCGACATAATTCTGACACAAGTTTTCATGCGAAGTCGCTTGAAGTATAAGCTTCTGAACTTGAATCTTGACGGACAAACCAGGTTCTACCTCCCGAGCATCTACCGAAGCCAAATGTTCATTGCCATGTTGGTTGGAGCTGCCAGCTCCTGACAATGCTGACCCAGAAGAAAAGTCACGCCCTGTTAGCTTGTGACTCATACGTGCCATGACAGCTACAGCACGCTCGTTTAAAACCTCATTAGCGTCACCCAGTTGATTGACCGCCTGCATGGACAAATAAGTGGTCACCACTATGGGGATGTCATTAAGACTGCATAATCAAACAATCAAGCATGAAAAGAGGAGGCAACCTGTAGCAGTTCCTTCTCACGGACTCCCCGAAGAGGTTGCATGAGCTCTTGATTAGGAGCAGCTTCTTCACTACTGACAACTGTATGAGTATGAGCATTTCCATAGTTCGAGACTTGAGGAACTTCATTGAAATTGAACAAACGCCAATTGATTAGCGGGTCATGTACAAATGCCTGAAAAAAAGTTAGAAATTAAAGATTGTATAGCAATAAAATATCGTCAAACATATTGGTTAGGTACAAGAGATGAAGCATAAAGGCGCACAATAGTTGATGGCTGGGAGCTGGTCCCAAACCCAGTTTTTCCATAATGGACCAGTTCCAGCCCTTAACTACAACCCCTAACCCACACTATAGGACAAACATATGTATTATTACTTGTTACATATCATCCAAACATCAAGAACTCAAAAACTCCAAAAGAAAGGCACAACAACAGACCAGACAGTGGTCAGAAACCAGAAAATAAACCTAGGTGCGATCTAGCACCTGTGCTGGTTTTCAAAACAGTAGCCGCATGGGAAAGGTAACCAGTACAAATGAGTAAAAATAGCAGATACCAAACACCTATACTTTTCCTTGTGATTCTTCCAGATTCGTAACTGAAAATTTTATGTGAAAGCTTGAGAAAGTAACACAAGCAGCATCAGGCTTCAACTTTTGTTGTCAACAGAACCATTTCTTATAGCTCAGCTAAACTTGGCGAAATATAGATCTAAAGTCGCTATACTACAAGACCAGAAAGCTCTGGTCTAGAGCGTAGGCTTCAAAACCGGACTGCTCCGACCGGAAAAGCCTGAACCGAAGCTTGGCCTGGCCCGGTCCGGTTTCTTCTTTGGATCTATTGCCAAGAAAACCGGTGGCAAATATCATTTTATATACTATACACAGCTGGGATTCAAACGGGAGACTTCAACCTCCCCACCGCAGTACCTAGCCAAGTGGGCTAGGACTTCTGTTGGTTTGTATAACCACCATAAGATGCATTATTAGGTCGGTTAGTAAATGACTCGAATCCATTTCCCAATTAATCTTATTAAACCATGGTTCAGTCCGTAAAACCGGTGGTTTGACCAGTGAACCGATGAAGAAGTCACCTGGCCAGTTCAGAAACTATGTTCCAGCTGCCCATAGTCACCTGACCAGTCTACAAATCAAACACTAGCGTGATAAAAAGGCACTCCGATACATGTTCAAAAAGTAATTTATATAAATCAATTACGAAGTTTAGGTACAGAAGCAAAAGTTTAAATACTAGGGATTGGACCTGGATATATATCATATTTCTTTTATCAGCATAAGCATCTGACAAGATTCAAATCCGATAAAAACTCTTGTATTGACATGGATAAGAACTCAAGTGTATTAATTGACAAACAGCATATAGGTCCAAATGCTTGAGTTTTTTTCTAAAATCGAACAAGTCCTATAAAATCTATTTTCAAATAAAAATATGTGTACAGGCAAGATGCTATGTGCTATACAAGAATGCAAATTCCTTACCTCCATCATAGCCATGACACTGTCCTTGTTTGTTCGGAGGACTTGCATCACATTTTCACAAGTAGTTCTGAAAGTACCCTCAATACCACTAACTTCCATAGCTTTCACGAGCATTCTAGTCAAACGGAATGGTACCTACGCCATACATTAAAAATCTGTAAGTGAGTCTCACACAGAAATGTTTGAAAGCCGTGCATTCAAACACAATCTTACAATGCAAGGAAGACCAAACAAAAGTAGAGCACCAAATTATCAAGTAATTGGCGAAGAATAAAGCCCAGAACAAGGCCTACTTACTTTTTCAGGGAACTTTTCCCGATTCATTGACGCCTCAAAGCAATCTCCAAAGTCGATATGTAGTATTTTCCCACTGAAGCAAAAATGTATTTTTATTAGACTTAAGAAAACAAAAATAATTGCACAACATTACGTATGGTTACTTCAAGAATAGTTTCATAGATGTATACCTATAGCGATCTAACATAAGATTGCTTGGATGCCGATCTCCTAAACCAAGCAAATAGCCAGCCTGGAAAATTACCTTTTCAGCATCTTAAAGCAGAAAAACATCTTCATATGAAAAAACCATACCACCGCAGTAAATCATACCATGCTCATGACGGCCAGGCTTCTTGTATAATTTGTACGCCGCTCAAGCCATACTTCAGAGGTTCGACTTTTCAGCCAGAGAACCTACCACAATTTTGTTGAAGTAGATTAATGTTACAACATTGTCTACACAAAGCACCAAAATTGGCATGTCCGTTTTATAGCGCATAGAGATAAGAGACAGCGTAGTACCTTTGCAAGATCATTGCCTTCGGTATTCTGCAGAGCATGCTGAAATACCTCCACCTTCGCAATGAGGGGTAAGTGGTCATAATCAGGTGCAAACGCCAACATGAGTCTGTGCTCTTGATTTAAGAAAATCTGGACAACGAAAACAGAAAAATTAATTGCCAAATGACTCCAGCAGAGTACATTTATCTTCTTTCAGAAGGAAACAAATTATTGAAGCAGACAAACCTTCCTTGCATCTCTGTATTCACGGATCAGAGCATGAAGTGTGTCACAATTTGGAACCCATCCAATTAACCCACTGTTAGGAGACAAAGGAATCACAGCATATCTTTGGATTGACAAATCTTTCTCTGATGTTTTCCTTGAGTTCTCCAGGAGAGTATTGACCAGACCAAAAAGCTAAATGAAGAGGACAGCTATTTAGATATAACATTAAAAATTAAATTACACAAAAGTTGGTAGCTTGTAATATCTAAGGCTATTTGACCGTAGCTCGCGAGGACACCAGATTAACAGATTGTGCCCATGTGTTAAACTGTTTGAATGCCAGAAAGGGGCTCCAGCTCATCTACAATACATCAGTATTACTGGGACTTCAAAGTCATAATGCAGAAGCTGGACAGTGTTGTTTATGCTTAATCGGTACATTTTGTACAGTTTCAGGTTTTCAGTCAAGACCGGGGAGAATATCAGTGTGCTGCATGTGCAATTGTTCATCTAGATTCAACCTGCATATCACTGTGTAAACTCAGGCTAGTTAACTAAGCATGGGCATGAGAACAATCTTTGTTCTGGATTTGTGGTGTTTTCCAAGCTGCCCATTTCAGACTCAAAATAAGAACAAAGATACATAGAGATGAGGCATAAGGTTACTGTTAGATGGTAAACCACAAGGGTGCTGAGAAAAAAGAGCTGGTCTCAGTAGGGGGAGAATGGAGGAGAAAACTATTATGGGCACAACATATAAAGATATGCTTGTTAGCTGTTACTCCAAGCTCTATTGCTACCGAAACAACCAGCCAAATCAGTGTAAGAAAGGACTTGCAATCTAAATACAAACCTGCATAACACGTTCATCTTGCCTTAAATCTTCATGACCTTTAAGCAAGAATGCATAATCATTACCATCACTTCCATGAATTGTCAGTTTCCTTGGTCTTTGCTTGGATGTTATAACAACCAATTGCGGAACAAAATACTCGATAGTCACAAGTGGCGAATCTGGAAGCAAAGTTTCATAATGTCAGAGTTCTATCATTCGAACCAAAAGAAAGAATGATAATGAGAGCATCTAAACAAATTGTCTTATTGTTGCCAGAGGCCCTAAATATCACTTAACATATGTATTGCATGGTTCCAGCAGGGACATATCATATAGAAATATGAGATATTGAGAACATAAAATATTACACAAACTAGTAAATAATCAAAATGTCAGTGCAGATAACCTGTGTATGCTCCAAATAACCAATCCCACAATTGTGCATTATCTTAGGGTTTTATAGATTCAGTAAGGCAAAGAACACAGTATGAGTTTCCCTAAGAACCAGAGAACTAAAATAAATGGTATAAACACCAAAGTTGAATAACCTGCGGAATAAGTTCCTGGTACAGCAAGCTCCAACTTTCGACACTTGAGCAGCTCAGGTGAAACAGACTGAAAGAAACATTACGTGTTCAATCAGGGAGGAAAAAGGAAAACAAACTGCAGGTCAATAATAATACCATGCTTACATGCAAATCAAGAGTTGTAAGACTTGGAAGCTGTTTGTCGATTCTTCTGAAAACATGGTAATACAAATCCCATGCCTAAAGAATACAGAAGTCATCCTCAGCAGTACTCAAGAAACAATCCACAAGTTATCGTATTGACAGTCTTATGTACCTTAGTTAGCTCAGCATCCTCTCCAGTAGCCCGATATTTTAAGCAGCATTCATGGGCTTCCAGTAATTCATGTCCATAAGCCTGGATGAGTTTTTATAACATAAGCTATCAAACACTTTACAAAACAAATTCAATTTGAAATTAGATATTAAGCTTTGCTAATTCAATGGGGTCAAGGCACCAAATGATCTACTGTTCAAAACGAACCGATATGTAAGGATACAAATGCATTTTCTCATGAAAAGCAGCACAAATGTTAGACAAGGGAATGGATTTATGTCACGATATACTGTGATGAGAACTGGAGCATAAAGTTTTGGTGACTGACACCACCTGAATGAAAGTATTCTCTTTTATTGTCTCAGCCCCGCTCTCAAGCATTGCATGCAATGGCTCAAGTACTGCAAGCATTCCTTCGATATTGTGCTCACCAAAATACATCCTGCTAGCTTCCTCAAGAGCCTCATGCCACATCTCATGCCACAAAATGGCAACACGTATCAGTTCCTTTGAGACAAGCTGTGCCTGGAGCAACCAACATCAATAGAATCAGGAGTGCTATGCGTCTTCCTTGGAAGCTCCACAGGTAATGATGCTAACCTGGTCAACAAGACCTCCACTATGCTGGCGGATCTTATCAACGACCTCCTGTGCCGCACGTTGTCTTAATATACTTATTGATTTGCAAGCAACCAACAGAGGATACATCAATGCCTGGTTAAGATATCAAAGGAGTCGCAAAAAAAAATTATTATCTCAACAATGTTGACAAAAGAAGGGTCAAACTTTCTGTTGGATACTGGTCAGTTACCAGTCATACTGGCTCTAACCGGTATGGCTGGAACCCAACAGTATTAGGGTATATATGTCTATTTCAAACAAACAAAAGCACTAAAACACTAAGAAAATTCAAAAACATAAAAGACACAGAAAATATGGAGAATTATAGTTATTATCACAAGGAACCACAGGAAACCTGCCAGTTCCTGGCATACAGACACAGCCAGCATTTCATAAAAGAAGAAAAGCATAAGGAACCCTAGACAAAAGTACAGCATGACACAACAAACCTACAATACTAGCAAAAACAAAATAATACTAGTAACTTTGAGGACACCTTATGCAATTGCGCAAACAAACAAAGAATGTTAAAAGACAAAGCTTTCCTATTCATTTTTAAATGTTTCTGCTCCATTAGAATATTATTCCAATTCT
Source organism: Stipa capillata (assembly GCA_019208055.1). NCBI lineage: Eukaryota > Viridiplantae > Streptophyta > Magnoliopsida > Poales > Poaceae > Stipa > Stipa capillata. Next base: position 55,425 of record JAGXJF010000631.1, read on the forward strand.
CCTACACCACTCCTTTAATTTGTTTGGCTGTTTCTCTAGATCACTGTATATGGAGACAGGTCCTATTGTGTCACTTAGTTGTTAAACCAGAAATTATGATTCTGCTACAGTCACTATAGCAATGCATATACTTAGTAAATTGCACAGGAAGACAGCACAGATACTCTAGTTGAACATCCCAATCATAGCCAAAGTTGCTCAGGCTAAGAAGAAAAATGCAAACCTGTGGATGCCCCTTTCCAATTCGAACTAGCAATGACTGTATCAGTTCTCTAACTATTCTATTGTTTGAATGAATCCTTGCAATTATCTGGGGCAGCACAACCAACCACATTTCAATCTTGACAAGTAAAAAGCCTTTCTGCAATGCCATTTGAACCTCTGAGGTAGCTCCATGGTTGAACCAAAGAGTCAAGAGACGAAGGATATCCTACAAAAGTAATTAAACACAATTCATCTAAACATATTATTCAAAAATCATGATATTAGATAAAACTATTTTTATGCAGTCATATCATAGTGGCTTAGTATTTCGTCATGCCACCGAGAAGATGCAACAGAAGGATTTATTTTTCACTACAGTTCGTTAGTGGTTGGCAGAAAACCCACAAAACACACTGAACCTGTATTAACCGAAACCAGAACCGATCGGTACTGAACTACTGATTGCTGAACAACTGAAGTAGCTGCGTGACCTGTACATCGGTTTATTGGTGGTTTTAACCGGAAATCAGACCAATCTTCCAGTTAACTGAAATGGCGGTTAACTGAATTTAAAAGGTTAATTCGGTTGTCACTTCTGGAAAACCGAATTTCAAAGACCGAAATGACTGACCAGAATTTTCACCCAAGACCGAATGCCCACCCCTAAGTTTGTTAGCAGTTGATACTTAGACCAAGTCTCAGTTGCTGCTGGCCATCCCTAGAAGTAATGGTTATGAACCACATTGATCATCTTTCAACACTTAGTACATATAGTGTGAATATGACTAACAGACAAAATATTATAATTTGAGTTTCTTAACATTGCAAAGGTGAGGTAAAAGCATTATAGAGATACCCATGGGATGAGCTAAGCCTTTGCTCAAAATCTAATTTGCAGAACTAAAAACAGAATAGAGCGGATTTACCTGTAAGCTATCATCGACACCTTTGGTTGTAGATGCACAAGCAATAGAGTAGAAATATCCAGTTACAGCTGCAACAACATATTTTCCTGCAATATCCTGCCGGCCTCGCAAAGTATAGCGGGACATGACTTCAGTGTTGAACAAAGCCCACGAGTGCCATGCCTTGCCCCAGTCCTTGGCACTTAGTGTTGCATTTTTATAAGAAACCAATATTTCTGGAGAAAGAAATATATAATTATTTGAAATAAAAGGAAAGGCAAACAATGAGTGAAAAGTTTTTCAAACCTTGAATGGAATCATCATCTAACCCAGGTGACAGTGCTCTCTTCCAGCTAGCAAGTGTCAAATAGACACGAGCAATAAGTGGTACTCCAGCATTTGACACAGCACCTTGGCTTACTAATGTTCCAGAGTAACTACTCGTGGCAGTAGCAATCTGCACAGACAGATCCTATCCCACCAAAAAAAAAGGTAAATCAGTATACACATTTAAATACATAGGACTGCTGCAATATATTATCAGAGCACAAGGACAAGACCAAGCTTACCTGTAGCCTAGAAAATGCCTCCTTTCGTTTAACCTCGTCTCCAACAGCATACTGGTACTTCAGGTAAGCCAGGACTACTTGAGGATGCCCATGATACAGTGTCAATTCAGGACAAGATTCAGGATCAAACTGCATGTGGTATAAGAAATTAATTGTGTTATAGGGAGGATTGAGGACTTAAACAGGCACACACAGATTAGTGGTAACTACTATTTTTACCTGTAAGAGTTTGACTAAAGTAGATTTAGCCTGACTGATACGACCACTCTTCCAGCAAAGTTTAGCGAATTTTATCCAGGTATCTCTGTCTTCATTAGGAGGAAGAACCAACTCTCTAACAGCAAGTAGGGCTTGCCACACCTGAGAAATTTTTGAAGTCAATATGGAAAATGACAATAGTACAGGCTACAAGGCAGCATTCATTAGCATAGACATCATATAACCTCAACATTCCGTTTTGTTCCTTTAATGCGTTCGTTCCACATATTACGGATAAGTTCCCTTCGCCCGTCAGCAATTGGACTTTCTATCGGAAGAGTGCAGTAATCAATCACCTGAATTACACACCATTCGTTGTTGGCAAAACAGTAACTAAGTTTCTTCAGAACATAACCCAAAATTAGAATACCTCTTCCAGTTCTGAAAGTTGTTGAACCCGCACCATGTTACTATAGGCACGCTCATAACTCTCAAGTACCTAGCAAATTGGCAACAAATAAGTATGGGATTATGAACAGGAAAAAGGGAATTGTTATACAGTTAATAAACTTACTAAAGTGCAAATTATTCATCACAATGAAAAGTGTTCACTTTTTTTTTCATGTAAAAGAACACACCAAAAAAGTACATAAAACAATTAAATTTTTGAGACAGCATTAGAGAAAGACCTTTTGAGAACAGAGAGGCGCATGCTAAGTGCTAACAATAATTCACTACAGACATGTAAAGACGGGGATTGCATCTATAACCATATCTTATAGAATGTATGAGTTCCAAAAGTTTCCCTCTCATTGCTATAAACACAACTAATCTCAGCCATACATCAACTTTAAGATCTAATGCAAACTCTTTATTGTTTTAACAGAAGGTTAAAATTTCTGTGACCCAAAGACCATTTGAGTAGTACAACCACACAACGACTCAGATCAGCCTAATTAATGCACTCCCTATTTAACCTTTGTATGAAAAGTCAACAATATAATTTTTATTCACTAGCAAATTTAACTCCTCTTATCCTGCACCTGGCCCATGAAAATTAATCATGTCTGTTTCACAAATCAATACCTGATTTTTAAACTATAAAAGGTTCTCTTCTATATTAGAAACTTCTGTATTGGGTCCTTCGATGCACCAAATGACGCACCATCAAGTCCTAGATGTTCTTTGGTTCGCATGCGGTCATGATAGAATTCGATTGCACAATTATTTTCTTAGGATTGGATTGATTATTTAATTCTAGAATTTCAAATCATTTTGTGATGCGATGACTATGAAGAGAGATGAAAAATATTTACTAAGATTTTTTTCAGCGAGATAGGTTTCATATGAGTGATTACTAAGTATCAAAATTTTCTATATGAATAAACATCATTAAGGAATTTGTTTGGTCAGGACTGACTGACAGAACAAGTCCCAGCTTTCATATTTTTGCTTACAACAATACTAACTCCCACGGGTAGCTCATGTCTAACTAGAAAGGTATCATTTTGGGAAGTGTAAATTTATGAACAAAGCAAGAAAACAACGAATGTAAGATCTCCGTTAAATATAAAATAGTTCAGATGGGCCTAACATTTTCACTCTCTGTGCAAAAGCATAATGCTCATCCTTTACAAAAATAATGCGTGCCTGTGGGTTTTTATACAACATATGCAACATTCAGCACATCAGGGACAGACAACAGCATTTGGATCTATAGTTCCTTTTGCCCAGCTAGGAGGGGGTAAAACTAGGAGCACTTGAGCTCTGGCGAGAGAAGCAGGTTTACATGAATGAGCTTTCCAGTAACCGTTGCTTCCCAATAAAAAGAGACTAATCAGTGACTCCTCGAATTCTAGTAATCATCTCTCCATTCAGCAATGGACAAAAAGAACAGACATCAGTACTCTTGATAAATATGAATGTAGAACAGCGAACTACACGGGACCTCAGACGAAGGCTCTGCTAGCGGATGGGTACTCAGATGGAGTTGCAGGCAGCAGTCATGGCAGAAGACAGTACGGCAGGACCGACATGTGACAGCATATCAACACTACATAACAGCATGAGTTCGGGCTCCCTTGCAGGAAATAGGCATGCTTGCCCACGCCTAAGAGCCGATTTACTCTCTGCGTTGGGCAACAATTTTACAGAGGTGCAAGCTAACTTGCCAGTAAAAGCAAGAGTTTCACTCTTTGGCAGATGCCTCTCCTTGCCAACCAAGGCTAGACCTCCCTCCCCTTGCCTAAGATCCAAACACACCCTTTACTATTAGCAATTTAGCTGTCTAGGAGCCAGTTTGTGGTTGCTGTGTTGCACAAAATTACAATATAATCATCAGTTAGATTTGCAAGTATCAAAACCAAGCTACACAAAATAATTCCAAAATACAAGTAACAGAATGAAGAAAAAAAGAAATTCAGAAGAAACTTAAATCATTGAAATCATAGAAAAGAGTACATAATGGCTATGTGTCATACCAATGCCGCAAATTCATTAGCCAAACACCGCCGAGCTCTCTCAACATATACACGAGCTTCTTCATACTGTAAACCGAAATTCCCCAAAATATGATCAATGTATGGAAAAAATGTAATCAAAGTTCACAATGGGAAATACTATACCTTTTTGCTACGAACTGAAACAACAGCCCTAAAGAAAGCACCATCACTGCTTCCATCACCACTAGCAGTTGTGTTACCCAACGTCCGGAGCTTGTTTTCGTCCCCATCATCCAGACGAGAAACATATTCAGCCATCTGGTCCCACTCACCCATATGCCAAGCAGCATTTGCAGCCTATAGAGACAGAAAAAAAAGAATAAGTTTGCATGTTAAAAGTTACGTACAGATGGATAAGAAGATATATCCACAACCATTGGAGCCATTTCCAGCCGGGCAGATGGTTCTGCACCAGTCCATTGCTCCCTGGATAATGTGCTTAAATCCTCCCAACGAGCCAAGGATGCTAGACACCTCATTCGGCCTAACATAAGCATGAATTTCACTTAGCTACCTTTGTTACATATACCAAAGAAAGGTTTCAATAAGAATTAGTAGGCAGAAGTAATACTCCCTCCGCTGTCATTTGCTTGGCACTTTTGACCAGCGCACACATACCGATTCAATCATATTTTGGAAGGATATGACCAAAATAACTTCCACTATAACCAAATAACAAGGTGCTCAAGTGCAGGAGATTGACGTGTTAACAGGGGGTATTTTGGGAAACTGTTTCTTCAGGATTGGGAAAGTGCCAGGTCTTTGGGAATGGAGGGAGTACGACACAAGAAAGAAAAGATGTGATGAATGCCCTACCCAATGTAGCATCCAAGTTTTGTAATGGGCCAGATGCTTGAGATGACTTCATGGTGTATGCCTTTAGGGCTTCATCCCAACGGTGCAATTTTTCATACCTACATTACACAAGATTTAAGAAAATTTTAAAATAAGATAATGAAAGCATCACTAATGATGGATCTTATTTCAGATGGGCATCATAAAAAAATATTTATCATTAAAAGCCATTAGTTAAAAATACCAGAATCATAAAAAATGTGAAAGAAAATAATTTTGTATAACTAAACAGAGGAGCAAGGTATCATAGGCCCCTGGTATCTATACCAAGATTCCTTCAATTGGACTTCTAGATGCTGTTGTGAGTAAGTCAATATTCCAATAGCTGCCTGTAGAAATAACAAAAAAGATTTAAAAGCTATAACAAATAATTCTTTTATCCTTTCATATGACAAAGGAACCAACCTCATGCTGGTGTAGTTGATTGTTAATATGAATAAGGGATTCAACGACCGTAACAGGATTTGCACCCATCTTCTTGGAACATACAGCTTCAAACTCCATTTCTTTATAATGGAGGGCTTTTGCAAATGCTTGACACTGAAAAATTAGTTCAGACGCGTCAGCAAAGACACTCGTGCTCATGAAGATCACAAAAATTTGCCAAAGACACACAAGCAGCGATAATACAGCTAACCTTCTCAGCAAGTGCACCAAGCAGCCTAGTATCAATTGGAAGGGGCTTCTCATCATGTTCCATAAACTCTGCCTACTTACAGAAGAGGACAATTAAATAAAAGAAACAACATGACAAATAAATTGTAAAAAATGAACAAAAAATCCCAAGACCAAACTTACCAAGTTCAACAGCGTCGCAAGAATTTCTGCAGGTATGTTTTGAGATGAGAATGCTGTCTTGAGACTTCTAACTAGTTGCTCCTGGGATGATTCATTCATTTGGGCCCAGCAACTTGCAAAACCCGCAGCAAACAACTCGCGGCCAACAGAGGGCTGGATATTTATGTCAGAAAATACTTCACAGAATGAAACACACTATAAAGAACTACAACTACTTCACCTGAAGCTGCGCTAGCCTTGCACAAGTGCGTAGAGCTGGAGATGGTGACTCTTTGAGAAGTGCTATACTGAAGTGCCTCATCCATTCAGCCCAATCATCTCTAGTACTTCTCTGAGAAGCTTCGCCGGCACTTCTCAATCGAACATCATTGACCTGTAGCAGCCAAAAGTCTCAATTATTAAAAATATTATAAGTAAAAGAGAAAAAACAAAACTACATGAAAGAAGCGATAAGAAGAAAGAGAAAAAACAAAACTACATGAAAGAAGCGATAAGAAGAACACTAAAATAGTTGTTCTTAATCAATTTTTTAGAGAACATGCAAATGCTTTGCATGTCTTTTTCATTAAGAGAAGCAAACCATCAATTACAAGAATCTGCCACCTAGTGGCTACAAACAGAGAGAAAATAGAAGAGAAACCCACAGATGGCAACCCAGTAAAAGCAACACAGCCCCTAGACAACTACTCATGGAGGTTCAAAAACTCTATTCGCCTAGCCAACTGCCAACACTGCACCTCCTCCTTAAGCATGTCAAAGACTATCACTGTCTCGCGGGTTCAAAGTTGTGTTTGCCACACAAACATCCCAGAAGCCCCCCAACAGATACTCCGTTCGGTTGCAAACATAACTGGTTTTCGCTATGGGCACTGGAATTAAAAAGTTAACAGAAAATTGCCTTGGTGCCCTTCATTTATTACCACAATTTACTAGATCTTCTCATAAATATATGTTGGGAAGGAAAGACCGAAAGAGACTGGGAAGGAGACCTCATTTATTGATGAGAATATGAGCATCCGTTTCAACAGAGGTATAATAGGATTATAGGAAGAAATGAGATAATTGTGCCTCAAAAGTTGTATTTAGAGAAAAGTTTTCAGGGCTAAAAGTAACTTATATTTACAATAGGAGGGAGTATTTCATAGCTCAGAGAAACACAACTTGTTGCAAATCTTGAAGCCCATCTCTTCAATATGAAAAAGGAAAATAACACATGAAGAATCTTGTGTACAGTAAAAGCCATATCCAGTATTAAGAAGTCACCAACCAGTGGAGAGGATGTGTCCTAGGAATATGATCAGGTGCAATCCTAAGTAAAAGGAGCAACTATATAAATTGCAGTAAATATTTAAACAACTGCACGACAATTTTGACTTTCACTTTGTTATGGCATAATTAGTTGTTCTAGTGAATGGTCAAGTTCAAGCACATCCAATGTTCTTTTCTAAATAGCAGTAAGTGGTTAGCAAGCGGTCATCCCACCTTTATGCGCATATGCAGGTTGGTGGCATTGATATGAGCTACAATGAACACTTAAGAGGGTGTATGTGCGATTGTTGCGGCTCCTACTGAGAACATTGAACAAGAACATTAAGATTTCATGATTTCAGAAAAAGAACCAAAGGCCTTCGCAGGTGTGATATAGCCTTCAACAAAGTCAAAAGGTTTTAAGGACAAGGGTGAGTTTGATGTCTTAAAACTAAGCTAAATGGTCAAAAGAACAACAAAAACAACAGTTAACAAGAAGTAGAATACAAGTGAGCAAATCTATAACATATCATTCAAAACAACAAAGCATATTACTTGATGACTTCTTGGTTGCAGCTGTGTTTCGTCAGCTTCCTCAGAAGGAACGCCATCAAAATCATCAAGGGGATCACTAATGACATCATGTGGACACTGTGTGTACTTTTGTACTGACAAGTTATCGGAGATGAACGGCTCTCGCCTTAGTAATCGATTTTCAATCTCATCCCATTTTCTGTACTGTACGAAATAAAATGTGAAAAAATTAGACCAAGCCATCCAAAAGGTACATCATAAAATCAAAATAGGATACCCGTAAATGGTGCTTCACAAGAAGTTTGTGTATTGATGGTATGAAAATTGTAAATTCTTCTCCAAGAGCATGTGCAAGCGAGCAGAGCGCCTCTGCAGCATCTTTCCGTAGATCATCATTGTTTCTAGTCATAGAAGGGAAAAATAATGGTCTAGTTAACGAAAGTGATGAACAAAACAAAAATATATATAATTGACAATACTAGAAATAATGCTATGCTCATAAATATTCTATAAAAACAAGAATTTATCAAAAGAAAAAAAATCACAAGAAAGCAACAGAACACAAGAAATAAAAAGTTATATATAACCATAAATCTTACCCATCCAAGACGAGCTTCAGATGATGCACCAAAGCAGATACATGAGTACCAACCTGGACAAGATATGTCAAAGACAAATGATGAGCAACACAAAGGCACAGTGGCTTCTAAAATCTAGATCATTTTGGTCAAACGTCAAACTGGATTAGAACATCAACCAACCTGCACCTTAGGTATAAGCTTAGTCAAAGTGACGATGGCACGCCGTCTAATATCAACTAGCTCCACTTTAAATAAACGAACAAGCACTGGAGCAACCAAGTGCATGTGCTCATCCAAATTTCCTAAAAGGTGCCATTCAAGTTAACATATGTTCCACTTCACCAAATATATGTTAGGAACTTGAGAAGAAGTGGGAGCTGGACACAAACCGCCAAAAACTTCAAGTGTGTGTAATATGTCAGGAACATAGTAATAATCATTGCAGCGTTCAGCATCACCCAAGACTTGAATACAACTCGGTAAAATGTGGAGTAAATACATTCTGAACTCATCATTCAATGCTAAGCATAGTTGTTCAACAAGATGAAGCACCTGGAGAAGCAAGATAGTAATTAAGAAAATCATGATATGAAACACCAGAATCACAAAAACATTACTCCACGATTTTCTGTAGGACATGACATATAGTTAATAGGAATACACGAGAATTACATCATTTAAACTGAACTTCTCAACGATGGTCAGAAAACAGTCACTCGCCCAGCCAAAGAATTAGTTTGGGTGCACCCAGACCATTATCAGCATGTTAGCAAGACACAAAACTATACAGAACTCATAATACTACATAGAGAATGTTTAACTAAGGCAATAGCCAATTTCCGATTCAAGTATTGCAGATAAAGATCACAGGAAAGGATGCAATGATGTTTTCAGTTAGTACAATTGATACTGTTGAAGTTGCCACATTTAAGGTTGACAATGCACATGCATGAAAATAGTAATCATATCTAAAAGGGCATAACTAACAAGCTACTAATACCACGTTAGTGTACTCGCTACCACTTCCTCATATAATTTTTTTGGAGGATTCCTTCTAGTGCAATTCCAACTAAGTCTCTCCAAGCTCTACCCTTTTTATCTCTGGACATAAGACAAGAACCAAGAGTTGCATGCTTTTATTCTTTTCATCGAAAGCTTTAAATGAACATATTTTCGTCTCTAAGCGTCTTTTTCCATGCTCCCTATGCACCGTTGTGTTCCATAATACGAGTGCAACAAAACAAGACTCATATTGCATATATTTTGGAGACATATGATGAAGTTATTTCTCAGTTAGCAACTATTTATGGTTAGATAACTATTACATGGTTGAATAGGCATGTATGTGTTACTAGCAACTCTATATTACTAGCGACTTTATATACTAACATCTAGCAAATGTACATGTTATTTGCTAATATGTTTATATAGCACTTCTAAGAAAGATTTATTACTTGGTAGTAACTACCAGTGATTTGTGCAAGCAGCTATAGATGGTGGTTGTACATTACTTGCTAGTACCTTTACATATTACATCTAGCAACTCTACATGTTACTTGTTGACAGCTCAATGACTCTACATTACTTGCTAGCAACTCTAGTTCATACTACCTAGCATAGCAACCCTTCATACTACTACCTAGCAACTCTACATATTACTTGTTGACAAACCTGTATGGCTATCAAACAAATATATATTACTTAATGGCAGCTAACGGTAATTTGTTCTGCAACTACAAGTCGTAGCCCTACCTTACTACTAGCAGGTCTACATGTTATTATCTATCAGGTCTATGTGTTCTATGTGTTATCAGCTGGTAATCTTTATAACTACAAGCTATTTTGTGCACACAATTGCCAGCGCTAACTCTACATAACTTTCTAGCAAATTTACATGTCAACTTTTGGAAATTCAACATGTTTTTTCTAGCTAGTATACACATTACTTTGAAGCAGCTATATGATGCTAGCTTGCAGCTACTATAAGATTGGTAATGTAACTATTATTACCCAGAGAGAACTATCTATTGTCATGAAGTAACTAATACTAACTGGTAGCAAGTATGTTCGGAAATTCAACTGTTACCAGTTGAGTTAATATTTGGGGAGGAAACTATTGCTAGTTAAGGATACAGATCCGTGTATCGGTATCCGGATACAAGCACGGGGATACGCCAATTTTCAAAAATGCCGATATGTGGATACACTTAACAATTTTTGCAAAATGCATAATAATTTATATATCATGATTTAAAGAGCAAATTACCATGATATTTAGTTGATTACGTCCTTTCTCTAGATATGGAAGTATGAAATTAAGTTCAAGCATTAAGACCATAAACATCAAAGTATGTCCTATCTCTAGACATAAAAATATTTAGGCAATAAACATGAAAGTATAAAATTAAGTTGAATTGCTCAGCGGGGAACACGTAGTGTTAAGTTCTAATCCTCTTGTTGGGCTGGACGTAAATGATATGAGTCCATAATGTATCCATGAAGTATTTGTTAGGAGAAATATCAACTTGATCTATTCCACGGGCTCTAGGCCAATATATATACATGTAAAAGAAGAGATAAGGTAGAAAACCAAAATACAAAAGGAAATATGAGTCCTACTCTCATACAACTATCTCTCTAACACTACCCCCTCAAACTTATGGTGGATCAACAACACTGAGTTTGGAGAGGTAAAAGTTGTGCTGGACACGAGTCTGTGCCTTCGTGAAGAAGTCAGCCAAAAAGCACACATACTGAAGGGCAACGATCTGATCATGTACTTGTGACCATATATAAGGAGCATCAACACCAATATGCTTGGTCAGCTTATACTTCACCGGATCTCTAGAAATACTTATGGCACCCGTACTATCAAATAAAAGAGGAGTTGGTGCAGAAACAGAAACACCAAAATCCTCAAGTAACCAATCAATGAGAGAACCACTAAGAAAAACACAGTATGCAGAAATAGACTGACGATCAGAGTGATTACTAGCCTAGGTCGCATCGGAATAAGCCTGGATTTATAAAGAGCTAGAGTGTGTAAATAAAAGACGACGAGAGATAATCCCACGAAGATATTGCAGAACACAAATAAGATGACTATAGAAGAGCTGAGTAGGAGCAGAAACAAACTTACTCAGAATATGCACTGGACACAAAATGTCAGGACAAGTGACACCAAGACAAACAAGACTCCCAACAAGATGTCATCAACATATAGGAGCGGAAGAGTCCAACCATGAGGCGAGGTGTGGACAAAGAGCATAGAATCATGAGCGCTGGCAGAAAAACCAGCTGCAACGACCACAGAAGACAAACACTCAAACCAGGCATGAGTGCTTGCTTAAGCGCATAAAGAAAGCGATGGAGGTGACAAACAACACTCAAGAACATAATACCCTAGTGGTGGCTGCATATACACCTCCTCATGCGACTCACCATTAAGAAAGGCATTCTTGACATCAAGCTGAGAGATGGACCAAGCAGGAACAGAGACCACACCAAGAAGAGGTGAACAGTGGTCATGTGAGCTACATGAGCAAAAGGCTCATCATAGTCATGAGCATGCTATTGCTGAAAAGCATGCGCCACAAGATGAGCCTTATAGCGCTCAAGAGTACTATCAGAGCAGGTCTTAACCTTATAGACCCACTTGCACGTAATGGGCTAGACACATGGACAAAGAGGAACAAGATCTCACGTGCCAGTGCGCTCAAGGGCAGCAATCTCCTCTGCATAGCATGCTGCCACTCCTGATAACAATAGCATCTCGATAAGAAGTCGACTCGGCAAGAGCAACGCCAGCAAAACGAAGACGGTCAATATGCGAATGCGGACGAGCACGAAGAGCATAGCAAGGAGAAGGTGGTGCATTAGAATAAAAAGATGGCTCTAGAGAAACTAAAGAATTCTCAACTCGCGAATAACGAGTATAGTAGAGAGGATAAGAAGGAACAATGCTAGGAGGGGCCTCAAGAGGAGGTATCCTTAGGAAAAGGCGCCACTGAAGAAGGATGCGCTAATGGTGAGGACGACACCGGTGGTGAAGACAGTGGATGCGCCATTGAAAAGGGCATCAATCGTGAAGACGGTAGAGGTGCCATTGGAGAAGCCACCAAAAAGAAGGCATCACGGGAAAAGGCACCAGTCGTGGCAGTGACACATAGGTGATGGGAGTAGTAGGAAAAGTCAGGAAAGAAAGTGGCTCGACAAAAGAGGCTTGAGATGAACCAAGAGAAAGACAAGGGTAGAAGGGACGAGATTCATCAAAAGTGACATCGCGAGAAACCTGCATCCATCGGCCAACAGGATCCCAACAACGATATCCCTTATGCTTAGCATTATAATTGAGAAAAACATACTCCACAGATCGAGCCATCAGCTTACTGCGCTCATGAGGTGCAAAAAACACATAGCACACACAACCAAAGAGGTGAAGACTAGAATAATCAGGCATCTAGCCACAAAGACGCTCAACTGAGATCCCACCTTGAAGAGCAGAAGATGGTTGGATATTAGTCAAATAAGTGGCAATGGAAACAGTCTCAACCCAAAAAATGAGGTAGAACATCAGAGCCAAGCATCGTCATCTTCATCTGATGAGGTAGAATATCCAAGGAAGATTACGTCATCTTCATCTGATGAGGTAGAACATCTAAAGATGACGATGCTTACGCTCAGCAACACCATTCTGAGCGTGAGGGCCGAGACAAGAAAATTGAGAGAGTGCCATGCTCAACAAGAAAATGACGAAGGTGACCAGATCAGACAGAATCAACACGAAAGACACTAATAGAATCGTCAGACTGAGTACGAACCATGATGGCAAAGTTCTTATAGATGTGTAAAACCTCGCTAGAAGAAGACATAAAATAAATCCAGGTGTAGCGAGAAAAGTCATCTATGGAAAGAACATAATAGCGATGACCCTCCCTTTTGAAACAAAAGGGGCCGGACCCCACACATCAAGATGAACAAGATCAAATAAACGATGTTAGACTAACTCACTAGAGGGATAAGAGAGCCGTATCTGCTTGCCAAGCCGACAACCATGACAACTAGCAAAAGAGACAGCACCAAACACAGACCCTAAAAGATCAGACGAATGAGGGAAGAGAGACACGAACCACAGTGATGTCCCAAACGATGAAGCCACTGGGCAAAAGACGAGGTGGATGATGCAGCGGAGGCACATGCGGTGGAGGAGACAGAAAGACTTATAAGGGCAGTGGAAGGTAGACAAAGCCAGTCAAGCTCCCAAAGATGCCGTGAGTCACGACAATGCGGACCCGCCCAACCAAAAGACTTCTATGATGATCTTGAACACATCAAGAGTCAGAATCAACAATGACACGGCAGCCATGATAAGTGAGCTGGCCGGCGGACATGAGCCGAATGGTTTGTTTGGAAACATGAGATACAACACGGACATGAAACGAGGAAGTCGAAAGAGTTGCGTCCATCAACAGAAAGAGAAGTATCATCAGCGGTTTGAACAGAGATTGGAACAGCTAGGGGACTAAATGATGTAAGACTGGTGGAATAGGAAATCATATGAAACCAGAGTCAAGAATTCAAGGCGATGTGCCTGACGAAGATGTGTAAGGTGGTCTATCATTACCAAAAGGCTAAGCAGTAGAAACAGCAGAACCCGGCGGTGCAAAAGTTGGAGAAACAACCAAACGATGCAGTAGTGTAAGAGTCTCCTCATCAATAAATTCCCTCCGAGAAGAACCAGTAAGTCCCAAGCCTCCAATGCGCAGGAATGCTACCATGTTGATAAGCAGAGTCTCATGAGACACAACCTCCTCCACCCATAGAAGAAAGTGCCATTGACAAAGGCGCCACCCGCGGAGGGGCAGCAATAGAACCCGGAGAAGCCACAACATGAGCAGAAAGGGAATGAAGATGAACATGACCCAATGATGTACCCAAAAAGCCATCAATGTTCCTATTTTTTTCTTGTTAAAGCCAATCACACGTTACTCCATTCTGGAGAGACCAGAACAGAGCACGCGCAAACAACCACGGGGAGGCCGATCGTTGTCCAACGAAGGTCCAGTAAGGCCAGTGGTGGTCCGACAAGGACAACAGAGGCCCGTGGCCCTACCATATGAGGATGAGGCGCTATGGAGGCAGAAGACGATGGATTTGGCCTGGAGCTGTACAGGCGACGCTAGCAGTGTGGGAAGACGATGAGATCGACGGCACCCCAACAACGTCTATGCGTCCAAGAGATGAAGGACCAGGTGACGGGGGCAAGCACGAGCGAATGGGCAAGCCCTAGCGGGCGGGAGAGCACAAGTGGATGGGCAGCAGCTCCTTGGTGATGAAGCGGTAGCCAATAGAGAAGCAAAGGAGCCGATAGAGCCACGGCAGGGGTGAGCTGCGGCGGCAGCTCCAAGACGAAGAAGGCGACGTCCGGCGATTCCAGGAGAGGAGCACCGACTGTTGCTCGAGGACACCTCCCGAGCACGGCGAGACTGGCGCGAAAAAAAAACCATAGTTCAAGCGAAGAAGATGGAGGCGGCAATACCTTTAGAACGAAGAGGGCACAGCGGGTAGTGGTGGATGATGATGCGCGAGTTGCAGCGCGCAAGCGATGGCAGAGATCAAGCAAGGGAAGAGAAGAATCAATCAAGACGAGATCAATCCCAAACCCTAAAAACCGGCTCTTGATACCATGTTAAGAGGAATAGCAACTTGATCAATTCCATCGACTCTAACCCAATACATATACATGTACAAGAGAAGAGACAAGGTAGGAAACCAAAATACAAAAGGAAATACATGAATCCTACTCTAATACAACTATCTCTCTAACAATATCCATGGCCAATAATATTTTCTTTAGTAATTTATTTGCCCGATACTCCACGGATACATATCCAGATGTATCCACCACTGTTATGGATCAGTCTGGGTAAGGGTCCAAAGACCAGGGATAGGGCACTCACCCTCAACGATCAACGACAGGGCTCATCCCTAACATGGAAGCGAGGCTCTACGGCTTAAGAGACCTTTTGATTATTTCGTTGATTGTTCAAAAGGCTACACACTAGTCCTTTTGCTCCTTTATATATAGGACGACTGACTTGATCCACAAGTTGGGTGTCAATTCAAACTCAAGACCAAACCATAACTCCACCTTCCTAGTTCAATTGGACTCTTCCTAATTTAACTCAACTCTTCCTAATAGGCCCAACAGTATCTAACAAGGACACTTACTACTTGATTTCTTCCTTTTCTTCACCTTTCTATCTCTAACACAACCTACCCAATGCCTTCACGGATATGCTTGTCTCCTCCTCCCTTGTGGACCCACGACCATAACAGCCATGTATCCCGTATCCGATGGAACACAAATTGAACACTCGGGGAAGGAGATATGATCATTCAAATTTTGCAAAATAAGGAGTAAGGTAACTCTTTTCAATTTCTCGCCCCACAAAACTCTGGCATCATGTATAAAAGCAGCATTTTGTCTTTATCCAATTTTTCCAAACCCCATGTATATCTTCCCACTCCTGCATGGCAGTAGCATGTGGAGACAAAATATGCTACAAGGCGCAGAATATAATCACCAACTTACGTACCTAAAAAAAGTGGTTAACTGGAGTTGAGCATTAAGTTTCCACAAAGGTAAGACTGAAGAAAGTATTTACAATTGACTGTCTTTTTTTTTCTTTCGGGTGATAATCATGGAGCATGTAAGAACATAAAAGGAGATCATAATCTACTTCAATGGGTTGAACAACTAATGACCATGACCGAAGTAGATCGGCCCACTAGGCCTCATCAGGGAAAGTTAGAAGCTGTAGGTATGCAGCAGTATTATACTGCCAACAGAACATAACAACAGATAACAGGAGAGGAAAAGTGAAGTATTATTACTGGAGAAGCCTGTGGACCCTGTATGGTCCGCTTTGGTGCAGGCAAGCTGAACGAGGAAGTCCATAATTCAGAGATGAGAGAGAGTATGTCTTGTAAATACTTCCGAATGTGCTGAAAATAAGTAGATTTAATAAGATACGCTACATATTAACTGCAACAGAAAGAATCTTCCATGAATGATATAAAAGCAAAAGGGCAACACTAAAAGGACCATCTTACCTGCCTAACAATAGATACCAATGTCCCAAGCTTCCAGGTTATGAACTCCTTCAAACCACCATCCTCGCACATACGAACAGCACGGAATAGCTCAGGGAGAACCTTGAAATCAAAAGAGAGTATTTCAGAAATTTCATCACATAGCACTTACTCAATCTTTCCCCACAAAGACACAAACGTGCCAAACCGTTTGCCTTATATCCAACCACAATATAATTGAAAGCTTGGAACTACAAGGGTTTAAATTTCGGGTTGTGATTTACGTTCGAAAACAATATTGTGTTCCATCGAGATATTGGATAACTGGAGATCACAGAAAATCTTACAAAAAAGTCCGACATTGTTTCAGAAATTTTGCAGGTACAACTTTCTAGTGACATAACAAGGTTCTCCAGCAATTGAACTTCAAATCTGACATTGTCGTTAAAACTCTCCATATCACATAAATCATGAATTAGTTTCGTGCACAGAAAAGGACTTCAATTTATGCAACAAACTGGTTGTTGACCCAAATCAGTTATGATTCCAGAAGTAACATGTATCAGTTAGAAAGCTAAAATAACTCAAGGCCATGCATATCCAAGTATCAGTTAAAATATTTCATGTATCTGCGTTGGAGTCAGTCAGAAACCATAGATCACATCTGGATTGTATTGGTCAGAAATGAGTAGAGTCGAAACGGTCAGCCAAGCAGCAACTGTAGTGAAATGGGACTGCTATAAAATGCATAGGACTTGCTGTACAGTAAAGCAAATTGAGTCTCTCACCTTTGGTAAATAAGGAACACAGCCAAGGCCCATTGACTAGATCCAAATGTATCATAGAGAACAAGGAAAACATTTAAGTGATTACGGTTCCAAAGAAAGATATTTGAAGGAAAAAACTATCCAAAACAGAAATACTACCTTAAAAACAAAGATAAGAGAGCCAACAACCATTTGATGATAACTTGAAAGGGAAGGATCTCGAAGAATTCGCATGAGAGAACTAATTGCAACCTAGCAATAGAGAATTAAGGTAAGAGGGGCTAACACAGGAATCTTCAGGTTTCCAATAAAATTAACATAAAACCATACTGTTGAATAGTAGTCCTCAGATGCCGAAAAAGATGGCCAGAAATCAGTTGGTAACTCTTCCATGGAAACGATATGTTGCGCGGTCTCAATTGTTGGCCGTAGAACCTCTCTATGTTGACCAGGTAGATTATGTTGATTACGCTTGTGTGCATGAGGATCCAATGCACCCATAATCCCTAAAACCTGGAAAAGAAGTAGTGCCTTATTGCTTGAACAATATATAATTTCATGAAACAGCAAGCATCAATCAAATAAATACCTTCAGCACTTCCAGTCTAGTCGACCATTCCAATTCACCATTCAGCAATTTCAAGAGTAAGCCAAGCAATGGAGGATACTCGTTGTAGGGAGCGATAACATAGCTGATGACGATCCATGAAAAATCAGCAAACACAAGCCATGACCAAACCACAGCAATACAAAATATATAATGAAAATACTTACTACAGAATATATGAAAACAGTACATAGACATTATCATGCAGCTATCTTACATATTAGTATATTACTATCAAGTGTCACGAACTATTTGTGCCCGCAAAACAGGAAGTGAAGCATGTAATTATTACAAACACAAAGGGTACGATACCACCCCAAAAAAGTGAATTTTTCAAGAAAGGAGACTCTAAAAGACTCAATACCTATTGGGTGTAAACTATGAAAATTTTATAGGACAACTTGGCCCATCTGGCACATCAAGTCTAGGATTTCTATTAAATTGCATACACTAACCAGTTCACCCAAAAGCTCAACCTAATGGGATAAGATGGACAACGTATTTCAACACTCCCCCTCACGTCTAGGCTCCTCCGGGCCTTAGACCCAAACCTTAGATGTTGGATCGAAGTAGGTCACAGATATTTTTATTCATATTGTGTTGGCTAGGTCTAACTCGAGACCTCTTGGCTCTGTTACCATATTAAATTGCATGCATCGACCAATTTACCCAAAAGCTCAAACTGATAGGGAAATGTGGACAATATATTTCAACGGGCCCATTTACTGTTGTATATATACTCTATTATTAATGAAATACTGCGGATACCCCCACATTTACTTTTTCTCTTACAATAGGGTCATAATTACTGTTTCAAGCCTCAAGTATTTGATAAGGAAACAATGCTAACTATGCTAACATTTATAAGATCAAAGCAGTAACAAATTTTAGCGACGGGCAGATCTATTTAACGTTGAAGATCTTGTGATATAGAACTAAAGTTGTCTTGGGACTTTGATACATGCAACTCATCAATATGCACGCAAATGAGAACAAAAAAGGCATATACCCTGTGCTTTGAATAACTTGTCCAAGAGTTGCTACTGCCACTTCCCTTTTACTAACAGCACCTCCATCCAAAAGAGCATCCACAACTAGTGGCATTAGCTCAGGAAGATATTGCCTCATTGCGAAACCACCCTATCATGCAGAGCATAAATTATCACAACTTGTAATTCACAAGTCAAGTCATACAAGTTTCAAGCCAATCAACCATAACCAGAAGTAGAAAGGTCCAATTTACCCCCTCCATCCTCTACTGTCAGAAAAGTCCTGATTGCACCCTCTTTACAGGACAAGATTCAGCTCAATTTGGACTTTTGTAAAAGTAGAGGGGGGTTAAATGAAACAAACATCACACGATAGAGAAAACCATACCACTTTGGCCAGTTCTCCAACAGTGGCAAGCACTCCCGCAGAAAGCACAGTATTAGCCATTGGTCCTGTTCCTTCACAAAGCCTAGCCACTAGGGCCTGAAATAAAACAATATGGAACTAGGAAGTAAGCCTCGCACAAAAAACAATAGCACTGATCTCATTTCTTACTAACCTTGTGAATTGGAGCAATATATGGAAGTATTAGCCGTGCACAGCTCCTAATTAAGTAGCCCAACAATCTAGCACTTTCCTCTCTACACTTGCTATCCATACTGCAAACACCATAAAGATTTTCAGACGCATGATGCTGGAGCAACATGATAAAACCAGCATTGATCATTAGAAGCAGAATTTTTATTGCTCTAAACCTTTGATCAAGATAGGTGAGCAACTGTATAAGATAGCGACGAAGGGCAGGCAGTACATATGCAGGATTTTTTTCAGACAATCTACCTGCAACCGATATTGCCAATTCTCTGACATCATACTCCTAAGTCAAAGGGTAAAGAAGAAAAATGTCAATGATCACAAAGGCCATCGTGTTTAGAAATTTACTTACTATTGCGAGTACATTAACGGAAACATGAACTGGACTGGTGCAAGGAAAACAACATAATATTCTTGTTTGAATATAGATATTTCCAATCATGGATATAATAATCCAGGACTATTCCTTTTTTGCTTGCAAAGATGTGGTATTTAACCAGTACTTCCATAAAAGCCCTATTTTGAAAAATACTTCCATAAAAGAAGAAAAGCATAAGCTGAACCAAATGTGGTGGAAACATCTGGTAATATATCTAAGTATCTAATGGCCCACCGCCCACTCCATATGATAAACATGTAATAGTGTACCTCGTCATTCAAGGCAACAAAAATTGAAGTCAGGATGTCAGCTTGGGCCAAAAAGTCATCAAAAGTCGGATTCCGATACAGAGCCTTGAACACTGAACTTCTAACACCAACATCAGCATCAGCAACTGCAGCAATAAGAAGTTTTTCCACTATCTGCAGAGGAATACGAGAATACCAATATGATCAATATTATGCCAATCAAAATGTATCTCAGGGATTATCATTAGAGTGTGCCTATGACGTAAGAACATAAGGTGCACAACCTCCAGGAACCAAGTCTAATTTTTCCCTCTATCCTGTTACTATTTTCCCTCTCCTCTTCTCATACATAATTTGTTTCTATGCCATTGTTTAATTTCAAATTCTACTATTCCAAATGAGAAATCTAACTCAGGTGGTACTTAAAAACATCACTATTCATGGTTAAGTGTTTCATACAGCCATGCATGCAATAATCAAAGTATTGAGTGCAATGGAAGATGTTAGGTAGGGCTCGTCTAAAAACCAGTTTGTTTAATTCAATTGGAATAGTTCACCGATTTAGCCCCCAAAATAAAAATAAACAACGATAAAAAAGGGAGAATTGATGATTTCCCCCAAAGTTCACGAGCCTTTGCTCTTTTCCCCCAAGTTGGCATCCTTTCATCTTTACCCCTATAAGTAAAAATTGTGTCCCTTTAGACACTTTTGCCCCTGTCTTCTTTCACTTCTTTTCTCAACGGACAGTCCCACTCCCGAACCCCAACTGCAGTGCGCCACTGGCGGCCATGGCGGAGCTGCGGAGCCGGCGTTCAACTCCCTTGCCAAGCGTGACTCCGCTACCTCCTCCCCCTTCACCTGCACCTCCGCCCGCGACCTCGCTGCCTCTTTGGCTGCTTGCAGCGACAACGGGGAGGCCCCTGACGAGCCCACAACGGCAGCGTGGACCACGACTTGCGGAGGATGCTCGCAGCGACGACAACAGCTCACCGCCAGAGCTCAGCGCTGGTCGCGGCTGATCCCAACGCGCTCGCCTGCTGCTGGTTCGCCCACCGCGGTGACAAGCATGCGCACATCTGCTTGTGGAGAGCGACGACAGCAAGGGGAGGAGCAGTGGTGGTGAGGACAAGAGAGGATTGGATCTATGGCTGAGTAAGAAGGAAAGAGGAGAGGAAGAAGACAGGGGCAAAAGTGGCTACAGGGACAAAAAATTTGGGGAAAAGATCAAAGGATGACCAACTTTGGGGAAAAGAGCAAAGGCTGGTGAACTTTGGGGCAAACCATCAATTCTCCCTAAAAAAGAAAGTTTTATGAGACGTTGACTAAGTTTCTCACATTCCATGTAAGTTATGCGCTTCAAAGTTGTTAGGAGATATGCAACTTGGATCTATTGCACAGCCCAATAGGCATATATATAGTACAAGATGGCTTCAAAGTAAAGCATGTGACAATTGATATTAGTTGGACAGTCCAATGCCTCTAATATAAGGTTTATACCCTAAAGCCATTTATTGTACGGACTAGATAGTTAATTGAATTATCACGTCTGCAGTATGAAAGTTGTGTTGATGGTTCCATCAGTGTTTTGATGAGAATGTACTTCCTGCGTTTCACGATATAAGCCTGTTATTTTCTTGAAATAGTCATTTCACAATGTCAGTATGTAGGTTCATCAAGGAACTCAATAGTTATTGCAATACTTCCACACTATGCGCCTGTTTAATTGCTATAAAAGATTCAGTGGTTGTAGCATGAGACCTAATAGAAACATCTACGGTCCAATTTTGTTAACTATTTCCTAGATTCAGTATCTCCTTGGACCATTCGCATGGTAAGCTTCGACTTATATTGCGAAACTGAGACAGCATATGGAATTGGTTAAGGTGTTCTGAAGGCCACTACCATCAGACAAAATAAAGGCCCCCGTCTACAGGGCTTATGGAGGAGCTTATGGCCCCAGGAAGCCATAAGCCCTTTAGAAGGGAAAACTTCAGTAGAGCTTAAATTTTAAGTTTTGGGTTTTGCTGTTGGTGGGAGGAAGCCTAAAAAATGAGGCTTCCCACAGCTCCCACATATAAAAATTACCAAACTATCCCTGCTAGTTCCAAACATTTACCCACGTATGCCACTAGTATATATTAAGAAATTCCTTCACAGTTTTCCTCCTCCCCACCTCCCCCACCCCCCTCCCTCCCCCAATCCTCCTCCAACCCCGCTGGTGACCGCGCCCCCTCCTCCCCGCCGGACCGAAGCCCCTTCTCCCCTCCTCCCCGCCATCCCACCGTCCCCTCCTCCGGTCCTCCCCGCCGGTGCCGAAGCGCCCCTCCCCGCCGGCGCCGAGGAGACCGGATCTGCCCCGGCCCGAGGTCGCGCCCCCCTCCCCGCCGCCGGACGCTGCCTCCCCCTGCCCTCGGCCGAGATCCGGCTCGTCCGCCGCCTCCGCCACCTCCCCCGCCTCCGTCGCCGGCCTCCGCCGCTCCGCCACCTCCCCCGCCTCCCCGCCTCCCCGCCTCCCCGCCTCCTCCCCCCACCTCCCCGCCTCCGCCGCTCCGCCACCTCCTCCGCCTCTGCCGCCTCCCCCGCCTCCTCCTTCGCCCACTTGACGCAACCTCTGCCGCCCTGGATCCGCCCGACGCCCTGACCTCCGCCCCCCCCCGGGATCCGCGCCGCCGACCTCCATCGCCGCCGCTGCCCCAGGGTCGCTGGACCGCCGCCAACAACCGCCCGGTCACCGCCTCCTGAGGTGCCGCCCGAGCCGTGTGGTCGCCGCCTCCCGCTGCCTCCTCCCCGGCTCCTGCACGTCCCGCCGCCTCCCCCAGATCTCGTCGGCTCTCCCAACCCCAGCTCCCTCCCATCGTCGAGACCGACACAGCGAGGTCACTCAACCGGCGCCTGGACAACTACGGCGACGGTGACATGCTCTGGATGCTTATTTTCTTGGTTTTTTTTCTTATTTTGAAAATGCAATGGGTGACAAAAATGTTGAGGTTAGGGATTAGAATTCTTGGTCTTGGGTGTAAATTTGGTGATAAATCTTCACAAGATATGCTCAACTGTTTTCATTTCAGATTAGCAAGATAAATGTAGCTCTATTTGTTGGGAAATGCACAATGTAGGAGAAATATGAGGACTTTTTGTTCTGGTGTAAATTCAGTGACCAACAGGCAATTCATAAATGTACTAGCAATTCACCACTTTTAGTTGCTTTGATATTCTAGACTTCCGGGGTCAAACAAAACAGCAACGAGAATCAAACATCAAGTTATACAAGCAGCACAACAGTTCACGTATCTGATCAAAGGGTAGTACAAACTTTTACAATTCACCTCTTGTCTTAAGCTCAAATCGCAGAAGCTATCTAGAAGGGGAGCAAGAGCTTCTAGGGCTTTCCCATACCGGAGCTTCTAGGGACCATTAAGCTAAGCCAGGCTTACGCATAAGCCGAAGCCGTCTAGAAGGGGCCAAAGTCGCTTGATAGCATGGCACCATATGCGGTGGGCCCATGGGCCTATAAGAGTGTTGAGCAAGGGATATGATGAAGTTCCACTCTACCCACGCTATAGTAAAGGAGTAAGGGACAGGTGTTCACATGTTGTAGAACAGAATAACAATTTACTACTTCAAAGCAACATAAACATATGGTCATCAAAGTCTTGAATCTTCTATATGGCTCTTCAAAACACTATTACCAGCTCAATTTATGTTTCTCAAACTGGACTATATTAAATAAAGGAATTCCTTAAATAAACTATGATCAATTTCAGCTTAACTGTAACCAACAAAAAATGTTGGTTCAGTTTTTTTTCAGCTAATAGTTTATAGTAACATATCTAATTTATTGTCCTTTGAGAAAATTTTGCATGATGGTTCAACACATCATTTGCTTCACCTCGAGTGCAAGAAGTCTTCATATATCATGTTACCAGAAGTAGTAAAAAAAGTGTGGTGCAGGCAGTACTGATGTCTAGATATAATACTCAATGTGGCAAAGGTAAAGTAGTACGAAATAAATCTTCAATAAATTTATATTAATAAATAAGTCCAATCAGGAAAGGCATGCTTCACCACATGCTTGCATAGTTACATTACATAAATAAGTCCAATCAAGAAAGGTATGCTTGACCACATAAGAGATCTTGAGATTATATCTGTAGTTAATACGGCATTTGAAACTATTCACCAAATCATTACACATGCAGTTAATAATACCTCATTTCAAAGCGTTCACCACAGCTATGCGCTCTTCCCAAAAAGACATGTTATAACAGGCATGTCTAGTAAGCAGTAAAGTATCAGACAGGATAGCTTTGCCATACATGTCACAGAATTAATGAATATATGATGAAGTTTGAGACAGACCTCTTCTACAAGGCGACGGCGCTTAGCTCCTCCAATACGATTTGATCTATTTGAACTAAACTGCGAAGTAGACGAAGCAGAAAGAGAGTGCGCAACTAATCTGCAACAGCATATTGCAGCAGCTTTTCGGGTACTGCTATCCTCATCTTCCAGATAAAGGATGACACTCTCTCTAGCGAATTCGAGGAGCTCATGACCCTGAAACCAATGTATATTTTAAAGTCCAAAGACAATAGCAAGCACACAGTTCTGTGCAGCATTTCAAACCTTAAAGTTGAAGTTTGCTAGAGTATGCAGTGCAAGTTGGACGAGGACTGGACCACTAGAATCCACAAACTGCTGCAAACTGCTTGATCTGGTTGCTCGATTGCCAGTAGCACCTGGCCTCATAGATGACTTTGGAAGTGCTTGAGATATACAATCCAACAAACGCTCTTGTATTGTTGGCAGTAGAGATGGGATACTGTATGTAATGGAAAGGTAACATTATCATGCCAAAGACAGAATAAAGCAAGAGAATTCAATCCAAGAAACAATACCTAGTACTTATAGACTCAAGTGCATCTACAAGTTTATCAGAAAGACCAGCAGAAAACATGGCATCTAGCAGTCCACCACGAATATGGCGTTCCATCGCAAGACCCATAGCTTTTGCAAAGCTTCCTACACAAGAAATTGCCTCAAGAGATGGCCGTCCTCTGCGAGGAGCAATCTGCGAATAAGA
This sequence comes from Stipa capillata, assembly GCA_019208055.1. Taxonomy (NCBI): domain Eukaryota; kingdom Viridiplantae; phylum Streptophyta; class Magnoliopsida; order Poales; family Poaceae; genus Stipa; species Stipa capillata. The sequence continues at coordinate 80,580 of JAGXJF010000631.1, forward strand.
ATACCATTAAGCAGGAAAAAGTTTAAGTGACCAGAGTACAATATGGGTTCTGAAGCATACTGCATCATGCAAATGTGGGGTAATTAAGGGCAAACTGGGCACAAGTTCAGCACCCAAAGCACCAGCCATCTCTCCAAGAGCAACAAACCCACTAGCACGCTCATCCGGTGTACGTAGAACAAACAGGATATGATCCATGCAAATCTGGGAATAAAAACGACATCTGTCAAGCTATGGCATGGTTTTAGAACTACTATCTTTCAATTAAAACTTCATAACAAGAAAAAGGAAAGCTTGAGGAAATGTAAAAGATGCAAAAGAGAGGAAAATATTTTAGTTCAAGAATTATGGTAGCGGGGAAACCTTTAGGTAGTTGGTCACAAATCTGTCACGCAGGAAGTGGGCAATTCGAGGAAGCAGCGATGTTATACTACGACGAACAAGCTGATCCCGGTGTTTTAAGTAATTGAGGACAATATCAGCCACTTCTCTGTACCTAGACATCATAAACTCCCCAGTATTCCTGTAATATTTTGCATGCAACAATAGAATCAGAGGATGGGAAGCTGTGGATTGTTGCCACAAGAAAAAAATATATTGTTCGATGCCGTTTTGCTATCTCAATGTTCATAAATGAAAAAATTAGACATGTGTTCCATAGTTGAAGAAATACAAGGAAATATGGTACACAAGCAAACAGCCAAGAAAAAAAATACTTGCAACACTATGAATACTGTGACAAACTTTCACCAAAAAAAAATCCCCTATAAAGTGAACTTTTAAGTTACCTCAACAATTCCCCAACAGCCAATAATGAGCCATGAATGCTATGAACAGAAGCATTTTTGCCAAGCCCAACTTGCGCTGCTTCACACATGCGGAAATACCTGGTAAAAACATGAAATAAAAAGAATAAGAGCATGTTTGGTTGGTGACCAAAGTCTACCATACCACTTTTTTGTTCATGATCAAAATTTTGGTCATTGTTTGGATGGTTGCCAATTTTTTGGCATGCCAATGCCTCTTTGCCAATCTTAGTTCATTTTTCTTGCCAACATTGGCCAAATCATTGGCAAGCAAAACCTTGGCCAAAATTTTGACTAGCCAAATTTTTGGTAGGGTAGACTTGGGCTCAAACCAAACATGCCCTAAGATAGACCAAATGGCAATGTTATTAGCTCGTATAATTGAGTCAAGTCGCCAGGGTTCCGATATGCCGACTAGTTGTTGACAATTACTTGCTACAAATACTAAACAGAGCAGAGAAAACAGTGGTACACATACTGGAAATCAGAGCAGGGGAGTACTTGTTACTGCTGCGAGAAGGGCTCATCACTAATCAGGGCATGAGACAAGCGCTAATCACTAATCCAGCCAACAGCTAGTTGAGTCGTTGGCTCCAGTCTGAGGACAAGTTCCCACTTGTAGATTAATCGTATTGCAAAAGTTCATGGGCAGTGATTTGGAACAAATAGACTAGTAACGTGCTATGGACATTATTCCTAACAATCTAGAGGACAGATAATTCATAACCTTTAGGCCAAATGGAGTATATAATTTTCTTTAGACCTTACAGTAGGTTGAACCCCATATAGCATTTGTTCCGTCAAGGATGGGAGACATCAACCACCAACAAGGAGCTTAACAAATGAATTCATCATATTCTGACTAACAGAGTTGGAAAAAATGGCAGTCTTAATTCTTAGGTGATCCAGTTGAGACTGCAAAAGCTAGCTAGTCATAACGGTAGTTAGTGGAGAACATGGATGGGATTGGATGTAAGAAGTTACCGAAGCTGCTATCAGTTTTGTACGCAGTTAGTGTACAGTTTTTGGTACTTGAGACATTTTCCTACCAAAGAAACCTCGATAATCAAAGGTCTTAAGGCTTGATGAGGACATCTAAGTTGATGCACTAGAAGTAGCTGCCAGTGCACAAGACAGCAATAAACATTAGACACTTCAGCCGATCGATCAATATTAACATATTTCTATTGACAAGTTATGTGATGTCAGCCGTTCCAGCAAAAACTGGAAGCTGCATGAACAAATATCACTGACAATTTATAACACATTTAAGAAATGAAGCGAATGAGTAGAGAAGTTGCAGGGTATGTATCATCATTTTCCGACTATGACAAGTAAATGAGTAAATTTATCAATGCTATGGTTACGATCTTAGGTCCGACCAGCCGTACACGGGTATCAGTTTATTGAGCATTATCGAATGAGTAAGTTACATTGCTGGTTTCCAAAACAATCCAAACTTCAACAAGATCACTATACTTCCAATTTCGCCATTGGATTCCTTCTGACCATAGTTTGTTAAGTCGATACTTACTGACTAGTCTACTACTACTTGCTAGCTACTTCTAGTACTCGTACTATTACTTGCTGCTACTACCACCAGCTAGTACCAGAGAGGAGGCATACCAAGGATCTTTTTTGAGAGACAGAATACCAAGGATCTTGATCTAAAACAAAGCAGAAAAACTGAGAGGATAGGAAGGAGAGAAGAACAGAGTAGCAAAACAGAGAGTATCTAGATCAAGAACTAGATATAACAGCAAAACGGAACAAAAAGATGGGAGACTAACCGAGGGGCAGATTCAGCCCCATCATGGCTCGCTGTCACCATCCACGAACTATATCCGCTTCTTCGGTGGGGTGGCAGAGGTGCACTGTCAGCAGCAAGTCCCTCTCTGGGGCCGTGACGGCGAGGTCTGCCATGGTTTGCAATGCTCTGCAATTCTCCATCATCATTGAAGCTCTATGGGCAGGATTTTTTGTGTGTGGTGATCCAACGGAGCCAGTGCATGCAAACTGGGAGCAGTGTCACAAATGCAGAAGGAAATGAAGCCACATCATGCAGCCCAATGGTTGGCGCAGCCTGGATCAACGAAGTTCAGCAATGGGCCAGCAACCGAAAAGGCTTTGCAGCCCAGCAAGGTGGAAGTCCACAGCTCTGCATCAAGCTCCACCAATGCACTCATTTTGGCCCAAGCTTACCATGGCGTGACCCCACTTTCATCTTTAGCTTCAGTTGCCACCGGAGCTGCACCACCGCACACCACTTCCAAGGACAAGCATGGGGATGCTACGTTGCTGGCATGGCCTCCTTGCCTCCCATCCAATTAAGTGCATGACCATCGCCACCACCCATGTCCAGGGCTTGCCATCAGCTGGAAGAAGAACACGCACAGCGGTTGTGTTGTCTTCATGCTTAACGGTTTAACGCATCTGTCATGACCACTGACGTGGCCAAGTGTTACGGTGTTTCAGCTTCCGTGGTCACTCAGTTCAGCAAAGCAGGTGGGCAGCGTGACATGAGTAGTGCTCAGTTGACAGGAGGGATCCAATAGTGCACCAGATACAATGCTCAATCTTTTTTACTGGTGCACAATTATTTATTTCAGTTTAGTTGCTGATTGATTATCAAATGCAGAGGATAGACATTCAAAGCTCTTGATAGTCTTCCTAAGCAAACTGCCCAAACAACCAAATTCTAATTTGTGGTTGATGTGGTGATCCCTAGTGCTACTGCTCTCGTGCAACATAAGAAGATGGCCGAGAGGGAGGGTGAAGGTGGTCGGTCGAGGTGCAGGAATACTAGGAGCTGCACAAAGCAAAATTGTGCAAGGTAATGTTCTGAATATCATGCAATGTCCTGTTTTGCCATACACAATTAATGTTGTTTCGGCTATGGAAGGAAGTCAGCATAGGATACAAAGAGCAAAGTTTTCATGGCGTCGTCAAGTCATCACCTTGGCGTCCCGTCGTCTGGAGGCAGACACTAGGGGCCTTCACCCAGACTTTTTGAGTCTGGCAGCGAGTGGGTCAGGGACGGGCAGATTCCGTAGAGCTAGGCTCAAGGATGGCTGCTAGGGCTTGGAAACAGTGATCCTGCCACCTCCCTACACTCCGGAGAGCATCCCACCGTCTCCCTGCTTGCGCCCTCGCCTCCCTTCCCCGATCTACTCTACTCTCCCTGCTTGCACAGTCATCTCTCTTCCCCGATATACTCTGCTTGCTGCTGTCATGAAGAAGGGGGAGAAGGGAGGGGTTGTGAGGGAGAATGTAGAGGTTGTGTGCGGCTTGCTGATGTCGTGAGGAAGAGAATTGTGGAGGCGCAGGAGAGAGACAAGTAGAAGGTGGGATATGAGGAGAGGATGGGGTGTTGGTTGTAGCCTGGTGGAGATTAGGGCATGGGAGAAGGGAGTAGATGGGTTAAATGGTCTTTTGGGCTGTGGGGAAGTAGTGGGCTGAATAAGTAGAACCCTGTATCTACAATATTTTTCTCCGGTACATGTGTTTTAAGTCATAATTTGGCTAACATATGTCATCGTCCAACTATCGCTACGGCGACATGTTGTCCTGGCGCCGCTGGGTCACCTCGACTCGCGGGAGCACCGTGAATACTTTGGCAAAGAGTTACTTGGTACCCCAGAAATCTAATCTGCAGCATGTGATGATAGGCAACATTGCAATAACAAATTCATCTCTTGCGCCAAACCCCGAAGAAGTCAAACCCAACTTCTACGTATCAAGTTGGATATTTATTGGAGCAATGCCAATTCGTCTCTAAATTCCGGTATCCTGGTGTGGAGATGAAAGGAAAAGATGCCTGGAATTTTGCGAATTAGAAACCATGAGGAGTATTTCTATTTCCTAGGATTCTATTTCTATTTTTTATCCACGCGTGTGTTTTACCTTCCAAAGTTAGTTATGGTCGGTTGTTTTAGGAGTCCTTAATTTTTCAAGTCATTGTTGGAATTTTTTTTAGTTGAAACATGTGCCTTTATTTTTTGGAAGTCCGAATCTTGTGTTGGTTAGGAAAGGATTCTAGGATTAATTATCGCCTATGCTTTAATTAGAGATGGAGTTGTGATTAGGATTATCCCACAGGCCCTGCGTTCTCCTTTATGAAGGCCATCCAGCCATGTAAAACACTGAGGGTCGTTTATTTTGGGATTGAATAAAACCCAGAAAGCTCCATGTCAGGGAGCACCAAAACCGAGCATGTGCTGAACCTTATGGTTAGTGTTTGGTTCCTTTGCATTGAACAAAGGCCACTGCTCTTCTTCCTAGTTTGATCCTTTCTATTTCTCTACAAGCTTTGGTTATTCTGCTACTACTCCGATCTCTTTGTTTCTACGTCATCTATATCATCCACCACAAATACTTCTAGTTCCTATTTGCTGAAAGATTACATCTTCCCGTGTGGCTGTTAGTGTGTGGTGAAATATCAGGGGCCCTCTCATGCCTCAAATTTCTAGTTAAACCGTATCAGTGGTTCAAGCTGTATGCTAGTCTTTCATTTATTCGGTTGTGAAATTAAGAGATAAAAATTTGTTAATTTGGCTGAAAGCTATCCCTAAACTGACCAAAGTGGATGAATAATCACCCCAAGTAAATATGGGGCCACGGTATTTGGTGCAAATATGAGTAGATTAATAGATGAAGCATTGAGACCATATCAATCCTCTTAACCGCCACTGTTTACAGTGAGTTACTTCGAGCGCTGGTTTCACAAAATAATAGTAAAGACAAAGGTATGCTTACCACTGTACACGCCACCGCGTCTCCCGCTTTTCAATAACATGAAGACAAGCACGCAAGGCTTCCACAGCTCGTTCGCGTACAGCCTGTTTGGGGTCTCTCAGTGCTACCCATATAGCATCAACAAATTCAGGAACATGAACATTGAAAACTGTGGAAGCATTCTCTGCCATCTCCTACAAATACAATAAGAAAAGGACACATTTTATACAAATCGTAGCATAGTATATCTGGAAAGAAAATAGCATTAAGTTAAACTAATGCTATCATAATAAACTAACTTGTAAATTGCAATAACCCAGGACGCTAGTGGTACATAGGGTTCTTTTTTGGATACCTTGCAGTGCAAGTAAATGGTATACATGGCCAGATAAGAGAGACACCACTCAACCTCTAGATATCTGTCAACTAACTCATTCTCATTACTTATATATATATATATGAATATATCAATCCAAAAGATTTATAATACACTAAACCTAAAACTAGACAGGTTATTTCGCTGGATGATTTGCAAGATGGAGCAGATATAAATCCCCTAAGAGTAGTTGCCCATCTGCTTAGTTAAGAGCGATACTTTAAGGTTACAGACTTTCCGAGTTTGTTACCACTGAATTTTCTAGGGGACTGTAACATACCACGACAAATTTGTCACTGCATGCCATGGAGCAGGGTTTAGGAGGCCAATTCTTCATTGCTACTTGATCAGAAAAGGGGTGAACAGAAAAGTCCTATAGTTTATGCTTAACTCATGGTCACTAAAGATTAAACAATGCAACTCATTATCAAGTTTTGCACAATATAAATATGTGTAGAAGGAATATTGCAAGGAGGAATTTGTCTACCATCATAATCTTGATTAAAACATGTAACACTACAGAAGCGGAATGGTTCAGCTTACTTTGAGAATAAGCACAGCTGCAAAGCGACGATACTCCACTCGATCCCCACCAAGCCACCCTAAAGCAGTTTTAATCTAAAAGAAGTGCTTGTTAGGAAACTGGAAAGAATATGTTCAAGAAAATTGGAATCAACTATAACTCACCTGTCGCTCAACTACATCTGCAGTCATTGCTCCGCCAGCTTTTGCTAAATGACCAAGCACCGTGCTTGCTGGAACTAGGATTTCAGGGTCACGCTTTACTTCAAACACATTTCTCAAGAAACTGGCGAACTTAGAAACCTTCGAAGCACCTTCTCCGAAGGGCATATCGATCAAAGCATCGATAGCACGAAGAGCCAGTAAATTTTCAGAAACATCGTTACTTTGCAATAAACAAGATATCTGCTCATAGAGCTGATTCATAAACCTTAGAAAAGCTTCACCACTGAGATCTCGAGCTTCCTCCTCAACATGTTTCCGCAAGGCAGCAGCAATAACATCCTATTAGAGATAACTACAGGATACATCAACCTAGAAAGTATAATGCTCAATATGACGAGAAGTGCCAATCAAAATAACAAATGAACAATGTCAACTACCGAAGAGTCTGGAGGTTAACACCCTAGGGAGCTAAACCTCCAAAACCCCAAGGGTACCAATTACAAATGCCAGCTATGTTGCGTTACCATCAACGTAAAGAACATCTATGGGAACTATTCACTTCGCATTATTTCCACCATGAAACCAGCATTTGTTCCTAGCCTTCATGCTACATCTGACAGCCCAACAGCTTTGTGGACGCCAAACACCACCTCAATGGAATATTTATTGGGAAGCTATAGAACCACAATACTCCAGACCCTGAGCGCGCTAATCCATACACCACTACTACCACAAGCAAAAGAACTTGATCAAGCTCGTAAACGGTAAACCCCCTCCCTATATCAATACCAAGAAACAGCACCAACGCAAGTAACAATAGCAATTGATACAAGTAGCTTCCAGTAAGAAGATAACACCTCATGCCCTTTCATCCATCCCAGCCCAGCACTAATAGCCTCACCCCACCCCCCACCCCAACCAAACCCAGCACCGCCCAAAACCCTAGCTCCAGCCTAACCGCGCAACAACGACACCGAAATCTCACAGTCTGAACAAGAAGGCGAGGAACGAACCGCTCCGGATGAGATGTAGGCCGCGATGTTGAAACCGTGATCCTTGGCGACCAAATCTGCAAGCCAAACGAAGCTTGATTTTTAGACACACCCAGAAGAGAAATAGCGGACAAAATCGGCGTGGAACAATCCGGGAGCACGAGGGAGACGAGGGAACCGGGATTTTGGGGAAGGGAGGAGTACCTTTGGACTTCTTCCCGATCTCCGAGAAGTGCGGCGAGGGCTTCATATCCACGGGGCCTCTAGAGCCGCGGCGGCCGCGGGAGGCAGGGGAGAGAGGAGTGGAGTGGGGCGAAAATGAGAGGACAGAGGAGGTGCGGCGCGGCGGGAGAGGCAGCGCAGGAGGACGAGATGGGGGAAGGTGCGGCCCGGGGGATCGAATCCTAGAGACGAGGCGAGAGCCAGGGCTTTAAAGCAGGAGGGCGAGGCGTGGGTGCGCCACGCCGCCGGCCGCCGAGGAGCACCCTGCGGGGGCGGGGAGGGGGGGGGGAGCGCCTGTGCTCGGACGGCGACGTCGCGGGGGTGGAAGAGGCGGCGGCGTGTGGGGAGGAGTATGGGGCGGCGCGGAGCGTGGAATGCGGCGCCACGGGGGAGGAGGGGGACGGGGGATTCGCTCAGGTAAACAAATTTTTTCTTCGAACAATGTAATTATTTGTATAGCGAACATAAGTGATGAAACGGCTCTAACCGTAGAGAAATTTTACTCTACCAGGCCATCCACGTAGTCGTGCCATCAGCTGTCGTCCTGACACTTTTTTATAATCGTTTATGTGCAGGAGAGAGTAGTACGAAAGAAAATAGAGTCAAACGCTATTGAGAATAAAAGTTCTTAGGTTATTATAGTATTTAATGTTAATTTTTCATATAGATTTAGATTAAAAATCAACTCATTATGAGTTATTCTATTCTCTAGATGATATAAAAGAGTCAAAGAGTCAACGGGTAACTCTATCTTTATTGATGTCCTCACAATTGAACTAGACGTTGCAAGTTAAAATGAGACATATACACCACTTTGAACTTAGGAATATTTAATTCAACCATGTTTGATTCTTCTTCCCTAAGTTGTAGCATGGCCTCTGTCTAGTTCTCTCCTGCATCATGATAAAATCTTGCACCAGAAGTGAGCGCAAATCAAATTTTCATGGACTCAAATTTGGTTTTCTATTTTTTATATTCAGAACCTTACGGTTCTCTTTCAGAAGAAAAAAACCTCACATGGCTCGCCGGCGATGGTCCCTTCATGGACAATAATGGCGGCAACAACAACCCTTTGATGATGACATCTAAGGCAAGGAATCCTGCAACGACAAGAACGACAGCAAGGACAACTGTAAGTTTTACAACCACCCTACGACGACGTAGATGACGGCGACAACTGAGGCAAGGCAAAGAGTTATGTGAGATCCTTGCCAGGGACACGATGATGGCGAGGACAATTCCCACGTGTGGCAATTGCTGGTGTCCCACGCGGTGGCGGGTGGCTTGCTGACGGTAATGCTAAGCAAAGAAGAGGCTCAGCCGGTGTCATCACGTATGAAGGTCTCAAGAAAGTATTTGAACTGCAGATTGTTGGTTATACCACCGCTACCGAGTGTAGTTTGATGATCACTGACATAGTAGATGAACAAGATGCACAAGTACACACATGAATGTGACACAAGGTGTAGGGAGAATCTCTTCTCTTCTCTTTATTAATCTTCTCAACAAGTGTTTACAAGTGGTGGATGAGCCCCTATATATAGACTAAGAGATATTTAGATAAGAGTCCACACCAAGTCAAAGTAGTGGGGACCTCCCCTAATGGGGTGCCACTACTTGGTGACTTTGACTTGAAGGTCTCCCAACACTCCTCTTGGATCCTTATCGCAAGATGTATGTGCCTCATCAAAACTCCGAAAAATTCAGTGAGAAAATTTGGAGAAAGAGTGTATTGCATGGGGCTCATATTTGATGATGAGTAGTACAAATCTACAGTATACGATGGCAGTATCCATATACAAATACATAGACACTTACGGGTACCCTGGTTACCTGAGATGGCGTGTACCTTGGAGAAGAACTCTATGACGATAAGGAAACCACCCGTAGGTATTCGGGACTTATTAAACAAGAAGTCAATCCCAACATTTAAGGATGATAAGATCATACTCGGAGACGAGTCCGTATCCATTACGATACGGTACATCCTCTATAAAAGGACCCAAGACCCTACGAAGAAGACAAATCGCAAGAAAGCCTTGATAGCATCAAGTAGCTTTGGATGCCAGAAGCCCAATCTGAAGACTTCCAAGCTAGTAGAAGGAAAGATCAACCTTGAAATCCACCTCTGACTAGTGTAGATCCCATCTAGATTAGCCATACCCCCTTGTACCTTGTATCGAGATCAGTATAAGACTCACAGGACGTAGGGGTTATTATCCTCCGAGTTGCCCAAACCTGTATAAATCCTTTGTCGACGAACGGATTCGTATTGGCGCTCAATATCCCTACCCTACTTTCTTTTCTCCACGTGTTACATAAGATTGGCGGTTTACCGATTGTTGATATATGGCACCAACCGTGGGGATCTTGACTGTCAATTCTAACAAATCACCGCTAGCATCTCTGCCATGAACCGCGACAAGATCCGGCTTCTCAGATGAGGGATTCTACGACAAATTCACCCCTCCGATCGAACAGGAGGAACGATCAAGTAGATCTCGATGATCTCTCACCTGACTAAGAGTCCGACAACGATATGAATCAGTTGATCGATGAGTACGCCAGAACATACCGGGTCGATCTTTCATATCATCATTACCAGGGTAATCGCATGAGCAATGCGAGCCCTATGTCAAGGATATCACCCGCATGTTCCGACCACCCAGATGGCCGAGGAAGCTTTCTAGAGATCACCTCCGATGGCAGATCTATGATGGACTTAAACTCTACTTCCAACGGACGATATCCCCGTGAAGTTCTCGCAATTGAGAATAGATCTCCGCCTCCCTCTTCTCAAGAGAACAATGGGGCAGATCTACCCCCGAACACGGCGAGCAATCCTTGACACCCTGGTACCTCTCAAACCGATGACCCTAGGCGGGCTATTCGAGAAGGTACTCCTCCCCCACAAGATGCTGATCTCTTCAAAATCAAGGGCTACTCAAACATCTCTCCGGGATACAACAACAGCTCCTACAGCCCCCTTCAATGGACCTCACGATCCCTGAGGGAAAGTAGTGGCTAATCGACATGGAGAACGGTCTTCTCCAAGCTCGGGAGCAAGCAGAGTCCTCCCATCACGTGGCTGTAGCCAATAGTTCCATGAGAGGTAGGGCGCACTCTGATGCTTCTCGTGAGGAGCTTGACCAGGAAAGGTGATATCATCGGAACCAACGATATAGAACAACAGTGTCGTCGTAGGATCTACGCGAATACCTCACACAACTAAGGCGCTCAAGGGACTTCCCCAGACCGGTCTCCTGGTCATGCTGCTACTCGATATCACAACCGGGACCGAGGACGATCGCCTTCTCCTAGCGATAGACCGACTCGGGGAGCCATCTACGACTGTCAGGCCTTCTCCACAGAACTTAGGAGGGTTCACTGGCCTTCTCAGTTCAAGCCAGGATCGATAGAGAAGTATGACTAATAGGGCATAGGGTTATTATCCTCCGGGAGGCCCAAACCTGTATAAATCCTTTATCAAGGACGGATTCGTATTGGCACTCGGTATCCCTACCTCTAACTCTCTTTTCTTCACGTATTACATAAGATTGGTGACTTACCGATCGTCGACAGATATCAAGAGCATGTAGGCAATGATTATACTTTAGCCAAGAGTTGTTTGCAAGTAACATGTTCTATCATTACCTACCATATTTTTCTTATTCATCAAGAGGAGATAGGAAAGATGCGGCTTTATATAGAAACAATTCATAACTTGTTACTAAAATAAGCACTGGATAAAATTCATAAGTCTATATAACATTCATCGTCATAAGAGTTTAATTTTCTCTCCTAGAGCTTAAAAACTATTATTCAAAATTCAAATCATAGATGCGCACTGAAAATCAAGTGGATGCTTCATCCTTTATCGGGCACCATCAGTGGTGTCCATGAAGAAGCTTTCTTCTTTTTCCATAGGTAGTTGGATGAGTTTCATTCTTCCAAGCTCTTCTTCATGTGCCCAGTGAACCTAATGTGCTTCTGGTCTCTTTTCCGTTGGGTTCATGCCATTGATTTGGTAGAGGTCTACGTGGTATTGGGAGGTCTTGCGGCACCCACACACCACACTTGTTGCAAGTCTGCTACTGATTCACATAGGGTTTGATAATCATCGTTTTCTCTCAATACCGCGACTTCTTGTGCTCACCATTATCCTTGACAGATTGGGCATTCATATCTCTAAATATAGCTCTTTGGGGAGTTAGATGAAGATTTAGGTTGCACGACCAATTCCTTCATAGCTTTTGCTATAAGCGAAGAATGCACCAAATCAAGGAACTTTGTGTACTTTCTGGCATGCAAGTTTCTTACCATTTCATATTTTCCACATGCAGAGTGGAAATGGACTTTCCAATCATCTATTCATTTTTGACTACATGCCCACATTCTTTCAAGTTTGAGATGAGACCATCTATGGCAAGATTAAATTCAGCAATACATGCAAAATCTTGGAAGTGAAGGTTATTTCACTAATTCAACACTATTTCTATAGGCCACACCAATTGAGGGTGGTGGTAACGCATTCTGAACGTATCACATAGAACATTCAAGTCTCTTTGCATCATGTACTCATTCTTTAGGTCTTGGGAAATACAGTTACACAGGATTGCCAGCATTGTAAAGTTTTCCTTCTTGGTAACAACAATTTTACCTTCGAGTAATGAATATTTAGAACATGAGAGAGATCCTTGCTTTCTAGTGGTACTTCTATAGCGAGGGACCAAATAACATAATTGTCCCATCAAGTAACGAGTACCCCAACCTCTAGTCTAGCATAACCAAACATCATATGTTATTCATGCAATAAATTAGAAGTTCACTATGGGTAAACATGCATGAATAGATTACAATTAATTGTATGAAAAACTTTATGGTTGTTCTAGCATTTTCTATGCATTATTATGATATACTACTAATTTCCAATGATTAAAAGAAATTTACAAAACCACAATTAATCAAAACAGGAAAAATAATATTCAGAAAGCATATAATAAATAATAACAAAGTTAAACGTGCTTCAAATGTCAGAAATGATCCAAATTTGGATTCCTGAGGCCCTTTTCGGCAATTTCTGACAAATACAATGTTTTTTTCACAACTATTCAGTTCTGAGAAAATTTGTGTGTAATAACCGAGAACTTTAGGGACCTATTCATGATTTACATGGAACCGGACCGATTAGGTGCGACCCATTTCTCCTCCCATCCCCTTTTTTCTTGGGTCGGTCCAGCTCAGCTAGTGCGGTGGCCTGCATGGCCTATTATCGGGCCACCGTACACTGCCCCAGCCATAGAGGTGGAGCGGTGGCTAGGATTAAGAACCCTAGCCACCCAAGTGCGGCGGTTATTACTGAGTCACCGAAAAGACGCGCTGATGAGTGAAGGCAACAGGTATAGGTGGCGCTCCCGCGTGCACAGAGCGGGCATCGTGCGACTCATGTAGGAACATGCAAGCGGGGAACTGTGGCCCAGTGCCAATGTGGCTCGGCGTGTGGAGGGGGGCCGTGCAGGCAGCGCAGGTGCGTGGAACAAAAGCAACGGGTGACAAAGCTGCGAGTGTGCCTACACATGCGGACCTCATGCTGCTCGTGCATGAGCAGCGGCGTGGTGTGAGGTTCTACTAGTCGTGTAGGGTAACGTCATGTGCGCGTGCAAGCACGATGGCCACCGTGGGTTGGTGTCGGTCGTCGATACCAACTCGTGTGCGTGCCGTGCGATGGATTTGCAGGCCATCGTGCTTGCAGTACAACTCGTTAATGTGCATGTGGTTTGCTGGCCGACCAGTGTGGCCAGTAAGGTCACCTCAAGCAGGAGGCATGGTGCGGCATGACGGTGTTGTGGTCATGCAGTGGCCATGGGCTGACGTGGCTGTCGGGATCTGGAATCGTATTTGACTTATGAAATGATGTATCATTGAAAGACGAAGTAACCCAACATATTATACGAGTACCACAAGTCATATGCATTCACCGTTGGGTAGTCTGACACCGGACCAACATGACATACAATTACCACACGCGTACGCATTCACTATTGGTCAAGGCGGCCAGAAGCGTACATCATTTAAAAAGCCAAATGTAATTCCAAGACACCCTAGTATTGTGCATAACATGTATGGGAACATCATTAAGCATCACTACTGAACTCTAAAGACAAGTTTACATAGATAATAGTTCACATCCCTCGCACTTGGGCAAATCCATCCATTACAACCAAAAGACCCGAAAGTTACAATTACCAACTTAGTACATTAAGTTTGACAGCGGAAACATAAATGCAATATCATCCCATTGATGCAAGCTAGTATCATTAAGACGCACAAAATAACCCGCAAGTGCAAAAGCCAACAAGGTAACTATTCAAGCGTCATTGTTCAAAGGGATCACCTGTTCCTATGCATGCAAGAAAACTACCAATGAGTATAAACGTACTCGCAATTCTTAGTAGTGCTTGTCATATGAAAGTAGCATGACAATAATAGAAGTTACACCATATAATCTTTAATAGCATAGACAACCCTTCAACATCATCATGAGAGCATGAATAATAAAGGTAGCCACAAGATCATGTCAGTTAAGCTCAACTTGAACATACCCATTTACCATAAACTAACCGTGATAACTGAAATATATAGACCATTCAATATAACTTCAAATATGAGAAGAACACTTTATTTCAACCAAGGGAAGATATAATTCAATAGGCAAATACACCACCGAATGGCTTGAGGGCTCCCCAAGTGAAGGTTGCAAAGCCCTGAATGGGAGAAATACACACCGACTGCACTAGTGGTGGGCTCATGGGAAGTACTTAGCGACTTGAAGGTAGCACACAAGTGGGTCACCGCGGTGACCTCCAAACAAAATCCTGATGTAAGGCTCGGTAACCACAACAATGTCACCGCTCGCCCAACGAATGTGCCACCACAACACTCACTTAATTAAGGATTCAAGTTGATTAAGGCATCAATTTAATCATCATCATGCTATAGGAGTAAGGATGACGATCCATCACATATCATTATACCACTAAAATATAAGCACATGACATAAAGCATGATATGACAAACATAACATGATGTGAACAATGATATGGCAATGTCAATAAGCTTAGCTTGCCTTGAGTGGGATACTCCTGATCTTGCTAGGATTCAATGGAAGATGGCTCAAGTCCCTTGTCATCGAATTGTACTGATTCGCAAAAAGAATACCGAATAGGAATACACGACAAAATTAATAAGGACTCATTATACAAAAGAATGAATCCTGTATGAAATGCATTTGGATGGTGAAAAATTAAACTTAAAGGCTACGACAATTGGTTTCATCTAACTTGGATTTACATAATAAGAGTTATAAATTTTTGAGTGGAATAGGCATTTTTAAGCATCTAATTGATCATTTTTAATTATTTAGAATTTTATGGAAATAGTAACATGCATGAAATTATCTTGAATGAATAATACACTTTATCCTGAACATTTTCATATAAAGTTCATAATTTTTGGAGTTGGGATACATTTTCTAGGATTTATGCAAGTTTCATCCTGTTAAAAGTATTTCTGAAAATTCTTGATTTAAATTATACAAAGAAAAACATTTAATACCCAGAGAGTTCTAGCCTCAGTCATTAATAGGTGGGGTCAGTTTTCAGGGTTTTCTCCTTTTCTTTTAGAATTTATTTTCGACCGGTTGAAATAGTGGGACCCAACTGCCATTGACTCATTTATTTAAACAGAGAGTTTTCACATTTTATTGACCAGTTGGCCCCACGTGTCATACTATCATTAAGTATATTAAATTCTTAAATGTGATTTAGTGCCCTAATTAGCCTGCTGACCAGTGGGGTCCACTAGTCAATGGCTTTGCCAGCACATCTAAGCTGGTAGCCAGGCGTAAGCACTCTAGCAAGCTCGATCGGCTGTGCATGTGCTCAGGAGGGGCGCTATTGTTTGGGGCTAGGTCTTGCGGCTCGACGGGATGCATGGTAGGGTGAGGAGGTCGGGGATCACTGGAGGTGGAGATGTTGGCGGTGGCCAGGACAGGGGAGTGGAGCATGGCGAAGTTGAGGGGAAGAAGGAGAGAAGAAAGCGTGGGTGGCTTGGGTAGCTCACCGTGAGCTTGACAGGGTCATCGACGAGGCCATAGGAGGGGCAGAGTGGCTACCACGGTCATTATTGGAGGTGGAGAAGAAGAGGAAGCGGGCAGCATCGTGGACGGAGGGGATGAGGTGGTGACAGCTCCCAATGCTTCCCAGGGTCCTCCACAACCTGTTGATGACCTTTGGCGAGCTTCGTATGGCTCCATGCTCGCTCACAGCGGCAATGACAATGATGGTAGAGGGCTAGCTGCCAGTGGTTAGGATCCGAGCATGTAGGAGAGAGAGGGTTAACCAGGGAGAGGGGATTGAGGTTGAGCTCGGCGAAGGAGGAGGAGAGTCGAAGGCATACCGAAGGGAGAGGAAGATCGACCATGGTGAAGCTTCCACCGAGGGGAGAAGCTCTCGACTTGGGTTCTGGTGGGGCTAACAAGAAAAGGAAAAAGTGGAAGGAGCAGAAAAGGGAAAGGGGAAGGTGGTCACGCACCTTAAATTCATTTTAAAGAGAAGAGGATGTGCAACTATGTAATCTATTTTAAAATATTTTAATTGGGTTTGATTTCAAATTAATTTAAGCCTTTGAGTTAATTTGAGAGCTATAAAGTGGAGTTATGATTTTTCATTGAAATCTTTTTTGGAAATTCCTCTTGAAAATATTTTTATTGGCTTCCCCATGTCCAAATTGATTTACCGTAATTTTTGGACTATTTTTGAGGTTGTTTTGCTTTATTTTTTTCTTCAGTTTTTATTCCGAAAATAAAAGAGAAGGACCTGCCAGCCCAGTGGGCCAACCAGCCCAGCATGCCAGCTAGCCCACTAGGCTAGCCCAGGCCGTGTGCTGCAACTGGTCAAGCTGCACGCTCGCTGCAGCAAGCACAACAGCTGAGTGACCGCAGCAGCGCCGCCTGTAACGCGCGTGCGTGCATGCGAGCGCCGTGGCTGTTTTCACCAAATTTTTGAGCGTCAACCGTTACCTCTTCTTCTCCCCTGATGTCTCCTCACATCCCCACTACTTGACCTATATAAGGACCCCTCTCCCACGTATTTCTACCTTTTTTCTCCACCAAACTCCTCCACACATTCTTTTCTTCTCCAACTCCGGCGAGCAATTCCGGTGACCACAATGCACCCCACACCGACGTGTTGCTGCTGGAGCTTCTCCACACCGACGCACACCTCCTACCGCAAGCAATCGCAAGCTTGTCCACTACACCGACCGTACCACGAGTTCTTCCACAACTCCGGCGAACTCTTTCTCATCACGATTTCTTCACACTCGGTGAGCCTCTCTCCAATTCCTCTCTGTTGTAGGCTCCTACCAACCCATGGAACAATTTTCCTCCACCAATTTCACCCATTGATCACCTCTATATGCTACCAATAATTTTGATCGATCAAAATCCTCTGTGTACCGTAGCTAACTTGTACTCTACATGTGCCTAACACCCAAATCCCTCTAATGTATGCCATGTCTCTAACCTTAGTGTTAAAATGGATCGTTTAGGACCCAGTAAATATCTAGTGCAGTCAGATTCCAAATCCGCGCGGTAATTTTTGTACTATATGAAATCACCTCAAATTTGGGCATTAATTTGACCAAATTGGAAATAGTTCATTATGTGTCAATTATTTTGGAAGTAATTTATTTTTCATAGCTCACTAGTATGTGTAGGAACCCCTCCATTAAATTTCATAAGTTTTAGAGTTGTGTTGAATTTCCTAGAATTAAAATTAGCTCTGTTTTAATTATTTAAAATAGAAATGCTCTCTGTTTATAATATTTAATTTTTGTATGAGGTAGATGAACTCCAGTACTGATTTATAGTGGCAATTGCAACCTTTTAACACATGTGTAAGGATGTAGCATAAATAAAATATTGTTCTAGGCCTATTTCAATATCTATTGTTTACTGTTTTTAAGTAAGATTTATTCTCTGTTTTTACCTTGCTGTAATTAAATTCCAGATAGTAGTTTAGACCTTTTAACCTCTGTAATTAGGTTTATCTAACTTAATTAGCATGCTTAGATGATACATATGCTTAGTATACATGTGTATATGTCTTAATATGTAGTTCTATTTTTCCAAATACGCTGTTAAGTATTTTGAGAGCAATATTGCAACAGTAACCAGACTACGTTGTCCTCTGAAATGTTAATCAATTGTTCACTAGACATGTTAAGTTATGCCATGCTTATCTTTTATTTAGTATGCCTCATGAACTAGTGATATGAGCTATTACCATTACCATGTATACTAGCATGTTAGGCTATGGATCTATTTAACATGCTCATGTTTTATTGTTAATGTATTATGCTAGCATAATAGTACCCATGTTTGTATTATGAATATGATATGGTTATTAAAATATATATGTGTGTGTATATATGGTTATGGCCTAGTTCTAGAAGACCTATATTAAGGATTATTTAGCATTAGACCTTACTTCTATCTTCATCGCGATGACGCTATCACACCATCGTTCCATTCCATCCACATCTTACATTCGTCGTCTCTCTTTCGTGTTTGCTTTCGACAAGTTTTTATTAGAGTTGTTATTTATTGCTTCACTCTTGTTACGTTGCGACGATAGGGAGTGAAGAGGCTAACAAGGTGACCGGTGCCACTGAAGAAGAAGAATACTACAATGAAGGCATGCCCCCTCTTTCTTGATCATATTTGATCATATATTTCTAAAGGTCATTATATTTTGTCGTTTACAAATATGCATATTGTTTTATTCCAGTAGCTAGCATGTCGATTGACACACCATTATCTTTCCGCTTGTCGCCCTGTTTACTTGATACCCTAAGTAGAATATTATGTTTTAATCCTGAATAGAGTAGAGAAATGCTTAGCTATGGTTAAACATATCCTTATGATATTTTGAATTGCCTCATCGGAGGAATGAACTTTGGATCAATGATACTTGTTGAAACTTATGGTCGTTCTTCATGAGATAAAGAAGTCATTAGTCGTCCATATTGAATAAGGCCGAAGTCTTGAACCCGAGGATTGTGAAAACAGTATAACCACATACTATATGGGCATTGGCTTGGTTGAGTAGGTTAGTTGAGTCTTGGTGTCGACATTGCCATACCGCAGAAGGGTGGACGTAGCTACGAGGATCTCGGCACAAAAGGGGGGCACACAGGGTAAGTTGGTGTACGCTCCTTCGTGTCGAAACCTTGTGGGCATGTCACATCAAGATGAAACTAGCTAAAAGACCTCGTCACGGTCACCCTGTCGACACACCGATGGGCGTGTGTACAAGCCCAATCAACTTGGCATAAGGAGATGATCGTGTCATGTGGATAAAGTGTACAAACTTTACAGAGTGTCAAACTAATCGATTAGCCGTGTCCACGGTTATGGACAACACATGACTCATTCTTGTTGAAAATGACCTATCCCGCTCCGCCTTGCTATTTCCCTCCACCCCTTTACTGATGGAACCTATGAACGAGCTAAGGCAGGAGTTGCTTGCTCGAAATGTGTTGGTCGTGAACCACACATGATGCAAAATATCCCGGATAATAAAACTGATTTATGTCATTCAAATCTACCTAATATTTCAATTAAAACTGCTTTTACGCAAAAGGAGTCATAAAGCCTTCCTTTGAAGCTCATATACACCGGTTTAGGTGTTTCCCAGTGAGGGGGCAAGCTGAGTATGTGAAGTACTTATCGAGCATGTTTTTGTTGTGGTGGTGTGCAGAGAAGTATGATGAAGAAGGTGCTGATGAAGATTATTTCTACAATGATCCCGAAGAATAAGTCGCATGGCCTCCGTCATTTGCCTGTGGCACAGATGGAGCCGCTTCGCTTTTGTTTCCGCTGTTTCGTCTGATGTAATAATGTCATTGAGACATGGTACTTTGTAAGCCATGTGGCATATCGTATTCAAACTATGTTCTAACTTTGAATGCATGCAATGTTATTCATTTCGCTTGTGTACCGTCAGCGTGATCCTGGACTGACGAGGATGTACAAAGCGGGGTGTGGTAGTTGAAACTAGACCCTCATGGCGGGGGAGGCGCCAGCACAAGTGCATGTTCGCGCTGGGAAGGCGAGAAGAGGCCGAGGCGAAAAGCTCGGCGACGAGGTGAGGCCCAAAGGCTTAACGTGCTGAGGTCGGCCCGTTCGGCCTAGGACTTCTTTTTCTTTTTCTTTTTATGGGGTTTCTTTTATTGTTGTGTTTGATTTGTATTCAGATGGGAGTCAGAAACCTAATATCAAAAATTGAGAAAAGTCACAGCAGCTCCATAGCATATTTATTAGCAACTATAAAATTCCGAAGATAAACAAAAATGTATTTGACTTAAAATCATCCAAATATTCAAATATGCCCCAAAATGGGTTTGAACTGTAGGTAGGTGCATAGTGCTTCCGAAATTTATGAATTTTTATTGAAGGTGTGTAATAACAGATAATGCTATATATAAAATTTAGTAAATTTATAGGGAAGGAATCACTACCAAATAAATCATCTAAAGTTCTGTCATTTAATAATTTTAGATGGATTTCACTAGATTCAAATACTTCCCTTGCTTAATTGATTTTGGGCTTTCTCTAGGTGCAACCCAAGGAAGGTAATGAACATGCGAGGGTGCTTGCAAAGGTTTTTTGGAAGATAATTTGTTAAGAATATTTGTGTTGCTCTTCTTTTAGGGTTCAAGGCTTTAGTGCAAAACGAAAGGGAAAACAAGTTTAATATTTTATGAAATACATGAGTGCAAAAGAGCAGGCATGAACGTGGGTCTTATGTTGCATAGATGCTCACAAGAGCACAATTACATACTTGGGTTGTTACTGTGGCCGCGTCCCTTGTGCAAGAAGAACAATCAAACTAATGGATGAATAAATGCAGGAATAAGTCTCGATGACCCCCTGAGGTTTGGGACAACGATTACTTAACTCCCTGAGGTATAATACCAGGTATTTGATCCCCTAACATTTGTAAAACTGTTTAAATAACCCCCTCATATCTCTGTAAGGTGGTTTAGAGGGTGGTTTTGCTCACGTGGCACACTGACCAGGATTAATTGCCAACATGTGCTGTCACATCACCATGTGACTCACATGTACTCCCAAACCTCAGGGGGTCATCCAGACTACCCCCACCCTCGGATTAATTCATAAGAGAAGAAACTATCAGCAGTGTAAATAGGTAAAAAGAGAAGAAGCACATGGTTAAGTATGAGGAAAATGGAAGAGAGGGAGAGAGGGCAATGGTATACAAGTGAAATTGAATATTTGCTTAATCTGTTAATGTTATCCCTATGACATTACTCACTCGAAGCCACGGTCCTCGATGCCACTGTCTCTCTAGTGCATCATTTCACTTTTCCTTACGTATTCTGTTTTCTGAAAAGGTAAGTTCATATGACCCCCTGAGATTTGGGAGTATATATAGGTCCCATAATGAGGTAGCAGTACATGTTGACAAAAAATCCTTGTCAGCGCGCCACGTGGGCAAAACCGCCCTCCAAACCACATTACAGAGCTCTAAGGGGGTTATTTAAATGGTTTTACAAATGTTAGGAGGTTAGATACCCGCTATTATATCTTAAGTAGTCATTGTCCCAAACCTCAAGGGTTCATCTGGGCTTATTCCATAAATGCATCTAACAAGCATGTAGTTGACCGATTCATCAATCAACTATTTGCACGCACGTGGGATGGCCGTTGCTGGGTCACGCTATGCTACGGATGCATGCGTGGGCATGAGTGCTAGTGCGTGCACAGACGCGACGTTCGTGGATGATGCGTGCGTGGCATTGACCAATTCCAATCAATTCTCAATCGTACTTTTCATTTAGATCATACTATTGACATTTGTCAGCGACTACTAATCGGTACAGTGGTTGAAGATGGATTTCGCTTCATGAAATTTTCCATACAATTTGTATAAAAAGAATCTAGAATTTTCCAAAACCCGTCCTTTCCACGGGGGAGAAATCCATGCCTGACGAGGTCGGAAAGAAACTTTTGCCCCTCTCTCGTGACAGTGCCTCTGTCTCTGCCCCGCGACCTCCGTCTCTTCTACCTCGCGACTTGTCTCGCCTCCCTAGGCTCCTTCCCCGGCACGACCATGTGGAGAACTCCTATAGCCACCATCCTCCTCCCCCTCCTCCTCTCCACAACATTGACTCCTGCTAGGTCTTCGTCCTCACCACTGGCGGTGTCAGGTCTTCATGCCCCCAACACCAACAAGATTGTCAATGATGTTGAGTGTCTCCCACCCATCGCTGCCATGGATCTTGAGTCAGACGTGGTCGCCGGCCTACGCGAGCCGGATCACCTCATCCATGACCCATGCGGCCATCATGGGATGCTCCATTTGCGTCATGGCCACCTGCAGCTAAAATGACATATCTGACGAACCCTCGTTGAGGAGGTCGAGATCCAGCGATGGGCCGTCGAGCGCGTGTGCCCATCTTTGCCATGGATAGGTCTAGCAACGAAATAGAGATCGGCAACATCTCGTGTGGCATCTGCATGAAAGGGCCGACCGAGGAACTTTGTCGTCAGGCTCACCACACGGCCGAGCTGCTCATGGCCTGGCCAAGAACACCATCGTACACACACATAGCATTTACACCCGTCAGGCCATCAACGACTATCAATTTTGTAGTTTGTTCTTGAGGTTTGATCTAACGATGGTCATATTTTTCTTCATTGTTTTGTGCAATTAATCTCTACGTTAATAGGGATTTTCTATAACCTATTTGATAGTTGTGATTTTTCCGCCTAAATTTTCTGATTTTTCATGATTTTTTTGGGCCAGGAATTTCCTCCCCTTACCGTTGGGCCAAATGACGACAAGGATAATTTTCTGAATAGGGAAATCTCCACCATGGGGGGGGGGATCCCATGTGCTCCTAAAAATTCCTCCTAAGGGTTTGGTTGCGTTTTTCTTCCTTAGAAATCAAACAAAGCCTTAAACTTCTTAAGCATGAGGTGAATCTTTTAAAGTTTATGCATCACTACAATAGATCAAGTCAGATTCAGTGCATATTTATTTTGATTCTATATGAATATATGTGCGAAGACTAAGCATCAAACTACCGATGCCACCAAGGAATCGGTCTAGTTTTCCATTGTACATATTTACTAATGTGTGTGGTTGGATGGGACACAACACATGGGTCTAGAAACATTTTCTACATACATGTCAAAAAAGTCTATATAATCAATGCAATAATGACTTGCATGCAAGAAAACACGTAGAATTTCAAGGAAACCATCCTGGATCTTTAGGAAAAAATCCCTTAAATCATGGATTCTTACCAACTAATGAATCTCAGATGTTTTTTCATGCGAAACATCAAGCGATGGAAGCTTTTTTGTGTGATGGGACCATTTTTCTCACCGTGAAAGGATTTTGGCTATCAACTAGAGGGGGTGAACAGAAGATTATCAAAAACTCCTACCAAAAATAGATCACAAATATAGTTCTAAATCGTAGCATGCTAGTCAACAAGATGTGCAATGAAACAAATAGAGTGGAATGAAAAGAGACAACCACATGTGAGATAAAGGATTCGTTGTTGAAGCTCGATCCTTTGGCGAGGCTCGACATCTCCATTGAGGAAGCTTGATCAACAGATCAAAGCCGACACCAAAACATGCGTTTCCAAGGGCTTGCCAATGTGAAACCCCCTTTCACTCGTGGCAGCTTTTCACCTTGTGGTAGGCAAGCTCCAAACCCTCACAGATTCTTGGGGCTATTCAAAAACTACTCGCAGGCTCCTAAGTGACTCATAGCCATCTAGGAGACACCAATCTCTAAGAGTAACAGACTACAATTAGTTCGGCTTGGAGATGAACTCTTGCTTGATGCTCAAGTACGGATCAATCACTTTGGGCTTCAAGAAAGGTGGAGTAGCACTTTGGAGAGCAAAGAAATGGATTATTGAAGAGTTATGTCTGCAAAGAGGCTTGGGCTATATGTGGCCAACCCCTCAAAAACTAGCCGTTAGAGCAAAATCAGGAAAACCGGGAGGTTCAGACTTGAACCTGGAGGTTTTGGTATTTTCAAATCAACGGCTATATCATGTAGACGCAACATATCTTGGAAGCTCCAACAAAAGCCTAGATACTTCAACTTTTCACACAATGATTGTATAACTAGTCCAGACATGGATCTCAAAGACTCTGACAAAAACCTGGAGACTACGACTTTCAGAGCACAACAGATGGAAGCACAAGTTAATGGTTCTAACTTAGAACCAAGAACTTTGCACGACAAGATGAACATGGAAAAAGATATGGCATGGCATATATGATATGAAAATGTAAGCATACAACCATGTTATGTAGCAAAAGATAACAACCATGTCATTAACCATATGAGTTTACCAGATACTACAAGAATCTCAAATGAAGAACAAATCTTGTAAATCAAACCTAAACACCTAGCTACCTATACTCCAAAAAAGAGCTTAATCTATCACTCCCCCTTTGGCATCAAAACAGCGAAAAGGGAAGGATGCTAGGAATTAGGCTCTACACTATTAGGTCCTGCCCTAGTACAGAAGAAGGTGCCAAAGCGGCGACGGTCAGTGTAGTAGTCGTCAAGGCAGGTAGAGGTGATGTAGCTGGAGGTGTAGAAGCACACGAGTAGCTGCAGGTGACAGTGGAGCAGGAGGTGCAGCTGTTGAAGTAGCTATGTGGTGGATTAGTGCTTGCTCGCCATGTGTCGATTAGGAGGGAATCAAAGAAGAAATTGGTGTGTTGATGTCTGGAGTGAACTCTGACCCCTCCTCCGACAGCCACTAGTCGTCAAAGATCCTCAACTAAATCTGCTTCTAATTCTGAAGAATCCTCGGCTGATGCTGAATAGTCTTGACCCTTGGCTTGAGGTTAGCTAGATCAGCATTCTGTCGGTGAAGGTGGTGGATGGCATTAGAGAGGGTGTTCTTGATCTCAGTCAATAGATTGCCAACTGGGGATCTTTGGCAATCATATCCTGAAGAGCGGCATCCACGCTAGCCTAGCAACGCTTCCATGCACTAACACTCTCATCACTCTCCTTAGCTTGTTCTTCAGTTCACCTCCTCTTCTTCGAGGTGCCAACATCCTCGGCAACCTTCTTGCCTTTGTCCTAAGGAGCAAGCTCATCTCTCTTTCTTCTGGCTTGTACGATAAGTGCTTTACCTCATAGTAAAAGGTCTTGTTTACCGTTTGTCAACGATCGGCAAACCGCCGATCTTACGTAATACATGGAGAAAAGAGAGAAGGGGATCATACACGGAAGCTGATCACGAAATCGGGCCACCAGTGACCATTTTATACAAGTTTGGGCCTCCCTCAGGATAACAAACCTACATCCTGTTGGTTTGTATTGATCACGAGATAAAGTACAAGGGGGTGTGTCTAGTCCTAAATGAGTTCTACAACTAGTCATAGGTGGTTGTCGAGGTTGATCTTCCCTTCTACTCGCTCGGAAGTCGATTGAACTTGAGATGTCTATTCCAGATTGAGATGTCTTATCCGAAGGCCACAGGGCCCTTTTATAGAGGGTATACCGCATCGTGGGAGATACTGACTCATTCTCGAGTAGTACTCCATCATCCTTGAACATCGGGATTGACTACCTAATTTAAGGAGTCAGGGATAACCACAGGTGGTTTCCTTATCGACCTAGAGTCCTTCTCCGAGGTATACTTCTTCCTACGTAATTAGGATACTCCTAGGTCCTTGTGTATTTGCATACAAATACCATCATCGTATATAGTAGTTGTGTACTATTCATCGTCAAGCCTCCCATCAGTACGTGAAATAAGGCCAAGATGAATCAAAAGAATCAACCTAGTAAGGGATAACATTCCGATCAGATGCCTTCCAGAGTGGTCGTAAGAACCCTCGAGTAGGATAAGTCATCCACTTAGGCTACCAGTCGTTCAATCCTCCTAATCGGGAATTGAGCAGTCTCCGAGTAGCTTAAGAAGCTCCCGAGTAGGCTTTCGTCTGAGTAGGGTCTCTGAGAAGTTCAACGGACACTTGGCTCATGCCTATGACTTTTCAGTCATGCTTATCTGAACCGAAGGGTTTTCCAAAATTTGAACCGTCGTGGAGGAGATTTCACGTGGTGGTGAGAATATTTCCCTCTGAAAGATCATCTAGGCCCCTAGTTGGTTTTGATGGTTAATGACAACTCAAACTAGAATCTAATGTTTACAATGAGTGTAAGCAGGATTAATAAGTCCCAGGAAGAAGTGTCATCAAGGAAAGGATGACCACCCAAAAAGTACAAAAGTGGTTTTCAGGACAAGGGGATGGCTGTGCTAGGCAGCTGTGCCATAGCTGTGAAGAAGCCGGTGCTGTGCAAGGAGTTACAAGCAAGGTGATGGTGGCTTGATGCGTCAAGGGCCGTGACTGCAGCTGGTGGCAGGTAAAGCCTAGATTTGCTAATTTCCTTGAGTCCATAGGAAACACCCGTACTGTCAAGAGGGATGAAGCAGTAATAATCTATGGATGTTCTTTTGCTCAATGCTCAGAGGGTTGGACAGTGGTACTGATGCTTTGAGGTCAGTGGCCTGTATCAACAGTTTGCACAAGTGAGAATCTGGCTTGTGCTAGCACTCTGCAGTGCTAGCGGTAGAAAAACCCTAGAGCCTAGAGTCACCTCTGTGACACACCTATGTCACAGGTGGTCTACTGCTCTATGACTCAGGTACATCTCTGTACCAGGGGAGAGCTTGTAAATATTGAGAGACCTGCACTGCAATAGTTTGTCTACCAAGTCAGAAGATTGTTGGAGGTTCTCTCCTTATTAGGGATCAGAGTTAGTTGTGCACTGAGGGCATGTAATGTGCCAAAATCGGGCTGAGTAGTTAGGCTACGTCAGTTAAGGGTTCACCTGTGTGTGCCTCCGGTGACACAGGTGTCGATCTGCCTGAGCCGGTTACCGTTGTGCGTTGTGATTGGCTGTGTCACCGGTGTCTATCATTGGTGACCCACTTAATCCTACGTGGCATGAGTGTAACGGTCAGGTACCTGTGAACCCTATAAATAGGGGACCAGGGGAGGTCTTCAACCTTAACCTTGCTCAACCCAGTGAATCATATTCGACTGTTGCAAGCCTCTCACCCTCTGAACAAAAGCCAAACTTCCTAAGAGTTAGTTCAAGAGAGTCAGAGCTTCTGAGCAAAGAGCATTAGTTCCTCCAAGAGTTGTTGCTGCAGAATTTGTTACTCTTGGAGTGTCTACTCGTAGACGGGCGTAGGAGTTGCTAGTATCACCCAAGTTTATGTGGGCTGAACCAGTAGTTTGTGAAAGTGATCTGAAGTCTACCTGCTGCAAAGCTAAAGGACTTCCACAAGCAAAGCAAGAGGCCTGATTACTCAGGTACTCGGAGAACAAGCACGATTTAGTGCTGGTGATCTCTTCGGAGTAGCCCTCTCCAGCCGAGACGTACCTTGTCTCTTTGAGTACTTCTTATATTGCCTTTTAGTTACTCATTAGATATGCATGTTTGTGTGTTCTTAGATATGCATTGTTTATCTGTGATAGATCACTTTTCACCTGTGCTAGCGTAGTTGTGCCTCAGTTGCTGTATATCATATCCCTTACCTGTGTCAGCTACCTGTTACACAGCTATCTGTCTTGCTTATCTGTTTTAAGTTGTTAGCTCACCAGTGTTACATACCTGTGTGACAGCTACGTGTTAATTTACATAACATATATTGCCTGTGCTGTTCACTTGTCACACAGCTAACTTAACCTTGCAATCTGCTAAGACTTCATATTGATAACCTAAGCTAAAAGAAGTGAATTTAATTAGCCTCCTATTCACCTCCCTCTAGTAGGCTCCTTCGGTTCCTTTCACCCTCTTTTTCTACAATTACTGTGATGACGTGAGAAACTTGTGGCGCGTTCGGCAGAGATGTGCGCCTGCTACTCCTCATTCCTTGTGCAAATGGCTATCCATGCGGATAAAGTTACGACGCGTATTAACTGGGATGGGATGTGAACTGGAGATCGTGGCCTTGGTCACCACTAGATCCGTTGCATGGATAATCGAGATTTCATGGGTTTTCACCTTTATAGGGTGTCTGAGTGACCCCTGGGGTTTTCACCACGCCCCAGTCTCTGGCTTTTCAACCACTTCATCTTCCTCTTCTTCCTCTTGTGTGCGCTTTGCGTTCTCTGTTTTTGTGCTCTTGCATTTGGAGATGGGAAAGAAGAAGGGTTCTTCCAAGGCCTCAACGAGCTCGTGGAAGCCTACCAACGATCCCGAGAAGTTGTCGGGGTACTCCGGCTCTGCTCCGGCGGTGGCGATACCTGAGTTTGACGAATCTAACATCAACGTTGCTACCCTCGATAAGTTGGAGAAGTGCGAGTACATCTTGCCTCGAGCGCTGGTTCCATGTCTGCTGGCATTGAAGGAGAAGAACCCGAGTCCAGACACCGCCTGGACCATAGTCTTCTCCGACTTCTTTCGGTGTGGATTCCAGCTCTCGCCGTCAAGCTTTTTCCTCCTCGTCCTTAAGTTCTATGGGATTGAGTTGATCAACCTCAATCCCAACTCCATCTTGATGTTGAGCATCTTTGTACACTTGTGCAAAGTGTACCTCGACATTCGCCCAAGCCTAGACCTCTGGCGCTACTTCTACAACCTGAGAAGGTTGAAGGCTGTCGTCGGCGCCACTAGGTTTCATGTGCGGGAGGGGAAGAAGGTTACATACCCTTCTCCAAGAAGACCTCATGGTCGGGTTGGCGGGCGAAGTGGTTGTACTGCCAACCGCCTCCTGCTTTCAGCATTGAGTACCGCGGCCTGGCTCCGTACTAGATGGATGCTTGATTGAAGATGCCACTCTAGACTAGCCGGCTCAAGGCTCTTGTGGACGAGGTTACGGACCTTGGTACGAGAGGCTTGTCGGCGTGTGATTTTGCGGAGGACTTCCTCAGGCGGTGGCTAAGTTCTCTCAAGTCGAGGATCTCGGCACTGGGAGTACTCGGACCGAGAGGACCCATCATGGGACTTGGATTCGGGTAAGTGTCATTTCTTTTATAGTGCATTGAGTAGGAAACTTGTGTTCTCATCTACTCTTGCTTCTTTGTGCAGACGTCTTGGCCAAAGAGCTTCAGTTACGGGTGAGTATCTCTTCGATTCGTCGCCCCTGGGAGGGAGGACCGAGGAGCCGCGCTCGATCACGAGGCTCGGACTCGAAGAGAGAAGAGAGATAGTTCTCTCAAGTCAAGGATCTCGGCACTGGGAGTACTCGGACCGAGAGGACCCATCATGGGACTTGGATTCGGGTAAGTGTCATTTCTTTTATAGCGCATTGAGTAGGAAACTTGTGTTCTCATCTACTCTTGCTTCTTTGTGCAGACGTCTTGGCCAAAGAGCTTCAGTTGTGGGTGAGTATCTCTTCGATTCGTCGCCCCTGGGAGGGAGGATCGAGGAGCCGCGCTCGATCACGAGGCTCGGACTCGAAGAGAGAAGAGAGATCTTCTCGACAGGTTTAGAACTTGCTCCTTGTCGACCTCATTCCTCTCGGTTATGCTGCTCTGTAGCGCATTGGTTGGGGCATGCCTGACCTTGAGGCCGAGAGTGCTGGAGCAGCGTCTGTGGACGATGAGGAGGTTGAGGTCCCCAGCCCCCCGAGTCGGGTGGTGGAGAGGCCCCATCAACCATCTAGGTGCTCGAGAAGCGCCAACCAGAAGAGGTTCTTCCAGCTGTGTCAGCATCTCGGACTCCTCCTTTGCCTTTGAAATCTTCCCCTAGGGTATTCATCTTGCTTGCCCTGAAGTTTCTTTTTACCACGAGGCAAAAGAGTCTTACTCCGTGTTGTCGTGCAGAGGGTGGAAGAATCTCATCCAGAGGCGTTGACTCCTCCTGTTGCAGAGGATCTGGTTGTGGAGAAGTCCAGAGTCGAGGGCTCGGCACCTCGAGTGGCTCCAGCCAAGAGAGGGCTGAGCCTCTCGGAGCACAGTGTGTCAATTAGCCTGAAGTGGCCTAGGTAAGTATCCTTCTCGGAATACTCCTTCCCTAATACGGGGTTGTCGTTTCTTGACTTAGTTACTTTTGTAGGGCAATCATCCCTCTGTCTAAAGTCGCCATTCAGGTGAAATAGACTTGTCATCCGGAAGCGAAAGCTTCTTGGGTCGCTTCTACACTAGTGGCGAAGGTAGAGAAGCCCCCGACTTCGAAGTCAGACCCACCTACGGTCCAAGCAGTCACTACTTCTGCTTCAACGGTGGTGTCTCCCTCGGTTTTAGCAATCGAGGGACCGTCTTCGTCGTCATTGCCAGCGGAGCTTGTGACACTTGTCGAGGGAGGACTTGACTTGGCCAAGCATGTTGGTTCTCTGCTAGAGTTAATAGAAAACAAAAAGGCATTAACTCCTTAATTTGCTCATATTGAGACTAACATTGTCGTTGCAGCTCACTCTATCCCGGGCGACTCCCCTCCAGTTGGAGGTTCAGGAGCTGAAGACGTGCCTAGCCGAGTCTGATGTGGCTTTGGAGGCGGAGAAGTCTAAGGTAGCGAAGCTATAGGCCTAGAAGAGACAGCTGGACCTGAATCAGGCCCGGCTGTCCAGCAATTTGGTAGAGGTCTAGACGTCATTGTCCTGAGTGGAGTCCAAAGTGTCAACTTTGAAGCAAGACCTTCAATACGCTGTGGATGTACTCAAGGCGGCATTGACCAAGGTAGGGTTCATGGTTCCTCTAGCGGAGAATCACCGCACGCGGGTGGTTGAGATGACAACGGCCATCTCCCGCCTGAAGCCAACGTTACAGGCCCACATCAGCCCCCAACTCCGGTAAGGAGTTCGGGATTCCTTGTCGATGGCCCTGGCTTTGTTCAAGGCCCGCCACCAAGAGATGGATGTCGGCGCCCTCTGCGACGGGCTGCCAGGGGCGGAGGCAGGGAGACCAAAAATTTGGTTGCGACTATGTCCAAGGCTGCGGACGTCTTCACTGAGAGGCTTAACGTGTAAAAAACCCCTACGTAAACAAAGACTTCAAATATTTTTGGTTAAATGTCTTTGTAGTGCATGTGTGTATACTTTGTTAATTTTGAATTTAGAACTTACCGAGAAGCTGACGCTAAGGGTTTGTCGAAAACTTGGGGCACTTAGCACTTTCTGGCCTTTTTCCTTTTGACCCGTGTTGGAAGACTTTCCAGATTGAGATGTCTTCTCCGAAGGCTATCGGGGTCCTTTAATACAGGGTATACCGTATCGTGGGAGATACTGACTCATCCCCCATTAGGACTCCATCATCCTTAAATATTGGGATTGACTACCTAGTTTAAGGAGTCCTGGATACCCACAGGTAGTTTCCTTATTGACCTAGAGTCCTTCTCTGAGGTAGACTCCTAGGTCTTTGTGTATTCACATATGGATACTATCGTCGTATACAGTAGTTGTGTACTACTTATCGTCACTGCTGGATTGATAAGAGTCTGTATATATATAATAAACGACAACGAACAAGTGTGGTTGGCACTGCTGATCCTCAAGATCTGAAAGGTGTAATTCGAGACAAGGAAATCCTCCCCCTACACCATGTGTATAAGCAGATCTCTCTCAAAGCTTTGGATGTAGCTGCTATCACCAACCTTTGGAGCAATGTTGTGGCGAAACATCTTGTTTTGTCTTTACGAAGAATGTGAGGTTGGTGGTCTTCTCAAGCTCAAAGTTTGTGCCAGGCTCATATAGTGGCTCAAGCTGATTCACCTGGAGGGCCCTCTTGGGTGAGTCCATCTCTTTAAGACCAAGTGTCGTGGCAAACTCGTCGAAGGTGTTGTTGTAGTGAGTATCATGTGTCATCCAGTGGATCCTCCTCGACTTCCGCTCAACGAAGAAGGTCGCATGAAATAGCATGATTAGTTCCTTAGTCCAACCCGGCACAGACTCAAGAGTTGAATCAATCCATGTGTATCAAATGCTTCAACAGCTAAGCTAAAGTAGGTGTGTTGCCGTAGGCATTAGAAATCCACGTAGCGCTGGTGGATAACTGTGTCCTTCCAGAAGTAGAGGACTGACTCGTATTAGTCATGCTGAACCAAAGGCCAAAAGTAGGGATTTGTCACATCTTGTGCATAGTTGTATGGGTTGGTCTTGCACTGGTTCTTTCGAAGATCTTCATTGGGGAAGGTCTTGTAGTCAACTGTAGCTCTCGAAACCCTTCTCTCCTTTAGAAGATGGCAAACTGGGGCAAGAGTAATGGAGGAGGCAGCTTCTTTTTCCTCAGGGTCCACGTACGCTGTTGCCTTACACACAGATGGAAGTTGCGAGGAGACTGAGGAGGAAGCTTTCCTTTCCCCTCCCTAGTGGCAGTTGGCTTCTTGGCTAGAGGAGAATCCTTTATACCACTCTCTTTGAATTTCTGTGCGGTGGAGTAGGAGAAGACGACTCTGCTATTGCTGTTGTACTAGATGTCTTAGTTGCGTCTATAGCTTGTGCCTTGGAGGCCTCTGCTATGCAGCCTTAGCTTTGGCGGCCGCTTTTGCTGCCTGGGCTGCAGTTTCCTTCTTTATTGCTTGCCATTCGCGGTTTAGAGGAGCATTGCGGGACTTAGGAGACTTCGGCTCCTTGTCGTCATCATCATTGTCATTAGTGTCTATTGGAAGAGAACAACAAATAATGCCCTAGGGGAAACATGAGGAGCCTCTAGGGAGACCCGGCACAGTCACAATTATTTAAGCGTTGGTTTGGCTCATGCCTTAATAATTCCGGTGACACGGCGGATATTGGCACAAGATTAGACAATAGATCTTATGAGTAAGCAGATGTCAGCATAGATGAATTCTAGACGTGTCGCCCACTTGATTATTTATCTTGAGTATCGATACTATAATAATTGTGCTAGTGATTCATATACTTATATTCGGATCTACATGTGAAACTCGTTTCTAAGCCTATCTTTCATCAAATTAGTAATCTAATTTTATTTTCTGCACTTCTAATTTCAGTTTATTTAGTCTAGCATAGTTTCATCTCTACAATTGATTTCAGGAAAAAACCCATCTTCAAATCGACGTACTAAGCATTCGCTGGCACTCACTGAAATTCTCAAGAAAGATCGTAACGCCTTAATCGTTTCCATGACACCTCGCTTCCTTAGGATCGATAAACCTCGGAATACTTCCAAGGGAAAACTTAGTGTAACCGATTTAGTACCATAAGAGTTAGCATTAATGATATATTGATGTTAAGTGAAAACATGGTGCAATGGCTCCTGGTACCAAAAGGTTGCTTACCTATGCCAAGCTACATCACGAAGCTACGTCAAAATAGTGAAACATGATAACACAAGTAAGTGACATAAGTAAAATGGCTCAAGGCCCAGGGTGACATGTATCCAATAAGTGAAGTTATAGCCGATCCTCATCACCCTCACGTCAGAGAGGGTCATTACGGGTTACGTAGGCTTGGGCCCTCGCCAGCAAGGTGTCTCCTCCGTCTCGAAGGTACCCCTGTACTACCAAGCTCAAGGTACCCTCAAGAATCTCCAAGTCGGCACCTCCTGCAAAAAGGCTGACCAACACCTGGGAAAAAAGAGCCTCGCAAGCGGAGGAGGGACCACCACCTCCTTCTAATTTATTGAAAGTGCATCTAGGCCCCTAAACGTGTTTTAGTGGTTAATGACAAACAATTAGAGGATAATGACCACTTGTAAGCATGTAAACAGGTTTAGTCCTCAACAGATGAAGTAGAGGAACCATTGGCGACCCCTAAAAAGAAAAAGAGGATAAGAAGGCGGTAAATCTCCTAGATATAGATTTTATTGTTTAAGTGACGAAAGTCACATTGAATCTAGAAACACCGTACTATTAAGGCGGACTTGATGAACATGATCAAAAAGTATCTTTGCCGAGCTAAACCCTTTTTGTCACCATATAACCTCAGCCAAAAACCCTAAACCTAGCTGTTAGAGGAAATCCAGACCCTAGCCCAGACAGTCCGGCTGGGGGTCTGGGATCTCTAGAGGAGATCAGGACCCTAGCCCAGACAGTCTGGCCGGGTGTCCGGGTGGAGGCTTCTCAGCTGATCCACAGAATATTCCTCAGCCATCTCAGCGCATAGCCGTTGGATTTGAAAATCCGGAGGGTCCAGCTCAAATCCGGACAGTCCAGATTTTGGTAGATTCCCTCAAACGGCCAATTTTTTAGGGAACCTCTATATAAGCCCCCTTACTCCTAGCAAGGGGAACTTTTTGCCCACTTTATTTCCTACATACTCTAGAGCATTTCTCCACTCCTCCAAACACCAAGAGAGAAACCTTTTGAGAAAGAGAAAGATTTGAGTGATTTGAGAATCAATCCAAGTAAAGCATTGAGTTCATCTCCAAGTGTTCATCAAGCTCATTTCTCTTGGAGATTGGGGTTTCCTAGACGTTTATGAGTCCTTCAGAGCTCCCATCCTTGTGGTGAGCCTCAAGAAGTTTGTGAACGCCGAGATTCACCTCTGTGAGGAAATAATCACCAAGAAGAAGTCGAGGAGACACAAGAGCATCCTTGAGGGATAAAGGCTTGAGAGGAAGCCGGCTCTTGATTACGTGTGATCGAGCTTCCCAAACGGATACGTAGGATTCCCCCAAGGATCCGAACTTCGGCAACAAATCATAGTCTCCCTTGTTCATTTACTTCCGCACTTATTTTGCAAGTACTTTTATATTGCTCATACTTGTCTTGCTTAGTAAACTTGATTATATATACTAGACATAGTCATTCTTGCTAATCAATCAAGTTTAATTTTGCACAATTGCAAGAATTGATTAAAATTGTATAAAATTATTTAGTCGCCTATTCACCCCTCCCCTCTAGGCCGACATCTTGATCCTTTATTTACTTTCGTCAAGATGTTGTAGGCCTCAGTAGCATGAGTCAAGACAAGAGTGAACACATCAGGGTTGGTAGCTGACAAGAGAGAGGGAGCACCAGCAGCACCAAAGTCCATAACCACAGCCACCTCAGCCTCAATAGTAGGCGCCACCAGACCTGCCCCCATCCTCTCCACATCTTCCTTCACCGTGCTCAACTCCCCCTCGGCCATAGCAAGCTAACAACCAACAAATCCTTGACAAAAGTGGTCTTCATGATCTAACTTTGCAGCTCCTCTTCGGCTCAGATAGCCCGCTCCTCCAAGGCCTTAATCTCCTCCTCGATGCGCTTCGCCCATAGGGTCATCCTCGCGAGCCGCCGCTTGAGGTAGGAGTCCTAGAGGCAAACGTCCAGCTCACTTTCTATGTGTAACGCATGCCCTTGACCTGGAGTAGCTTGACTTCAGCATGCTTCAAGGCCTCCTCAACCTTCTCACAACGTGTCTTCTCAGCCACCAAATTATCCTAAGCTAGTGCCATCTTGGATCTCTCAATCTCCAGGGCAAAAGCAAGCATCTCTATCTTGGCCTTGAGGACTGTGATCGCCTCGTCCTGCTAAACAAGGCCCTGAACCTGCACGAAAATAACCAACCAAGATTGCTTTAGGTGGACTCGATGCAAAGGGAAAGAGATGAACAAGCAACACATACCCCCACAATGCACTTGGAGTGGATCACCCACGGTGCTCTCCATCTCCTGAAGCTAAGTAAAGAACCCCTCCTCAAGTGGCATGGTCCAGTTCTCACAAACAATCGGGGGCTCCTCCCTGTCACTTGAAACAAGATCATGACAATAGGTTGCAAATTAGCTACGAAGTAACAATGAATGAGCAGAACATAACTCACGTACTCACATGCCATCCCAACATCATCCCTTAAGGTCTCACAAGCAAGAGCGAAGCCAGAGACCTCCTCCTCGTCAACAGGAGCTATTGGTCTGCCATGCGAACCGCCTTCTAGAGACCAAGTACAAGACTGTCACGCTTCAGCCCCAACTTCTCCAAAATTCCAACCTCGTGTGCCATCATAGGGAGGACAACCTCAAGAGAAATGCTCCCCTCCAAGAAAATAGTTCATTGTCTCCCTCATAGGAGACCTCCGCTCAGACAAGTCAACATGCTCTGGGGCTAGGGGCTCCAACCTCCTCCCCTGACTCAAGCGCAGGCGGGGGACTTCCTCTTTGTCGAGGGCCTCGGGAGCTTCGGTGCAGCTATAGCAAGCCAAGCACTGCCATCTTCATCACTCTCCCGAAGCTATGTCGACCTTTTGAACCAACAGCATGGAAGGTATCGCCAGATGCCCTGTACACCCCCTAGGCAAGCAGAGCTGGTGGCTAAGTGAGGGATCCTCTCTTACGGGAAGCACAATCTTTATGCACCTTGCTATAATGTTGTAGCACACATTCTCAACCACAGCAGCTACATACACCTTGTGCTCCTTGGTGTTGTACGGACGAATAAGCTGATTCGCCCATTTTGCCACCATCTCATGGGGGAAATTGATTAAAAAAAGTAAGTTGTCATTATCAAAAGTTGCATAAAGAAGGAAATGAAGGCAAAGGTAGGAATACTCATGATCGTTAGCAGTACACGGAGAATGAAAGTCACAAGGAATCCCCAATTTTTCTTCTTGCGCCACCTCATTATGTAGCGGTCCCCGTTCCGCCATGACTATCTCCTCCATCATGTCCCTGAAGCTCTGCTCATACATCCCCGCCTTGATCTTCTCAATCTTCTAGCTTTCTCATGATTCGGCTTAGTTCGAGGAACATCCTTGAGGCCAACTTGACCGTCATTCTAGGGCAGCTCACCGGAGTGGTACAGGCGGGTGCCTAGCAGATGAAGGTGTACCACTACACTCTTGTCACAAGGTAGACATGCACTTGACAGGAATGACCAAGAAATTGTCAGCACAATCTGAGCAAAGCCTCAAGAAAATAGTGCCGAACACGCTCTGGGTGCTAGCATCAGGAGTCTTCCTAGTCTTCATCTCCACCTACAAGAAATACAGAAGTAGCCCCAATGATGGATCCTCCCCCAAGGCCGTCTCACTCAACCACTTGAACACATTGAGCTTGAGGATTATAGAAGGTTGCAGCTCCGCTAAATCAATGCCAAAGGCCTTGATAAGCTCCACAAGAAAAGGGTGAACTGACGTGCAGAATCTGGCATGGGACCAAGAAGAAAACACCCGAATGGCCTCCTAGTGCCTCCCCACTATAAAACGCTCCTCGTACGGATCCGAGACAGTCCCATGCCCAAGGGGCATGTACCCCACCTCTACTAGCTGCTCCAACTACTCGACCTCCATGGTGGTCAGCCCCAGAAGATTGTGGTACACGTACGCCCCCCAAAAATGACCCCCTAATTTGACGCTTAGTCTCCTCCCGGCTTGCTCAAAGATCTCTTCTTCATCATCTTGGACACTCTCAAAGTATCCCGAGGCACTCTATCATAAGAATAGTCCCTAGACTTGTCCACCAACCTGCTCACCCTCTCGGACGAATGGGGAGAACCTTCACGTGCCATCTCTCCAGTTTGAAACAACAACCAGAAAGTACTATTACACACGTATAAGTGGTTCGTTAACCCCTGGCTCGAAGGCCTTGTGCCTCCCCATAGTGGAATGACCCGACCATTGGACAACACACTGGGCCGGTAAGAAGGGCCGATGGGCCCATGTGGCAACAACTCATCCAAAACAAAAGGACATGTACCTACATGGCAAGCTCATTGGAACCCTGGGCCAATAAAAAGGGACAAACAAGAGGGACGCTCCAGAAGAAGCATCGTTGCATGCCTCACCTACATCAAGGCCCCGACATTGTCTTCACCAGCGCACTAATTGGCATCGTTACCGAACGATGATACGATGCAGGCCTCATTCGAACAGAAGCCAATGCAAAAACACACTCCATAGTGCACCCCTACGATGACCTCATCGGCTAGACAGTGGCATCGACACCACTAGTAGCAGGCCCATGTTCACGTTAGCTCATGCACAGAATGTGCTCATCCTCTACCGTGCCAGTCATACGGCCTCGCCATGAGTGGCACTTGCGGGGAACGACAACACATACGCATGTCAAGACACCCTCGTCATCGCTAGTGCTCGCTTGTCATGCCAGGTTTGATACCTCAGGGAAGGTATGCAGGCACATCAGCACGTGAGCACCGCGTGCGTCTAGCTCATCCATGCACCGCAGCTCGGGGTAACCTCGCCTAAAGCGTGCGGTGCTCGCTGGTCACACAATGTGTGCACAGAGCACGCCGCCACACCCACAGAGTACATCGTGGCCTCATCGGTCCTCTGCTCGCCATAGCTTGAGGCAGCTGATGGGATTCGCAGCATAGAAAACAAAAAAATTTCCTACGAGAGAGCGAACAAAAGCCAAGATCTAATCTAGGAAGATGCATGTAACGAGAAGATTAGATCTACATACCCTTGTAGAACACGAGCGGAAACGTTCTAATGAACGTGGTTGGCGTAGTCGTACTTTCTTCGCGATCACGTTCCCTTCGTGATCCAAACCGATCAAGCACCGCACGAACGGCACCTCCGAGATGTGCACACGTACGGCTCGAAGACGTCACCTCCTTCTTGATCCAGCAAGGCGGGAGATGAGGTAGATGAGATCAACTCCGGTAGCACGACGGCATGGTGGTGGAGGTGGTGGGGTTTCTCCGCGGACAGGGCTTCGCCAAGCGCTGCGCACGAGAGAGAGGAGATGGGAGAGAGGGAGGCGGCGGCTGGGATGGATCTCTCCGGAGGGCTGCCCCTCCCCTCCTTTATATAGAGGAGGAAATTTGGAGGAGGAGGAATAGTACCCGTGAACAGTACACGCGTGAACAGTACGCGCGTGAACAGTACCCTCCCCCAAGTAAAGCCTCCCCTTTCGATCTTATCTCCTATTTTTAAGGGATTTGATCTTATCCCTTGGGGGGCAGCCGCATGGGCCCTTGGGGCTGGGTGCCTGGCCCATGTGGGCCAGCGTGCCACTACCTCGGTCCATGTGGACCCCTCCGGGACAAGTGGGCCCCACCCGGGGACCCCCTGGAACCTTCTAAAACCTTCCCGGTACGATACCGGAAAAATCTCGAACTTTTCCGGAACCCTAAAAATACTTTCCCATATATGAATCTTTATCTCCGGACCATTCCGGAGCTCCTCGTGACGTCCTGGATCCCATCCGAGACTCCGAACAAAATTTTGGTCTCACCATATTAATATCTCATTTTATACCCTAGCGTCAACGAACCTTAAGTGTGTGACCCTACGGGTTCGGGAATATGTGGACATGATTGAGACACCTCTCCGATCAATAATCAATAGCGGGACCTGGATGTCCATAATGACTCCCACGTATTCAACGAAGATCTTTATCGGTTTGAACCACGATGTCGAATATTCCATTCCCTTTGTCTCGCGATATTTTACTTGCCCGAGATTCGATCGTCGGTATCACCATACCTAGTTCAATCTCGTTACCGGCAAGTACTCTTTACTCGTTCCGTAATGCCACATCCTCTGTGACCAACTCTTTAGTCACGTGCTTGCAAGCGATACAGAATGTGCTTTACCGAGTGGGCCCAGAGTATATCTCTCTGTCACATGGATGGACAAATCCCACTCTCGATACATGCAACCCAACAAGTACTTTCCGAAATACCTGAAAGACACCTTTATGATCACCCTGTTACGGCGTGACGGTTGATGCCCCCAAAGCATTCTTCCGGTACCAGGGAGTGGCATTATCTCATGGTCTAAGGATCGGAACATTTAACAATGGAAAGCTATGCAATATGAACTTTGTGACGTGATCGAATTGCCTAACTTAATTTGGGTCTGTCCATCATGTCATTCTCCTAATGACATGACCCCGTTATTAACCGACATCACATGTCCATGATTAGGAAACCTTAACCATCATTTAATCAACGAGCTAGCCAGATAGAGGCATTGCTAGGGACACGGTGTTGTTTATAAAACCACACATGTATTATGTTTCCGGTTAATACAATTATAGCATGGAGTATAAACATTTATCATGAACAAGAAATATGATAATAACAATTTATTATTGCCTCTAGGGCATATTTCCAACAGCAGCATCGTTAGATACACACCGTGCCCGCAAATTGTGTGTCGTGCGCACATTCCACGAGCCCTCCTTTTGTGCAAGGTGCCACCGACATAGAAATTCGTGGGTGCGAAGGTCTTCGGGAGGGAGCCCTAGGGTGAAGCCATGCCTGGAGAAGACGAACGCAAGCCATTCGATCTACCACACCGGAGCGCCTCCAATCATTGGATCTTCATAATCCCGGCTCCCTACTTATGGGCTCTATCGTGGCCAAAAAAATGGCATGCTGGGTGTCAGCGCAGCTAGAGGGGCGTGGGCACTCAGCCTTGCAGGCCACAGCGTGTGGGCCCAACCAAGGCATCCAATGGAGACACGGTACAATAACGAACCCGGGCGGTCACGCATGTGGTAGGGCCAACGATGGGCCAAGTTGGCCTTGCATCGGCCCGTCTCTGATGCCACCTGCAGGTTGGGAAATCAACCTAGCCGAGCCCATTAGCTTGCTTTTCATTTTTCTTGCAGATTTCTCCATTAAATCACAAGAAATCAGGAAAACGGAGGGAAAAAAATCCTGAAAAGGGCCTCAAGGGTTCTTTCTTTCCCCTTCTTCCCTTCCATCAACAAGAAGAGCACATCTGCACCCCTGGCAATCAAATTCATGTTCATTTTCCTTCTCAAGGCCCAAGATAAATCATTCACACCAGGAAATTATGAAACATTTAGAAATTTAAAAGAAAACGAGTTTTCATCAACACCAGAGGGTTGATCTGCAGCCACTATCATGACTACAGCTCAAGGGGGCTCATATTGGGATATTAGTAATCTTATATGGGCTGGCCCATAGCATCCTATGTGGCATCTATGTAGCCCAAGACCCAAATCAACAAATCAATTAGCAAGTCAAAGAGAAGCATTAGGGGGTGTATGTGAGAAATAGTCCACCATGGACTATGAATCCCTTTTTCTAGTCCACCATGAACTCATGGACCATTTTACCTAAATTATCTCTCTCTATTCCCTCTAAAGGGTACCCATGGTCATTTTCATGGATTTTTTGCCTATATAAACCCCCCATGAGGATGTAAAATCCATCCCATAAATGGGAAATCTTTTGGAGGGAGGCCTAGAGCTCCAAGTTTCGAACGGGAGGCTCTAGGGATGACATTAGGAAGTCTCCGATGGCCCAAGTCGCTAGCCAAGTTTTGTATGGGGCTCCTCTCTCGACATAGGACTAGGACGTGCTCCATGAGGTAGCCAAACCTATTCGAAAAACATCGAAGTGTCTCATTTTTTCTGGTGTACGGCGACCTTCTCAGAAGACGGCCATACATGGTCTGTTACAACATTGCCAACGAGCTATCGACGCCTCCTACCTAGTGTTGAAACAACAACTCTATTCAAACGGTTGAGAAATTTCTTTGTGACCTTCTCGAAATGTGCATAAAACCAATAAAATAATATGTAGCCTTAATTTTGCAACTTCATTCAAACTGTGCTTGAATTTGGTTTGAAACTTGTATGAAACACCATGAAACTTGAGTTAAGCATTTGAGAAATTCCAATGAAACATATTTGATTTTTTTTGAAACCAGATAAAATTAAAGTCAAACATTTATGAAATTTTCTGAAACTTGTATGAAACTAGATACAAACAATGAAACACTTTTTTGAAATTTAGCTATCAAATAAGTTTTCTGGAATTCTTTTGGAACTTTCATAAACATATATGAAACTCTTGCTAATATATAAGTTCTTGACTAGGATGAAATTTATCCAAGGTGGTCCTAATTATTGGAATACCTAAGTCAGGAGAGCCAAGGATGCCTCACGTTGAACGGTGGGGCCTATGGAGGAAATTGCTGACCCACGTCTGAAGAGAGAGAGGCCTCTGCATAAGATCTAACGGTGTAGGGTTGATTCATCCAACGGTCGATGGGAGGTCTGATCCCATTGGATTGGACGTCTAACACCTAGTTGCCCCCAAATGCAATTGCAGATCTATGGTGTCCTGCACCAGGCTCACATACAAAATTATCGCCACTGCCATCAATTTGGCCCCGGGTGCCCATTGCATTTGGAAGTCTCAAAAAAGTTTATAAGTATACATAGGAGGGATGATACATACTTCTACAAAATATAGTGAAAAAATATGTCACTTTATAGTTTGCGCAAAAAAATGTAATGAGGGACTCGAAAAGTAAATCCAATTGAAGAGTAATTTATTGGCACCAAACTTGCACTTTTTGCACAGAAGGCAAACTCGCATGCTTATAGTTTTTGCACAAAGCTTAGGGATGATGTGAGGGAGGAGAAGCGAGTTGTGGAACACATGGTGACATGGTCAGGCTCGAGGTAGACCACAATTAGGAGCCCATATTGGACCGTGGAGATAGCTT
Source organism: Stipa capillata (assembly GCA_019208055.1). Lineage (NCBI taxonomy): Eukaryota > Viridiplantae > Streptophyta > Magnoliopsida > Poales > Poaceae > Stipa > Stipa capillata. Next base: position 122,819 of record JAGXJF010000631.1, read on the forward strand.
ACCACGCGTCACCTCTACACCTCCTAGCTTCGCTTTCACCATCTGACAATTGTGACAAGGTTGAACTTTTGTTCCCTCTGCACAATCATTGTTGTCTCCATGGCTGAGTGCAATGGCCGCCTCGCTCCACATGTTGCTGCACCGCCACCACCTACGGCCTCACCTCGATCCCCTTGTCATTGTCACAAGTTTGAACTTCTGTTCCCTCTGCACAATCATTGTTGTCTCCATGGCCGAGCGCAATGGCTGCCTCACTCCACATATCGCTCAATGAAATCTGGGATGTCTACATATATGTTGCATATACGTTGTCCTCTTTGTTTCGTGCATCTCCAGCTTGCCAAAAGCGAGGATGGCTTTTCTTGAAGAAAGGGAGAATGATGTGGGAAATATAATGAATAATAGCATTCATCATGCATACGACAAACTGAGGAGGTTTGTTTTGAAGAAAGGGAGGATGATGCGGGCACATCAGTGACCATTTGTATTTATCACATGACTCTTTATGTTGGAAAGAAGTGCTAAGCCTCGTTGATAAATATTATCGGGTGGATTCAATTAACACTTGTCTTATACACTTCATATATCGAGAGGCAGAGCTACTACTTTACTTCTATGATATGTGCAGGACACTTGTTGAGCTATACAAGTCCAAAGTGAAGATGAGATGTGCTGGCGTCCAGCGGGAGGAGAGGGAGGAAGGACTGCGGCACAAGTCAAAATACACAAGTTTCTACATATATATTTGGAAAGTATATCGAGTCTAATTTCCAACGAATCAAACGGTGCACAATTTGGAGCTTCCAAGAGAAAGTTATGGCCATGGAAGTAAAGGTTGCACGAGCTATCTCAGACTACACACGAGAATTGACATACTTGAAGAATCTGGAGATTATATGGCAAGTATTAGTGGAACCCTACACTACTATAAACCATCCAAAGGTTACTAATGCCATCCTTATCTGGTGCCACACAGATTTAGGGTGAAAAAGGCAAGAAAACAGAAGATGGAAAGGATTTGGCTTGGTTCGGATTTGGTTCGGATCAGCCAGGAGGTCCGAATTTAAAATAGTCGTGGTTTCCACATACGAACTCAAAATTAGGCAAATAAGTACTTGTTGGAAAGCTAACTCCGAGTACTTTCCAACAGGTATATGCCCATCCAAAGATTCCTTTTGGTCTGTCCGCAATCATCAAAACAAGTTAAAGGTTGTATCTGTTCTTTTCCAAATAGAGTCCTACAACTTAAGGAAGTTAGAGTTAGGTTGGATTTCGACCCTAACACTAGGGTGGATATCCTAGAGTCTTTATATACTGCTGTACTTCGTGGCTTTTAGCCTTAGACCACTTTATGAATAAGAATTGAAACATAGCAATTGCTTGTTCTTTCGTTCTAGCGTTCATGCGAGGATAGCTGAGAGAGGATTAGACAATCGTGTTTATTCTGCAATCCAAGGTCAAGCCGTTATTCTGTTGGGAATTGGGGACTTGGCGATCATTGCCCATGGTCTCGCGACGATCATCTACCGGTCTGTTTGGGCGTTTTCCGAAGAGTTGAGGGTTCGTGCATTGGTGCGGGTGTTCAGCTAGTGAGATCGTCAATTCATACCATCTATTCACGGTTCCTCGCCGAAAAGATCGGGCCACTCCATATCATCGCTACACCACCACCACCTACAGCCTCATCTCGATCCCCTCATCATCTTTTTTGCCATTTGAGAAGCTCCGCACCCTTCTTGGCTGTTGGGTGGAGCTCCAAAGAACTTTGATAGCTACCGTGTTCTTTCTATGTCTGTCTTCCAGCGAACAACTCTATACTTCAGGTATCAAGTGTGAGAAAGGCAACATAACACTTCCTCTATATCATAAAAACACGATGTTTTAAAAATTGTTATGGTCTTCAAAATAACTTTGAGCACTAATTTCTATTATAATATATGTATAAAACCTAATAAAGTTATTAATTACGAATGTACTTTTCGAGACAAATCTATACATATGATTTTCAAGTATCCAATCTTTTAAAAAGATATCAATAGTCAAAGTCTTAAAAGTTTGACCGAAACTATATCCAAGATATTATTTTTTGTAATATGGAGAAAGTAGATAAAAAAGGTAATACATGGTTACTCAGTATAAGTGCCATCTAAAATGACACGGCATCGCCAAAACAACAAACCCATCGCTAATGTGGGAAAATAGTTTGAAAACCACCATGGACCGGTCATTTGTTCTAGTTTCTAAAGTGGAGTGGTAGAATAACTTGTTTTCAAGTAAGATTTGCATAACATTTATATGAGTTTTTTCTTTGACGCACCCGTCTTATGTAAATGAGTAATGTAGATTAAAAGTTACCTTTTTTCAATCGAAAATGATAGTACAGTCCGAACTGCGTGATCTTAGGAAGTAGTTGCACCTGTAACTTATCATCAGCTTGAAGGCCCCACGAGCGCAGTCTATCTTATCTACCCATCAGAGTTTGAGTCGGCTATGTCCTTTGTCGGTCGCGTGCGTCGGATCGATGAACGGCATCCCATGTCTAAGAGCATCCATAGCAGCTTCTGTAAATGCTTCCCTATAGCTAAAAAAATAGCTATTTTCCACAAAATCTCTCTCCCAGCAGCTTCCCCAATGGTTCCCTATCCGTCTCAAAAAAAAAGGTTCCCTATCCATTTTCGTTCCCCATCTCCCTTCTCAGAATTCCCATTCCTACCACACATCGTCTGTTCTCCAAAACCCAACCGCAGATCCGGAGGCCTCCTCCCCGCCAGATCGTGCGTCGCCCTCGCCATTCCGCAGCGCCCAAACCCCCCTCCCGCCGTTGTGCTCCGCCTTCCTCCCCCCCGTCGTCCCCGAGCAAGGAGCCGAGGCCGTTCGGCTCGTCCGTCCTCCCGGACATCGCCCCCGAGCAAATGGGTACGGAGCACGTTGAAGTCCGTCCTCGTCCGCTGTCGTCCCCGTGCTGACCTCCGTCGTCCCCATGCTTCACTCCTCACAGATCACCTCCACGGCTCCCTGCTGACCACCCCTCCTGGTGAGCACAGCCCCCCCATCTTCATTTCTATCCGGATCCCCCCATCTAACTCCTCGTGTTGGACGGGATCGAGTCGGTCATGGAGGCGTGCGACCGGATCAACATCGTACTGGTCCGCACCGGCGGCAGGGTCATCTTCTCCGGCTGGATCTACGCGGTACTCCTCCCCGCACCTTCGATGCCGTGGTGAATCTGGTCCGGTGGACCGAGCATCCACGGGCGGATGGTACCGGCTGTTGTTCCATCTCCGCCTCTAGCCGGTACCCGCGCCGACGACTCCCCCTGCCCCCCATCCCTTCTTCGATAGTAAGTGTGCCCGATCCATCTTCTTCGACAGTAGTAACAATTTGTAGCAATTGATGATATGCAAATTTCTCATATCCAGAACGTGTATTGAGCAAGAATAAATCTTTGTGGCCAAAGAAGCAGAAGATGGAGTAAATCTCAGAGGAGCTTGGATCTTCGACGGGTGGATCCACCAGCGGTGGTTCTGTCTCCCCTTTGGGTTGGCCGTTGCACCCCGCCTCCTAGCACAGCTTCGCCGACTACTTCCATCTCAATGTGAGTACCCTCATCCCAATCCCCGCTTGCTCTACCTGTTGAAGCTTTGTTCATGAGCATGGATGAATTTCCTCTTCCCAATCCCCCCTTGCTATAGCTGTTGAAGTTTTGTTCATGAGCATGGATGAATTATTTGTGGTCAGTCGTTGTATTCACGAGCATGGATGAAGTTTCCTGAGTGTCAATTCATTTCTTTGTTAAAAATTGAGCCATTGGATGCACATATAGTTGATGTTCACAGATTTGTTGTGAGATATAATATCAATTCCATGCTTAGAGGGAGTATTAGTTCATGGCATTGTTATTATTCCATATAGATATTCCGTGCGTCTAAAGAGATTTTTTGAAAAATCTTTTTTGGTTGTCTGTTGGGTTGTCTGACAAAAGAGTTTGGTTTAAGTCCATATAGATGAGCAATTTTTTGTGTTACTTGCTCATGACACGATCTATGTTAAGGAGCTGTTCGTATGCTCAGGACAAAAGCACCCACTAAATTTGCAATTGAATGTTAGAGAAAAAAAAGGAAAGGGCAGAGATGGCATGCCGCTTGCACGTACACATCAACTAGAAGAGGCATGTTTTGCAGAGATAAAAGGATACATGGCCTCCTCATCAGTGTTCCATGTTAACTGAAATCCCTTATGAAGAACACTGCCATTTCTTTGTTTAATGGTGGTGTTTGCGTGTATGTGTGTATGTTTCTTTGTTTCTCTGTACTTTAGTTGTTGGATCTGAGGATGGATCGTGGCCTTGTTATTTAGGACTATTATTACATAGTCCATGCCTCAAAGTTGAGCATACATATTAAGTCTTACTAGCTATCATTCATTTGCTGTTAATATATGATCTACTTGCTATTGTCTTTACAATTGTGAAGTACCATTATCCTAATTTAGATATTTCTAGCAATTTTGCTCCATACAGCATGGACAAGGATCCGATTAGGGAGCTTACTGGATGGTCATGGACAATTAAACGAATAGAGGACATAGCTACTAACATTAAGAAAATAGTTGATGATAACCTCACTCTTGCATCTTCTTCAAGCGAAACAAATATGAATGTTGTGCTGCTCCAAATAGAAAATCTTGCGCTTTACCTTAATGAGGTTTCCATTCATTCGAGCGAGTTGCTAGAAGAACAAGATGTACATCGTGCCCTTCAAGTGCGTGAAGAGAACGAGAAATGTGTCGAACTTGAGGATCTACGCCCTATGGACTACGAGTCTGATTATAGTGGTAGATGCCTCGACTGGGAGTATCTTGAGGATGAGAGTATCTATTCTGAGTATCTTGAGGATGAGATTATGTACTTTGAGTAGTGCTTTCGCTAGTATGTATGCGTAGTGCTTGCTATGTACTAAAGACTTAAATGTAGTAGTGAATCTTTGTGCTAAAGACTTCTATGTCGTATTTAAAGAACTATGTGTTGTGCGGATAATCATGTATTGTACTTATGCTCCCTGCTTTTGAGTGATGTGTTTAATCCATGATGTTCTATAGTTATGCCATTTGTTGACTGTCGTAAAGTTTGTCTTCACAGAAGAAGGAATATGGATTCATTTTACATAAATTTGTTGAGTGGCAATACTGATGTCGCCTGTTGGGATGACAACCCAGAATCTAGCCCCCTAGGAGAGCAGGAACCTCCTGTTGAGCCTGTGATTCCAACCAATAAACCTATGAGTAAGAGATCCAAGAACTTTACTGAGAGGGAGGACATCCAGCTGGTTTTAGCTTGGTTGAATATCAGTATGGATGCAGCCCAGGGTAACGAACAATCTCGTGCTACGTACTGGTAGAGAATTCATGCATACTTTCATGAAAATAAAGACTTCGAGTCCGATCGTACTCAAAGTTCCCTTTTGCACCGGTGGTCGGCAATTCAAGAACATGTAAACAAGTTCTGTGGTTGTCATGATCGTATTGAGAGAAGACGCCAAAGCGGGGTGACAGAGAAAGACAGGGTTAGTCATGATCTCTATTATTGTCTTTAACTATTATTCCATAATTCTTAAAAAATTTGTTCACATTTACAGATCCTTCAGGCTTGTGCGCTATACAAGGAAGAAGAGCGGAAAGCATTTCAGTTCTTGCACTGCTGGAATGTGTTGCAGCACCACCCAAAGTGGACTGACAAGTTGTCACAAAAGAAGCAGAAGGTTTGCGCAAACTCAACTCCGGGTTCATCTAGTCCTGCCAACAGCTTTGCATGTGGTCTAGACAGTCAGGGAGAGACTCCAAGTCAAGAAGATGTCTCGATGAAGAGGCCACAAGGGAAGAAGGCGGCAAAAGAGCGGCTGAGGCGAGGTAAAGGTTCTACATGCTCTGATGGATCAGAATCAATGTACATGGAGGCATTAGACAATATTTGCTCCCGGAAATCAGAGGCAGATGGTGTGAGAGATAAGAAGAAAGAAGAGAGGTACGAACGAGCATACGCACTGGAGCAGGAGAGGCTGCAACTAAAGAGGCAGGACTTGGAGCTGAGGAGAATGGTGGAAGAAGAAAAGATAATGAATATTGACACTACAGGGATGGCCGGTCTCCTTAAGCAGTACTACACATCTTTGCAGAATGACATCATTGCTAGGCGCTGCAGCGGGTCCGGTTGACTCTACTTATGTTGTGTGATATTTGTAGAATAACTGTTATGGTCTAGACTTTGGTTATGAACTGTTATGTTATGCGTAGAAGAACTGTTATGCTAGTGAACTTGAAGTGGTTATGAACTTTTATGTTATCTAAACTTCAGTTATGAATTATTGTGGAGAACTATTAACCTCATGAGTTGAATGCAACAAATGAGATAACTATTCCATTATTCTAATGACCGCATACATGACAAACTAATACAGATTACATAAACTAATAGAGATTACATAAACTAGTTGCCTCCGAAATGTTGCCACATATAGTCCACTAAATCTGCTTGCAATTGAGAGTGAGCCTGCCTATTTCTAATAGACTGATAAGTTTGAATGAACTCTAAGAGTTCCGGTGTGTGCTCATGAGATACGGTCACATTATCTCCTGCTCCTTCATAATTGTAGTCTTGTGTGGTTTCGTCCCCTTCATCTTCTATTATCATGTTATGCATTATCATACAAGCAGTCATGATGTCTCGGAGCGTCTCTTAGTTCCAGAAACGGGCTGGTCCTCTGACAATGGCGAAACGCGCTTGAAGAACTCCAAATGCTTGTTCCACATCCTTTCTGGCTGCTTTTTGAGTCTGTGCGAAATATTTTTTTATTATTACCTTGAGGGCATGATATTGTCTTCACAAATGTTGCCCATGAAGGATAAATCCCATCTGCAAGGTAATATCCCATTGTATAGTTGTGGCCATTGACATTGTAATTAACCTCTGGAGCTTCACCTTCAGCCAACTTCGCGAAGAGGGGAGACCGATGAAGCACATTAATATCATTGTGTGACCCCGGTAGCCCAAAAAATGCATGCCAAATCCAGAGATTTTTGTGAAGCCACAGCTTCGAGAATTATAGTAGGTTTATGCACGTGTCCACTATACATACCCTGCCATGCTGCAGGGCAATTCTTCTACTTCCAGTGCATACAGTCTATGCTACCAAGCATACCTGGAAAACCTCTTTCCTCTCCAATCTGGAGTAGTTTCGTAGTATTGATCTCATTAGGAGATCTCAAGTACTTGTCTCCAAAACTTCAATAATAGCTTTTACAAACCTTTTTACACTTTGAATAGCAGTGGTCTCACCAATACGGACATAATCATCCGTAGCATCAGCTGCAACTCCATATGCAAGCATTCTAAACGCAGCGGTTATCTTCTGCAAAGGAGATAACCCTAGAGTACCAGCACTATTTCTTCTTTGCACAAAATAATCATCATGCTCTTCTACTCCATGCATAATACGAAGTAGAGGACGACTCATTCTAAACCTGCGTTCGTAAGAACAATTGTGGGTACAGAGAGGCTTAACACGAAATTAAGTAAAACAAAATGTGATTTCGTGGCAAACCTACGCCGGAAGAATCTTGGGCCATAGGTTGGGGCGTCTGAGAAGTAGTCGTCGTAAAGTCTTGAATGGCCTGCTTGTCTATTGCGATGAACTATTTGACGCCCAACCATAGAGCCACCACGACGTTGAACTTGAGAACGGCTATACTCCTCATGTGCTACTAGCAAGGTTTTGAAGAAAAGTTGGTCGTCCTCATCAGACGACGACGAATCTAACATATTTTCCATGATAAAACTACGACGACTCATGGTGAAGGATGAGTGGGTAGGCTGTGAAAATGGCTATGGTGTTGGTTCAGAAGGAAGAAGAGAGCAAAAGGGACTGCTGCTGGATGAGAATGCAAGATGATCAAATGGCTGGGTATATGTAGACAATAAAATATAGCCATTGGAAATATAGCCGTTGGAAACATAGCCGTTCAAAATTTGCCATTTGAAAAAATAGCCGTTGGAAAAAGACGTCGTTCAAAATAATATTCGTTGCGGATAAATAGCGGTTGAGAATTAAGGTGGTAGTTATAGGAAATCAATAAAATATAGAATGGTGGGATATAGGGAATGGGATTTAGGGAAGCTGTTGCAGTGTAAAGAGATATAGGGAATGAATCTTTTAGGGAAGCTCCGCATATGGAGATATAGGGAACGAGATTTGGGGAAACTGCTTCGGATGCTCTATCGTTGGCTTCTGCCAGAGCCATCTCCTGAACAAATATATGCATCTGGTGGTCGCACATGTGCCCCGCGTCCAATCTGTTAGGGCACTTATGGCAATGCACCATGTGAAAGAGCTGCATGTCCATCGTGGGTATTTTGTTAGGGCACTTATGGCAATGCCAGAGAGGCGGTGGACGGCGGCTTCGCAGTGCGGCACAGCGGCCGACGGCCATCGGAAACCGTTGTGTGAGGCCACGGGCGACACATTGTGCTATTGGGATAACGTGTACGAAGATATGGCTTGCCAGATATGTAGTTCGGGATTGGACTAGGGTCTTCATTATGTAGTCTTTAATTATTCATTTAATCTTAATAAATATTAAATAATCGACGAAGAAGTACGAAAGTATTTTTTAACTGAATTTAAGATCCGTATACATATTTAGAAAAGGCGTAAAGAGAGAAGAGTCATATAATTAGCTTACTATCTCGAGATCATGAGTATATTTTAATGAAATTTAAATAATCTTAGCTATTCATACGATTAGATCTAATAATTCATAAATTAAGTTAGATCTACATAAATTACCTCATAATTAAATAGTTAAAAGAGAGTTAAAAAGAGTTAATTCTCAAATAATACTTTGTTTTATTTTTCTCTCTCTAATAAATTTTCCACACTAATGATTACGGTAGATATTTAGATAATCCATAGTTTAAATCAACAACATACATATTGTATGTGCTGAATTACTAATACAAGACAAACATGAGTCCATTTTCCAGCTTGATCTCTGTCCCAACTCAAATTATATTCACTCAAGTTTCAAGACGCACTACCATCAAAATGGTTTTTCTAGACCCCTTATTCCAGCCGGTTTTTTAAAAACCGATAACAACAAAGAATATCTTAGCCGGTTTTGCTAACTGAGCCGACTGCAAAAAATAACCGGCTGAGAAATCATGTACTCTCAATCAATTTTAATTCTCAACCTACTCTAATAATATTCAAAACAGTCCATAAATTAAACCGACTCAGATAAAATTAGTATTATAGCCGGTTTTAATATTAGTACTATAGCCGGTTTTAATACTCTCCGCCAGTTTTAGGAAAAAAAACTGGCTGGCATAATCTCGTCCGAGCCAAATCTATTCCCCTCTAACCAGCCGCCTCTCCCTCTATTTCCCATATTCCCGAGCCAGATCTATTCCCCACCTCGCGTCTTCCTCCACCTCACGTCATCCTCACGTTGCGTCTTCCCCACCTCACAGTGGAACTGCGATGGAGGAGCAGTTCATCCTCCTGTTCCTCGCGCTCCAACCAAAGAGGTTCTTGCTTCCTAGTACCTGATCTCCTGTTCCTTTCCGAGTGTTTTTCTTCTCCCCCCATTCTTGGTGATGGTTTCTGCTTCTTGGTTGTATGATCCAGACGATTCTGGGGAATTGCTTGAGCAAATTTGTTCTTCTTTTCAAGAGAAAAGTAGCAGCACCGCTCTGCCTTCTCTGAGTCTCCGTTTGTCATCTGAGCTTGTTTTTATAAGCAATTCGTATTCTTCTTCTTGGAAGGTAAAAATGCAAGAGTGTGGCAGTTCTTGCCCATTCCTCCCAAAACAAGAGGTGGTGTTACTTGATTCTTCTTCTGTTCTTGTCCAATTGTTCTCTTTTTACCATTTTATTGGTCTCTCGTGAATGAATTTTCCCCATTTCTTCTGTGATTTATTTTTCTTGCTCCAAATCCTAAAAGGGAAAAGAACCGCCCGAGTTTATCTTCTCTTCTTTCTCTCGTCCCCCTAATTTCTGCCATGATTTGGTGCACACAGGCCAACTATACCACTAACCCCCCAGTTACCTCTATTTTATAAATAATTTTCTACATTGACTTGTTTGCAGGTGAGAGGGGATAATGTGCAGTCCGATGGTCTGCTTCTAAGAAGAATTGGGGAGAAATCGCAATGCCAAATATGTTTGGCTTCTCACGGCAACGGATGAAACTTGGAAGGTGAATTTTTTGTATGTCCGATACCAATACAATTTTTATTTTGGCAATTAGTTTCTGCCCCTTTCCCCATTTCCAGATCTGGTCACTTCTCCTTCCCTCCATTCACCTTCCAGCTTCTCTCGCCTGCTCTGCTCCCTAGCTTCCTCAAGACGGTGCCCATGGAGCTCGACGCCTACCGCGAGTCCTCCGTACCGATGTGCTTCCTTCCTCATCCCCGTCGTCAACTCCGTACGGCAAGCACAGTCGACGATTTTTGGCCACCGCCAAGCCACAGTCCGAGGAGCCTCCGGCCAAGAGGATGAAGGCGTCTCCTCCTCCTCCTCTCGTGGTGAGCGCACAGAGGCACGAAGAAGATGACGCCGGCTGAGAAGGAACAACTTGCCTCCGACTTGGCGGAGTTATCGCCGGAGCTACCCTCTCACATCCTCGAGTTCTTGCAGAAGCAGGGACGTGGCTACCGCGGTGACGAGATCTGCGGCAGGCATGGGCGGCACCTGCCCCGGAAGGGCGGGGAGGATGCGTCGTCGCTACCGGATGCTTTTTTTTAATTTTATAAGCAATATCCTAGCCGGTTCAATGGTCTAACCCGACTAAGATTATTATTTGTATCATCGGTTTTGAATTTTCATCCGACTGAGATTATTATTTTTATAGTTAGTTTTGTATTTTCACCCGATTGAGATAGTTATTTTTACAGTCAATTTAAAAAAAATTATTAGCTACCTTTAATTACAGTCGGTAGTTAGAATAACTTTTTTTTGGTAGTGACGATCGTTTAGCTTCAACTCAGACTCCTCACGGCCCTATTCCACACAAGCGCTCACCGGAGCAGAACTTTTCATGGTGCATCATAGATCGTACCACAACGTACCAACCCCAATCGATCCCATGATCTGTTCTGGACCGACGTGATTGGTGGCTCTGGCCTCTAGGTAGAGTCACGAGCGAATGAATGAATACCAGCGCACTGTAAAACACATGGGGACGCGTGCAGCCGTGCAAGCTCGCACATTGATGGCGGTCACGCGTGGACGAGTGGATCGATCGGTGTGGTGCCAAATGGGACCGGATATCAGTGCCAGAATCCAATATCAGGTGCACATCATCTTAAACTGTATAATAGTATATATATTTAGATATAATTTTTTACTGACCTATATTTTAGTGTTATATTTAAATAAACTATCATTCAACATATATTTTTGTAAGAAAAAATAACTTATTTTAGGATTTACAATAAGAATCATATCTCTCTTTTTCCTCTTTAATTCAATATCTACACTAATGTTTTACTTAAATGTTATATTTAAGACACATGGTAAAACTGCAATTAGGGTAGTCCCAATATACTATCTCTTAAGTTGTCTCTTCCTGTATTAAATGCCTGCTTAGAGACAGTTTTTCTAGTGCATTGTATCTAATATGACAACTTTTATTTATTATATTTCGTGATCAATAGCACCATTTTAGTCTTGTAGCCTATTTGTGGCACATACTAATCTTTTCATATTTAGAGGAGCTTGCATGAGAAAATAAACAAATGATGGTAGGGAAGTTACACATAAATTTTAAATTCATAAACATATATACGAGTGGCATTTATACATAAAACGGTACAAGATATAGAGAAATTTAGTTTGGCCTAAATTTTTGCCAAATATACTTAACCAAGTCCCTTTTAAGTTGTACATGAGTCGGACGAGCACAATAAGAGAATCTCTTTGTAGCACATCGGCAAATGCAGGGATATTGCCATGAGTGAAAACTGGTGGTAGAACAGTTGACATACTTCCAGTCTCGTTTAGATCAAGAGGGATGGCTGTCATTTCCTTTTCATCATTGACTATCATGTTGTGAAGAATGATGCAAGCCAACACTATTTTCTCGATGTCGCCCCTGTCATATAGACGCGCTGGTTGACCTATGATACGAAAATGGCCTTGCAAGACACCAAATGCCCTTTCAACGTCCTTCCTTGCTCCTTCTTGATGTTCGGCAAATAGCTTGTGCTTCTCTGTCTGTAGGATGGGTATCGACTTAACAAATATAGCCCATTTCAGGTATATGCCATCAGCAAGGTAGTAGCCATTGTTGTATTCATTTCCATTGACATAATAGTGAATTTGAGGAGCCTCTCCTCACAATTGCTGAGTAAACAATGAGGATTGATTAAGCACATTGATGTCATTGTTCGATCCAATGATACCAAAGAAGGCATGCCATATCCAAAGATCCTGTGAAGCTACTGCCTCTAGAATCGATGTAGGCACGCCTTGATGTCCACGAGTGAATTGCCCCTTCCATGCGACATGACATTTTCCCAATGCCAGTGCATGCAGGCAAGGCTTCCGTGCATGCAGAGGAACCCATGACTCTCACCAATTTGCAATAGGCACTCCACGTCTTCTAGGTTGGAGCGTTGTAAATACTCCCCACCAAATGTATCAATCAAGCCCTGCACGAACATCTTCAGGCTCTCCACGGCAGTACTCTCCCCGATCTTCAAGTATTCATCAAGCAAGTCTGCGGGGCTACCATACGCCAATTGGTGAATAGCCGCTGTACACTTCCACAGCAGCAAGAGCCCCTGATGCTTAAGGGCATCTATCCTTGTGGTGAAATACGGAGACCAGTCGCCTTGTGCATCGACGATACGCAGAAAAAGAGGTTTTGTTATCCAAAATCTTCAACGGAATGTTGCAGCGTAGTAGAGAGGGTTGTTGACGAAGTAATCATGCACTAGCCACTCATGGTTTTCTTCACGAAGCCTATTCACATAATTCTTCGGACCACTCATGCTGAGAGACTTTCTTCCTTGAAAATCTTCAAGGCTTGCCTTCAAATTCACCGCGATCTCCTTGCAAAGGAGTCTAATATGTCGTCCTCGGCAAGAAATTCGTCCAATATGTATAGGTCCTTTGGATTAATGGTATTTGTCCCATCATCATCATCTGGTTGATGAGACATTTGTGGATCAATGGTATAGGTCCTCTAGAGGTGGAATAGCAGCAAGAGAGGATGGCTCTGTGAGAGCACGCTGGCTGACTATATATATAGTAGTAGGCAAGAATGCATGCAACCAAGTACCATCTACGTATGAATTCTACGTATGAATTCAACAGGAAAGTACTCGTGTATTCACACTACAGGAAAGAATGCATACAGACTTCTACGTATGAATAGCAATGGACAGTCAAATAGTAAATACTCAATTATGAAAATAAAGGGGCCATGATGCACAACACGCAAAATTCCTCTAAATCAGAAAACCAGAAAAGAAAAATACATAAAGGGTTTTGCTCTGCTCAATGCCCCACTTCTTGGTGTTATTCCATTTCGATTCAGATTCATAGTAAATATGAAATTTGCTTAGTGGTTCAAACTTGAATAGCGAAACTGTGATTTTCTTTCATTAATAAAAAGGTGTACATCACAAATGGATGTTTACATGTAGCCCTTTACTTCGACCCATCAGATATGGCTGTGTACATGTAGCCCTTGAAGAAGAACATGGTGTGCAGAATAACTATGAAGAAGCATATGCAGTTTTTTTAATCCATGGTCAACTATAAAACAGCAGCCAATAACCATACTCAACTATAACAGCAGCCAAATAGCCAAATAAGCAAGCCAGTAATTTCATCTCACTGTCATATGATTACTTCAACTAATAGACAAAGAAATACTCCATCTTTGCTTTGTTTGACATGGTTAAATCTCATCTCACTCTAGCTATGATGCTCATGCAGCCAGAAATCTTCAAAGCTACTGGGAGCCACGAATCTTCAAATCTCATCTCATCCAACTACTGGGAGCAAGCAATAGAAATCTTCAAAGCCTAGAAAAGTCGAATTCAGGATCATGCTCTCAAGTCTCACGAATCAAGAAATGTATATCATGAATTTTCATATGATTACTTCAATTAATAGACAAAGAAATACTCCATCTTTCTTTCGTTCTTATGCTCATATAGCCAGCAATTTTGTACTGCTCAGACAAAGAAATTCAACACTGCTCATACCCAGAAATTTGTTGCATTGGCATTCCAAAAGCTAACAATCAGAAATTGACAAACATTTTACCACTGATTTGCAATGAGCAACCGGCAGCCCAGCTACCGGCGGCGGCGACAGAGCTCGCCACATGTGGCGCCATCGGGGTCGGACCATTCGGCAAATGCCATCACAGGGAGCCGGGGCGGGACCGGGGCTGCAGGAGGACGTCATCGTCGAGGTCAGCAAGAGGGGGCGCCTGGGTCGGGGTTGCCGGGAGGGCGGTGGCGCTTCTCGGAAGGGGCGGTGGAGATCGCTTGCAGGGGCGGGTGTAATACCCAGATTTGACAATTAGGGTTTGCCTCGCATTCATGCATACATGTCATCATATTCATGCATGAAAACCCACACACACACCTTATTTAAACTAAGATAAAGTACGATGAAACTTTATAGAATATGTACATATCTCATCCTCGGTGGATAGTCTAGCAAACACCAATCAACTTATTTGAAAGATCAGATAATGACAATAACTCTAGCAGGAAGAAGGATCTGCGATCCCCCTTCGATGGATTACCAGATTAGCTCTCCTCTTCTCTCCCCCAAAGTTTTCGTCTAAAGTCATCTAGTGTTTCTGGCGCCGTTTAGGGTTTGAAGACAAATCGGAGAAAAGGACTAAATTGGGAATAAGCAAATAGATAGTGTTCCTGAAGATGAAAAGTTCCCAAGACTCCATATCTAGCATGGAACATTCAAGTCCTTACCCCATATAAAATCTTAGAAAATCTAGAGGTCCACAAGACCTAGATCCGACTCAAACTCCAATTAGGTCAAAAGTCGGATTTGAACTTGAACCTAGCTCAAAACATCCCCAAATCACTCCAAACTTCTACAGTAGGTCTATTATAATGTTTTGAGCATCCCCTCAAAATTTCAGAATTTTTGGAATAATTTAATACCCAACTTCAGTTCAAACCTCTTCTAGGTCAAACTTGAATTGAAATTCAAATTCCAGTCAAACTGGCTCCAAATAGTTTTAAAAGTTCATGGTAGGTTCTAATCTCAATTATAAAACCCCTGTAAAAATTTCAAGATTTTTGGAGCAATATTCGCACATAAAATAGCACTAATACTGGCTCTGTAGTTATATAAAAAGAAAAAGAAATTAACAAAAGGACCCCGCTTATGGGCCTAGGCCCATACCGCCCGAGCGGGCCAGCCCATTTAACCCCACAGCCCCCAAAACCCGCTTCCCTCTTCCCCTTTACGCCTTCTCCTTCTGAAGACGCCCCCGAGCCGGTGCGCCTTCTCTCTCTCTCCCCCGTCGCCCGGTCCCACGTGTCAGCTCCTCCTCGCCACGTCGCCGCCGAGGGATGGTCGGAGGTGGGCGGCGCGCCACCGCGGCTTCCGACCCGCCGCCCTATTTAAGGGGGCGTTCGGACAGCGCTTCCCCCTTCCCCCTTCCCCCCCTCCTCCGAACCCTAGCCTCCTCCTCCACTGCTCCCATCGCCTCAAGCTCCGCCGCCGCGTTCTTCTCCAGCGCCGGTCGCCACTCCGACGAGAAATCATCGCCGTCTCGATCCTCCGTCGGCTCCGATTTTTCTTCCCTGAGCACTCTCTCTTCACCCCCTAACGCCTTACTTCTTCTCTTCTTCAGATCCGAGCCGGAGGAACCCTCCCGACGCCGCACCGGTCGTCGCCGTGCTTCTCCTCGTCGCCGACCTCGCCCTGACCGCCTCAGCCGTCTCCGAGCATCGCATTGACCGCAGGGTGAGACCCTCGTGCCCCCGTCGCCTTTCCCTAGGCTCGCCGTGGCCTCTAGCGCCCCGGCCGTTTCTCGGTGAGGCTCCGGCGAGGGCTCCGGCCGTCCCCAGTGAGCGGGAGTGTGAGAGAGAGGGGTGGGCGCGTGGCAAGCACCGGTTGGCTGCCAAGCCCACACCGGCTGACAGCGGGACCCGCTTGTCAGTGGGTTGTGGTTAGGGTTAGGAAAATCCAGGGTATTTCAGCTTGGGTGCGCGTAGGAAATTAGGTTTAGCTCCGGGTGCACTTCGGGTAGGTTTAGCAATTACGTGTACGCAGATTAGGGTTAGGGTTGAGTTTTAAAAATCCGTTAAACTTCAAACGTGCATAACTTTCAAACCGTAAGTCCGATTTCAAAATTTTTTATATATTCGGGAACCTCTCAAGATTTCCTACAATCTGGAAGAAAGAAAACTTCAATTGGAGCACATGCACTGTAGAGTATTTTGAATCTAAAGATATTAGTACCGTTTGAGGTGACGTCCTTCGATAAACCCTAAGGCGACGACGGTAGCTCCGATTCCATTGATTTCAGTGGCGTTAGAGTCGTGTCCCCGCATACTTTCGAGATATCAACCTTTGTAATATGATCACCTACTAAGATCCACCACTTTTAGCCCTAATCCGAGGCCACACCAAGTTGGCACGCATGCACGATAGATCAGCGACGAAACCCTAACCCACTATCATGAAAACCCTAACATGAATTTTGGGTAGAACCCGGAGTTAAGTTGCACATATGTCACCCGATAAGGCGTTCGTTAGCCCCGTTTGTCACAGATCGGCACAAACCCTAATTTGACGATCGAAACTCTAACTTACGCGATTCTAATTACTTTGAACACATAGCTTAGGTTACTTTTCACTATACCAACCTAATTAACACTGTTGCCATGCCCCGCCACTAACGGCGTCAACCCTAACTCATCGGAGCACCTTAACAAGTCATGCATGCATTCTAGCTACCGCACGAGCCTCCGATGAGCTAACCTAAGGTCGTGCACGTAATAGGAACTCCTCGGCACCCACTAGTCACCCTAGACACCTGCATCCTTCATCAAACATTCATGCATACATGCTGGTTGTTAAGTGTTTCTTTACTGTTATTTTCCGGTATCGCTCGCTTCAGAGCCCGAAGAAGGAGACCACCCGGCTTACACCTCGGAGCAAGATCAGGAACCCGGTGATCAAGGCAAGCAGAGCTTGTTGTATCTTGTTATTATTATGTCATATGCTTATCTACTTAGGCTTGTGGTAGGCTTGTTTGTTTGTATGTGAGGGTCGGAACTCCCTGAAACTAGCATGGCTAGTGAGGTTGTGTGTGTCATGTTCGCCGTGGCTGCAAACTTAATCGTGATGCTCTATCAACTTGAAATTTGGTTAAGTGAGATGTGAGAGCCGAGGGTTTGCATGATGAATACGGTTAGGTATGATTTGAGTACCTCGTTGAGAGGTGGATGAGTACCTTGTTGAGAGGTGGATTTATTGAGATACCAACCGGAGTTAACTTCATCGTGCATCTCCCTTATCACCGCGTGGACGCTAGCGGCATCGAGGCTGGGGTGTAGTTGAGGTAAGACTAAGACCCTTGGAGCTTTGCAACCTCCAGGGTTAAGGCACTCTTTACACTCAGGGTGATCGATTGCCGGTAATGATCCGAGAGATCAAATGAATGTGTGGTCGTGATGGTTCACTGTCAATGTGGAGATATGTTCTGTCCCAAGTAGTTGGGAGATGGCAGGTGAGAGCCATTGTAGTTGTATTTTGAGGTGCACATGTGACTAGTGAGTACCATCACGTTCCTCCATTAAGTTGCATGAGATCTGGTCTGGTAGTGTTTTCCTGTGATATGTTTTCCCCTGTCAGTGAATTGCTCGTATGATTATGTCTTGCTAACCAGAATTGCATCATGTTTAATTGCTGCTGTACTAGTATGTGTAGGACATTTAATCAAGCACGAATAAGTCTTGCGAGTACTTTCGTACTCACCTAGGATATTCCTAGATCATTGCAGGTGAGCCAGTGGTCGAGGAATACTTCGATGATGCCTAGCTTCCTGGTTTCCTTGGTCGGCTATCGGTTCATGGGATGTTAGTGACTATTGGGCAGCGGTTGATGCGCCGCTGCGGATTTTGGGTCTTTTATTCCGCTGTTGCATGAATACTCCGTACTCGGATATGTTTTCAGCTATGACCGACTGATGTAATCTTATAGTCCGATGAGGACAGCTAGTTTATTATCGTAATTTAGTGCTTTGTTGTGATATCCGAGTTGTTATTCGGGCTGCCCATATGCAATGCGTGTATGATATGAAGTGTATGGGTATGCCGTGAAGAGTTACGGCCGTTCCTCTTTTTACTAGGCCGAGCAGGAATCGGTTGAGTGACCCGCTGGCTGAGATGCTGTGCCGGCTAGGCAGGGTGTGGGCGTGTTCTACCGGGCTTTCGAGCGACCCACTAGCTCCCGAGCTAGGTTAGGGTGTGGGTAGAATCGCCGGGCTCCTCCGATCTTGTTTTGCGTGGTAGAATTCGGGAACGACTCTAAACCTTCACCGGATCAGGGAATTGTATGTGGTTCTGGAAAGTTTAGTCGCTTCCGGCCGGCTTGCGTTGGTCAGGTGTCGGATCACTCCGCCTCGGTGAGTACGGCGCAGGTACCGTGCCACCAGGTCGTCTGGTCTTTCGGCTCTTGGCGACCATTCGTTCCCCTAATCATATGTGATTCCCGGGTCCGTGACAGCGGGGTGCTAGTTCGCATGGGCGATGATGTTCATCTGCAGAGGCGGCGGCGCTCCTCCACGGACGACGGCGACGCACCTAGGCAGGGGCGGCGGCGGACGCTCCTGCGGTGGAGGGAGGGAGGGAGGTAGGGAAGTGGACGAGAAGGGAGGAGAGAGGGAGGGAGGGGAGGGGACGTGAGTGGGGGAGGGGAGGGAGAGCGATGTACAGGAGGGGAGGGGACGGGGTGGAGGTGCCGTGCTCAAACGGGATCGGAACAGGATGAATTTTAGGTCGGTTTGTGTGCTAAGAGCCGTATCCGGAGGAAAAGATCGTCTTCATCTCTCTCCTGATTAATTATCTTGTCATTTTTAATTTTTGTTTAGTTGACATATGTTAAGAGACCGCTGAACTGATGCATTACGACTGCCCTTAACAGCAATAGTACCGACTGCTTCCGGCACTTTTATTCCCTGATTCCGGGCACATTGTGTAACGAGATGCGTATTTTGTTCTCCTAAATTTTTTGTCGTCATGTGCGTGACCATCGTTGTCTCGTTGATCTATACCCTTCCATTTTTAAATTGAGCGATTGACGTGGCCAAGAGGATGGGTGAGGACTGAACAGTGGTGCTGCTAGTCGTCGACTACCCCTGGAAAACTAAGTATCAATAGGATATGATTGATATCTTGTTCAGTTCTTTTATGATTAATCTTAGTACTTTGGCCAAGTGATGTTCCTGAAGGCAGGCAATCAAACTACTTCGGCTAAAGTTTGACTTTGGAGGATAGTGTAATTATGAATATTTAGATCAGAGAAGAAACAAATGAGTTTGTCTAACATTTCTACCATAATAGTACTATACGGTCACAAGAAACGAGAAAGAATTAAGCAACATATACATAGTAAATATAGGTGAAGCGAAAGGCCTAATCTCAGTAAGCGAAAGGCCTAATCTCAGTATATCAGCTGAAGAAGATTGGACATAAAAACAGAATAAATATAAATGGGCTAGTTAATTATGATCGCGACCAGCATTGCAATCTAGAAGCCAAGGGCCAAACAGTATGGTCCATGACTTTGAGGATGTATCTGGTGCACCGTCCTTGGTTGCTCCATCTAAGAAAAAAATCCTATGCGACCCGGTCGCACCGTGCGACCCGGCCGGGGGGTGGCTGCCAAGCGGGCCCCCCCCTGCACCCAACCGAGGCCACCGTGAGGGCCATGGCCCAGCCTGCAGCCACACATACGGCCGGGTCGCACGGTGCGACCCGGTCGCATAGGATTTCCTTCCCTCCATCTAAGAGATTGTAAATATTCTTAAAAAATTGAGCACATTGACAAAATATATACCTACAATTACACAAGATTCTAGATCTAATTTTGAGAATTAAAAAAAATCCATATGTGAATAGTATCCAATTCAAATTGAGCTACAAATTTGGTCCACTTCTCACCATCATCGTCATTGATTTGTCTGTTTTAGCTGTATTTCAAATTTGGACTAAAATATTATGACATAAAGATACAGGTTTATGCACTTAAATATTTTTAAACAAAGATCAAAAGTTTTAGAAGGGACTACCGGGATCGAGTGCACCACAAACCCGGGTGCATATCTGTCCTCCCACGACCCTTTGCCGCCCAAGCACAAATTCAAGGCTTTTGTTCACTTGTTACTAAGCAACTAAAAGAAAGAATTAGTAAACATATTAAAACGCTCACTTGTCAAATTCGCAATAATATTGACTGGATATGGTATATATGCCTAAATGAACTACAAGATGCCACTGAGAACTCGGAAATTTATTAGGCCCCTCACAATGCTCCAACTTGGACTGGTGCTAAGATATGCCACATAGGCAAGAAGATGATGTGGCGGGGTAATTAAGAAGGAGAGAGATAGTTTTGGTGTCTCCAGAAAGAACCGATGCTAAGCGCGTGGACCTATGCAAAACGTCTATGTGGTATCTATGTATTGGAGAGTTTAGTTGCTAAATAATTAAATGAAGGAAGCTTAGCTACAAAAACTAAACACCTATGCATTGGAAAGTTTAGTTGGTAAGCCCTTTCATGTACTTAGCACCTCATCTAAGCACCTATGCATTGGAAGATGCCTTATGTTGAGAAATTGGCCAAGAGCTAGCTATTTACTTCGAAATCCATTAATTCCCCACAGGCTGTTCAATGATGATAATACAGAGGTCTTTGCAAATCGCTTGGAGCACCGATCATGCCGATTGCATAATACTCCGTATTTTTACAATTTAATTGAATATTGTAGTATATGATGAAGGAGCCACACTTCTTAATTGCGTACATCCGAAGTTCCAAACGCACTTTCGCGTACCACGCGCCACTTTGTGCCTGATCTACATCAGTAGTAGCATGTAGTATACTATTGGTACGTTGCATATTTAGAGCCTATGAATTTGTTGTGTTTCAACTGGTGTTCTAAAAGATTCATGAACTCTCCCATAATTCACATGTTTCTTCAATTTGCCCACTTATGTCATTTTTGTTTACTCCCACAATAAGTTAATTTACAATTTAAATACCCCACCCCATTATGCACGTTAAAGCTAATTCTCGTAAAACCACATGTGCAGTTTTGAAACATTAGTACTGAAAATTGGAATATCGGTAAAGCATGCGGTACCATAGAAACTCGTAATCTTGGCATGTCAACTGAAAACCGGAAGATACAAACGGGCACCATGTGTGACGTGTGTTAACAAATAAGCAGGCTAATTAATTATGAAGACGACGGAGGCACTTTGACTCAGTTTGTGGATGCTCATATGTGGTGTGTTAAATTTATTTTATAATCTATCGTGAAAAAATATTATAAAAATCAAAAATATGATGAGTTAAATGATAAAATAGATAATAGTTAATTAGACAAACGCGATTACCATAATTTATCACAGTACCAAACATAACCTTGGCATATGACATCTGATCTATCATATGGTGGTCAAGCTTAAATCCAAGGCTTTTCTAATATGACATATCTAAAACTCTATGTGTCGCGGAGATTTCGCGACAGTATACATTTCTAGTAGAATTTGGGGGGCGCAAGAGGATGATCCAGGAGCGGGTTCACACGAGAGATTTACCCAGGTTCAGGCCCTCTATGGAAGAGGTAATACCCTACTCCTGCTGGATTGTTTAGCAAACCTCGTGTGAGGAAAGATTTGAGTACAATGAATGGCGTGATTTTCAAAGAAGAAGAAGAAGAAGAAGATCCCAAACCCCCCTGGTCTCCTGGCCTTGCCTTATATAGACCCGGCAAGGCTTGGCGTTACAGCTACCGAGTCACGGTAATGACACTCTTAATTGGTGCCTTAACTCTACTTAATGTGCCAGGATAACGTCTGTCTTCAAACCTTAGTAACGCCCGGTCTTAATATCCATCCGGCAGTTACTTCCGAGTGGATCCCGCAGGCTGCATCTAACCGAGTGGACCTCTTGCAGCGGCTTTGGGTTACCCTGAACTTGTTGGGCCGATTCTCTGTCTTGGGCCTATCCCCTATGGATCCCGTCGTCAGTAGCCCCCGAGTGCTTCAGGGTCTTGATACGGGCGCCGTCTGGTAGGCAAGTTGAATGTGCCTCCGAGTCGGCCGTAGAGAGACCTTGAAGGACTCCTGAGATACCTGAAAAAAGGTTAGGTTTGTGCTAAGTGGAAGGAACCTCGGTGATACCCGTGCTTTCCTGCTGGGGAAGTCGGCTGATGGCCTGTCGGGAGGCGTATCATAAATCCCGACTGAACCTGAAATAACGCCTGGGCTTGTCCGAGTGGATCGTTGCCAGCTTGTGCCCGGAGGGGGGACGCTTTTGATGTTCAGCTTCGAAACCGAGTCCTCGAACTTTGGCATTGGGTTCTGAATCAGAAACCGTTTTGTGCCGTTGTGGCATTGGGTTTCGAATCTGGGACCGCCTTGTGCTGCTGTGGATGCCAGGTTCGTCCTTAGCTTAGGTGTTGCCGAGTGACCTACAAAACCCTGTTGGGCTGGTCATCGACACCCCTTTTTGCAGATCTGGTCTGCTTTCAAGTGGTGCAGTTGGTATGCCTCGAAATTGTTTGGTTGCTGTGCCGCGACTCAGCGAGCCGAGCCGACTTCAAGCTGACTCAGCGTCCGAGTGTGATCCAACCCGGTCGAGCCAAACCCGGTCGAAGCCAGCTCGTGGTCACACGAAGTCGTCTCGACTGCACGCGACGTCATTCCAGCATTTATTGTGCGCAGTTGGTTGGACAGCGCTGCAGCACGATGATTTCGCCTCGAGTCCCACGCGAGGCGTGCGCGAGACATCCGCTGCTGCTGTGGCAACTTCGCGGGACATCCAAAACGATGGCTTGTTATGATTGCGCCTCGAATCGGTGCGCGCGGGATGGCTGCTGACGTAATGGCCGCCGACCGGAATGCCTGGGACGACGGGTCATGGCGAAAAAAGCGCCTCGAATCCCGCGGGATCGCGCGCCCGGGACGACGGTTGCCGTGGCGATTTGCTGCCACGTGTGGCATACGACCGTTGGCGGTTCACCTCTCTCTTCTATAAAAACGGGTGTTGGGGTGAAGCAGTTCCCATCTGCCTTCGTCTTCCTCGCGCGCCTAAAACTCTTAAACTCCAGAGCCCCGCCGCCGTGCATTGCTCCTTTCCTTCCCGAGAAACACTCGATCCGCCACTGCCTTCCGACCATGTCACGCGCCTCCAAGGGAAAAAAGGTCGACACCGGATCCTCCTCCGCCACCGCGCTCCCCGATGACTGGAAGAAAGGCGACTAGGTCCCGTCGGTCGTGACCGACTATATCCTCGCCGGCCTCGCCACCGAGGGAATACTGCCTCCACGTGCGATCAGCAATTGGAGGGCGCCCTACCAGGAGCCGGGTCCTGCTCCGCACGATCACGAACAGGTGCTGCTCATCCTGTTCATCGAGCGGGGATTATCGCTGCCGCCCCACGACTTCGTGCGAGGGCTTCTTCACTTCTACGGCCTTCAACTCCACCACCTCAGCCCCAATGGCGTTCTGCACATCGCATGTTTCATCACACTGTGCGAATGCTTTTTGGGGACTCGGCCTCACTAGGGACTGTGGAAGAAGACCTTCATGGTGAAGACGCATCTGGTCAAGGCCGGCGGGTGCCTCTCCATCTGCGGGGGAGCCGGCATTCAAGTGAAGTCCGGCGTGAAGTACTTCAAGCTGCAGCTCCCGGACACCGTGCGGAAGTGCCAAGACGGGTGGTTTTACTGCCCGGACGAGCTCACTCCGACTGCCCAGGAGGGGTTGCCGAAGTATGTCCCGGGTCCCCCCAATCTAGCAAAAATGTTGGGGCGCCAAGCCTTCCAGCACAGAAATGCCGAAGGTTGAGCGGCTCACGAGGAGGATCCAGCGGCTCCAAGAGAAGGGGCTTATTGGAGTCGACCTCATCATGACCTGGTTAAGTCGGCGAATCCAGCCACTGCAAGCTAGGGCGCACCCGATGTGGGAGTACTCGGGTGCGTTCGACCCAACCAGGGTGTCGGCAGGGGAGCTCTCGGATCGGCACTTTATGGAGCTCCTCAAGAATTTGACCAAGGAGCGATCCGGTCTCTCCAGGGCGCCACACGTGGTGCCCTACTCTACCGCCAACCCCCCGCCGACTGTAAGTATTTCGTATTCCGAGTTTCGTTTCTTCGTTTCTTTTTAAACCGATTCTTTGACTTTGCAGACTTTGCTCCACTTGAACTCCATGCCGCTACTTCCTAAGCAAAATCCGGCTCTGGAGGCTTTGGACGACGTGGAAGTCGGTGAAGAAGCCCCCGAGGGCGGGGACCCGGAACGGGGGCGAGTTCCGGCCGACTCGGAAGATGAGTCGGAGGAGGCCCCTATGATTTTCAAACGGAGGCGTACGGACGACGCCTCCGGGTTCGGGGCCTCACGAGCCCAGGCGGAGTCGGCTCAGATGGAGTCGGCCGCCAAGCGGGCGCGGGCCGACACTGCCAGCCCTGTGGTAGAAGTTACCGTGCCTGCCGTCAAGCCGACTGCACCCCAGTCGGCATCCGCCAGCTCCTCCGGGGGTCCGTCCGCCCCGGCGAAGCCGAAGAAAAAGGTGGTCCCCGCGACCACCAGGTACGCTTCTTTCGCTTTCTTTCCGTTTCAATTGAAAAGGGAAAGATGCTGAAGTCGGTTTGCACTTTTGCCTTTTGCAGAGTCCAAAGGAAGCTCTCCGACAAAGGAGGCTTCCAACCCGGCTCGTCCACGGGGCCGACTCCAACCCCGCCACCAGAGTCGGCCTCTCCAGCTCCGACCGCGACTGCACCCAGCATGCAGATGCCCACCGTACCCGTGGCGATGGCGTCGGAGTCGGGCGTGGGGACGGAGCCAGCCGTGCCCCGACTGTGGCTGCTCCCAGTGCGCCGCCGCCTGCTGCTCCCGTGGCGGAGACGCTGGAGTCGGGCGCGGGTACCGGACCAGCCGTGGCACCGGCAAATGACCCGCAACCTCCGTCGACTCCCACCAGCGTAGCAACAACTGAGCTGACGGTGGCGCCCAGCACCGACTCCGCGGAACCGGTGGACAGGGCCCAGGGCCAGCTCATCACCGGGTCTTCACCGGTGGTGGAGCGAAGCCTGGTGCTGGCTCCCGCACCCCCGCCCAAAGAGACGGCACCCGGTTCGTCAAGCAGCCTTGTGCCCATGCTGCTGCTGCCGAGCTGCAGCACGGAGGACCTGGCTGCGGCGCAAAGAGCCACTGACCGCGTCGCTGCCCTCAGCTCTAAGCTTAGGGAGTTTGCTGACGCGGCCAAGACCTTGGCGGACTCGGCCCAACGATGAAGTGGGCTGTCGGCAGCCCGCTCGGGAGCCGGCATGGCGCTGGCGATGGTGCTGGCGCACCACCCTGACGCGGACGTCGATGGGATTTCCGCTGAAGCCCCACTCGACGCAGAAGGCGAGTCGGTCGACCTCTTGAAGCTGTTCCCCCAAGCTCGCCGTGCCGCGAGCCGGATTGTCGAGTTCACCGACCTGGAGGAGCGCGTAGAGGTGACTCCAGAAGAATAGATGTATTTTTGTTATTATTTTTTGTTTTTGTTTAGACTCGGTATACCGAGTGAAATTATGTAAAGACTACTAAGTTGAACATTTAGATTTTTGCAATGAACTTCTTGTGTTATTTTGCACAAGTTGTTTTGCTCGTCTGAGTTAGTTTCTACGCCGAGTCCTTTCGCATGCAGGCCGACCTTTAGCTTTTGCTCTTGCCAACCGGACAGCCGGGTTGCGACTGTAGTTGGGGATGAAGAGTGGGCCTTAGGTATCGTACACGTTTACTTAGACGTTCGCGGAGAAAATAAAATTAGAGGAGTCAATACAACCTGAGCCGACTGGCAACACCCAGTGGGTCGAGGTAGCCCCCGGGAATTGCCCGGAAGAATCGAACCACTCGGATATTTGGTGTAGCCCCCTGAGGTTGCCCAAGGGAACAAACCAGTTTGAACAGTAAGGTCACAAATAAATAATTCCAACTGAAAGGTGTGGAAAAAATAGTTCCCCCGAGTGCCGTTCGGGACAAGGAAATTTTATTCATGATCGAAAACTGCTAAGTATTGCGAATACAAAGTGTTAAGTAAAAAAGGGACGTAGCTGTGCAACGTTCCAAGTCCTCTCGGTGACTGCTCCTGATGCCGGGTCCTCCAGTCTGTAGGCACCATTGTGCAGTACTTGGTTGATGATGAATGGCCCCTCCCAAGGTGGCGAAAGCTTGTGCATGCCAGCTTTATCTTGGATGAGTCGGAGAACCAAATCCCCTTTATTGAAGACTCGGCCCTGGACTTGGCGGCTGTGATAGCGGTGCAAGTGTTGCTGGTATATAACCGAGCGTGAAAGAGCAAGTTCCCGGGCTTCCTCTAAGAGATCAAGGTCATCCTGCCTTGCCGACTCGGCATCCACTTCCACATATGCTGCGACTCGCGGGGAGTCGTGGAGGATGTCACTTGGCAAGACAGCTTCAGCTCCATAGACCATGAAGAAAGGCGTGTAGCCAGTCGAGCGGTTTGGAGTAGTCCTTAAGCTCCAGAGGACAGAAGGGAGCTCGTCGATCCAGCAGCCGGTAGTTCTTTGTAGAGGAACCAGCAGCCAGGGCTTGATGCCTTGGAGGATGAGCACATTGGAACACTCAACTTGGCCATTGGACTGCGGATGAGCCACCGAAGCGTAGTTGACTCAGATGCCGTGGTCCTGGCAAAACTGGCGGAAGACTTCGGCGGTGAAGTTCTTGCCATTGTCGGTGATGATACTGTGAGGAACGCCGAATCGGAAGACGACCCCCTTCATGAAGTTGACGGCAGTCGGACCATCGAGCTTCATGATGGGTTTGGCCTTAATCCACTTAGTGAATTTGTCCACCGCCACAAGGAGGTGGGTGAATCCCCCTCTCGCTTTCTTGAGCGGACCCACCATGTCGAGTCCCCACACGGCAAAGGGCCATGTGATAGGGATGGTCTTGAGCGCAGTAGCTGGCAGGTGTGATTGACGTGCGTACCGCTGACAGCCATTGCAGGTGCGAACAAGTTCCTCTGCATCAGCATGAGCAGTGAGCCAGAAAAAACCATGATGGAAAGCCTTGGCGACGAGTGCTCGCGAAGAAACGTGGTGACCGCAGGTTCCCGAATGAATTTCCTCAAGGATTGCTCTGCCTTCCTCCGGTGAAACGCACTTCTGGAGAACTCCAAAGGTGCTGCGCTTGTAAAGCTCGTTGCTGACGACGGTGTAAGCTCCAGCGCGGCGCACAATACGACGCGCCTCAGTCGGATCCTCGGGGAGCTCCTTCCTTAAGAGGTAAGAGAGGAACGGCTGAGTCCAGAGAGGCATGACGGCCAGGACGCCTTCCTGAGCCGAGTCAACGTTTCCGGAACCTTGGGACGTGACCTCGGATGAGTCAATTGCGGACTCCATCTTGACGGAAGGCTGATGTAGTTGTTGCAGGAAAACGCCGGGTGGCACCTTTTCTCGAGCGGAGCCGATCCGGGCCAGGGAGTCGGCTGCTTCGTTGTCGGCCTGGCGAACATGATGAAGTTCGAGACCTTCAAAATGGCCTTTGAGTCGTCGTACAGCAGCGCAATACGCTGCCATGGTGGGGACCTTGGCATCCCACGTCTTCATCACCTGCTGCACCACCAGATCCGAATCGCCGCGACATAAGAGTCGGCGGATACCGAGTGAGACGGCTATGCGCAAGCCATGCAACAGCGCCTCGTACTCCGTGACGTTGTTAGATACCACGAAATGGATCTGCAACACGTAGTGGAGTTTGTCGCCCTTGGGAGAGATGAGGACGACTCCAGCCCCCGTGCCCGCAAGCATCTTCGACCTGTCGAAGTACATGATCCAGTGCTCTGGGTGCACTTCGGGCGGGAGGGACTGGGTTTTTGTCCATTCGACAATGAAGTCGGCAAGAGCTTGGGACTTTATAGCCTTGCGAGGCTTGTAGTTGATGTCGTGAGCCATGAGCTCAATTGTCCACTTAGCGACTCGGCCCGTGGCATCCCTATTGACAATGATGTCTGACAAAGGAGCATGGCTGACCACAGTAACCGGGTGGGCTTGGAAATAGTGCACCAGCTTCCACGCTGCCATGAATACGCCGTAGACGAGCTTCTGGTAGTGCGGGTAGCGTTGCTTCGACTCAGAAAGGACCTCGCTGACATAGTAGATGGGTCACTGCACTTTCTGCACCCGGTCTTCTTCTGCTCGCTCTACCACCAGAACCACGCTAACCACTTGATTGGTGGCCGCAATGTAGAGCAGCAAGAGCTCCCCTTCCATCGGTGCAGCGAGGACTGGAGGCGTAGACAGCAGTCGCTTGAGGCCGTCGAAGGCCTGTTGAGCTTCGTTAGTCCATTCGAAAGAGTCGGATTTCTTCAGGAGTCGGTAGAAGGGCAGAGCCTTCTCGCCGAGTCGAGAGATAAACCGACTTAATGCAGCCACGCACCCGGTCAGACGCTGGACAGCCTTCAGATCCTTCGGTTTGCCCATCTTGAGGATGGCCTCAATCTTGTCCGGGTTCGCCTCGATTCCTCGTTCGGAAACGATGAACTCAAGTAGCTTGCCTGAAGGAACTCCGAAGACACACTTCTCCGAGTTGAGCTTCATATCAAATCTTCTGAGATTGGCGAAGGTTTCGGCCAAGTCGGTCAAAAGATCCGCACTCTTTTTTGTCTTCACCACGATGTCGTCAACGTAGGCTTGGACATTTCTGCCTATCTGGCCGTGCAAACACTTCTACATACATCGCTGGTATGTGGCTCCAGCGTTTTTCAAACCAAAAGGCATAGTGATATAGCAGTAAGCCCCAAACGGGGTAATGAAAGAAGTCTTTATTTGATCTGATTCTTTCATCTTAATCTGGTGGTAGCCTGAATAGGCATCTACAAAACATAAATGCTCACACCCTGCCGTGGAGTCAACTACCTGATCGATACGAGGTAGTGCAAACGGGTCCTTGGGGCAAGCTTTGTTCAGCGAAGTGTAATCTACACATATTCGCCAAATCTTGTTCTTCTTAAGAACCAGGACTGGGTTTGCTAACCAGTCCGGGTGAAGAACTTCCTTGATGAACCCGGCCATGAGGAGTCGGGCTATCTCTTCTCCAATGGCTTTGCGCCTGTCCTCGGTGAAACGGCGGAGGGATTGCTTGACTGGCTTCGCGTCCTTGGAGACGTTGAGGGAGTGCTCAGGGAACTTCCTTGGAACTCCGGGCATGTCAGCTGGCTTCCATGCGAAGATGTTCCAATTCTCACGAAGGAAGTCGACGAGCGCGCTTTCCTATTTGGCCTCAAGGTCAGATCCGATCTGGACCGTCTTGGACGGATCGTCGGGGTGGACCTGGACTTTCTTTATGTCCTTGGCCGACTGGAAAGCGGACTCGAACGCCGACTTCTTGCTAGGTGGAGCCTGTTCGAGGTCGACATTCTTCTTGATGGCCTCCAGCTCTTTCGCCGCGATCAGGGACTCGGCGATGTCCGTGCTAGCGATATCGCACTCGGTGGAGCGCTCGAAGTCGCCAGCGATGGTGATGACCCCCTTAGGACCCGGCATCATCAGTTTGAGATAGACGTAGCACAGCCTAGCCATGAATTTGGCATAGGCCAGGCGTCCGAAGATGGCGTGGTAAGCACTTCGGAAGTCGACGACTTCGAAGGTCAAGGTCTCCACCTGGAAGTTGTCAGGACTGCCGAAAACAACCTCCAGGGAGACCTGCCCCAAGGGTTTGGCGCATTTTCCAGGCACTATCCCGTGGAAGGTAGTGTTGCTGGGACGAAGCTGGGACTCCGAGATCTGCATCTTCTTCAGGGTCTCCATGAAGATGATGTTGATGCTGCTTCCGCCGTCCATAAGGACCTTGCGGAGCTTGAAACCACCAACCTGCGGATCCATCACCAGCGGGTGCTTGCCCGGGCGCGGGACGCGATCCGGGTGGTCAGAGCAGTCGAAACCGACTGGCATCTCCGACCAGTACAGCCACTGTGGAACTGCCGGGACTGTCGCGTTTACCTCGCGGCATCGCAGCTTCCGATTCCTTTTGGACCCAGTTCCCTAGAAGATCATGAGGACGCCCCTCCGCGGGGGGATACTGTGGCGCGCTGCCACCCGGAGGGTCACCCTCGTCACCCGCGTCAGGGGCGGGTTGTTTCTCTTCCCGGAGGTGCTTTAAGAAGCTACACTCCCTGGTCGAGTGACCCGCCTGGTATTCGGCAGTGCTGTGAAAAGAGCAGGGTTTGTCGAGGATCTCCTCGAAGGTGAGCCTTGGCGCCTTGCGTTGCTACCAAGGGCGCTCCTTCTTTCGACCGCCATCGCCGCGCTGGGGGCCGTGTTCAGCGGCCGCGACCAAGTCGGCGCCACTAACTCCATCCCTGGTGCCAGCTTTTCGCTTCTGGGGGCGGTTGTCGCCACGCTTCCGACCCGAGTCGGCGTGGTCTTTGCGGCTTGCAGACTTGGGTTTTGACTTGTCCTTGTCCTCGTACCGCATTGCCTCCTCACCAGTCGCATACTTGCTAGCGACTTCCATGAGTCGGCCCATGGTCTGAATATTAGACCTAGCCAATTTATGCTTCAGGAGCTCATACTTGACCCCCTGAGAGAAAGCCTGAATGGCCTGTGTCTCAGAGACGTCCTCGATGGAGTTGCGTAGCTGGGTCCAGCGCTGAATGTAGTCGCGGACCGACTCCCCTTTCTCCTGGACGTAGAGCCAAAGGTCCTGTGCATTCCCAGACCGCATGTATGTGCCCTCAAAGTTTTTCACGAAGGCCTCTTGGAGGTCCTTCCAATCGTAGATGCTGTCTTCGGGCAAGCTGTTAAGCCATGCCCGCGCGGAGCCTTCAAGCATCAAGGGAAGGCTGCGGAGGGCAACGCGTTCGTTGCCTCCACCAATGTTGCAAGCGACGAGGTAGTCGGCAAGCCAAGTCTCCGGCTTGGTAGTGCCATCATATTTGTTGACGCCACTGGTGATCTGGAACCGATCCGGAAATGGCTCGGAACGAATCCGCCTGCTAAAGCATAGCGGACCGGTGTAGGCCGAGCCGCCCGGCTGGTTAGCCTCGTCACCGCGATGCTCAGCCTGCATCCTGGCCACCCGACGTCCCTTGATGTCGTCTCGAGCGTCACGGACATTGTTTGCCCGGGCTCGGGGGGAGTTGGCTCGGCGACGCTCCGCCTGGAGTCGGTTGATCTCCTGGTGGGCATCAGGGCGCTGGTTCGTGGAGCGGCTCGGCTGCGACGAGCCCACGGTGATGGGGCGACTCAGAGCCGCTGAGAGCCGGCTCCGCGCGAACCCGGAGGCCAGCCGGTCGCTTACCGAAGCAGCCTCATTCTGCTGTTCCACCGCCGTCTTCATCAGGGTGACAACTCGGCGGTAGGTCTCTGCCGCAGGACCATCTACCGGCGGCGGAAGCGAATCAGCCAGCGCGGCAGTCGCAATGAGGTTCTGCGCCGAGGTTTGATAAACCGGGATGCCATCCCGCTCTCGAGCCAAAAGAAAATTGTGGACGTCACGACCCCTCCGAGCGGCCGATGACACGGCGCGGCGTGGGTACCGGCGGGACCCATGAGCCGGGGCTTCGCCATATTCGCGTTCACGCGCCTCGAGAGCTGATTCTTGGTCGACGCGATCCCGCTCCGCCAGGATGGCCTGACGAGAAACTTCGATGGCCCTTTCCACCTCCGACTGGCCAGTAATGGGCGTGTGCAAAAGCTCGTCCATCGCTCCGGCCGTCGCACCTGACGTGCCTGCTGCACCGGCTGTACTGAGCGCGACCATGTACACTTCGGCCGTGGAGGCACGGCTGTGCGAACTCTCGTACCCGTCAGATGCAAAATTCAGGACGGGCAGAAGTGAATCGGAGCCGATCATGCCGACGAGTTGGGAAGACTCCTCGCTGTCACGTGAGGGCCCCAAGGTGTGTTTGGGTGCCAGCTCCGCCGCCAGGCAAGGAACCGGATCCTGAAGGTGAAACCGGCCGAAATCGTCGGCCAAGAAACGCAAGCTCCCAAAGGAGAGCGTCGCGCCTCTTGGAAATGCGGCGGAGGTAAGGTGCTGTACCGAGTGGTCGAACACGAGCCTGCCGCTGATGACCGGAGAAGATCCCGCCTGGATCGCAACTCCAGCCTGCGCCTCCCCTACCTGGCGCGCCAACTGTCGCGGAGATTTCACGACATTATACATTTCTAGTAGAATTTGGGGGGCGCAAGAGGATGATCCAGGAGTGGGTTCACATGAGAGATTTACCCAGGTTCAGGCCCTCTATGGAAGAGGTAATACCCTACTCCTGCTGGATTGTTTAGCAAGCCTCGTGCGAGGAAAGATTTGAGTACAATGGATGGCATGATTGTTCAAAGAAGAAGAAGAAGAAGAAGAAGATCCCAACCCCGCGGGTCTCCTGGCCTTGCCTTATATAGACCCGGCAAGGTCTGGCGTTACAGCTACCGAGTCACGGTAACGGCACCTCTTAATTGGGTGCCTTAACTCTACTTAATATGCCGGGATAACGTCTGTCTTCAAATCTTGGTAACGCCCCGGTCTTAATATCCACCCGGCAGTTACTTCCGGGTGGATCCCGCAGGCTGCATCTAACCGAGTGGGGCAACGGCTTTGGGCCACTCTGAACTTGTTGGACCGATTCTCTGTCTTGGGCCTATCCCCTGTGGATCCCATCATCACTATGATCAAGAAGTGGACCTAAT
Organism: Stipa capillata; assembly: GCA_019208055.1. Lineage (NCBI taxonomy): Eukaryota > Viridiplantae > Streptophyta > Magnoliopsida > Poales > Poaceae > Stipa > Stipa capillata. The sequence goes on from JAGXJF010000631.1 coordinate 155,794, forward strand.
TCTCTACGCCACTCCGTCGATCCATGCCGGTTGTACAGTTGGGGAATGGGGAGCTTGAGCCTAATCTTAGAAGGTACAAAACCATATAGGAGGGGTGTCTAGTAAAAAAAATGGATCAACCACAACACTTCTACCTGTATGCCTAGAGATGATCTACCTAAGACAAATTTGCTGGAGGAGCCGTAGCCCAGGTTAGCTCTAAGGATCCTCCTCCCATGCGGTTCCATACCGATCATATTCCGGAAGTGAGGTCCGATAAACTTTTAATTGGTCCAGAATAGGGAAGACGCAATAATCAATAATCACCAAAGAAATTCCTCTAAGATAGTTTTATAAAATTTAATCTACCACGACATAACAACTCATTTTTCAGATATCACGCTCAAGTTGATTCATGCATCATTTAAGAAAATACCTAGTACAAATCACAAACATAAATGCACCCACACACTACCACAAGTACAATCTCACAATCTCACATATTATGTATAGAAGATTAGCTCATAGAGTTTAAAGATTGATGACATCATCATATGTATCTTACTATCGACAGGTACATCATATTCCACTCTATATTATTTGGTCATATTTGAAACCACATGAGTTCCATACTCCGTAGCAATTTGGTGATGACTATATTCTTTTTCTAAGAAATTTCTTTCTACACTTTTTATAAGAGAAAAATTAGAACATGTATTGCATAAAAAAATCTTTCGAATAAAACGAAAACTGACGGAACGGAAGTAATACATGGTGGTGGGTTCGATAATCCGCGAGGCGGCTGAACGGCCCTAAGCTGGGCTCTACAAAGGAATTGTGAATTAATTTTGTGATTTGACACTGATATAAGTGCAGCTACTACTACTCCTTCCCATTATTACACACCACCCACCATTTTTACACATCACGCGAGATCGCAGACACCCAAGCCAACCTTTCTACAAGAAACCAAGAAGTTTCAGCGGCCATGGCCGGCGGCTCGGCCACCAGCACCCACAAGGGCGGTATAAAGGCCTACTGGAAGCGCCGGGGGTACGGCCGCCTCGACGCCGCCGGCGCACAGCGCCGCCCACCTCTCCCCACGGCCGAGCTCGGAGGTGGCGCAGGCGGGGCACCTGCAAGCCGGCGGCGCGGGTGGCGCGTCCGGCGCCGCAGCCTCGGGCAGCGGCTGCTGCGTGCGCTCTCGCCGCGGCGGTGGCTGGTGCGGCTCCGCGATGTCTACGTGAACGCCATGCTCCGGCTCGCGTCCTCCGCCGCCGTCGGCTACGGCGCCGCTCCCTACTGCGCCGGTGCCGAGCCCTTCGTGCGGCCGCGGCCGCTCAAGGAGTACGACGAGAAGGTGCTCGTGGAGATGTACCGGTCCATCCTCGCACGCAGCGGGGTCATCCCTGTCGCCGGCGACGCCGCGCCAGTGGTCGCCGCCGCCGCCCGGCTGTCGGCCACGGTGGCCTGACCGTCCGTTGGTGCAAAGGCTAGCTTATCGCACTCTTTTCCCCCTTGTCTCGCCATGCAAGTCTTGTGAACAGAATTGTACCACAAACGTACTCTCTATCGAACGTGTATGTCACAATTTCTGTAGTTTCGCTGCAACTTGCGAAGTGATCTACTTGCAGGTCTAATCCTGTTATCTTGTCTATCTCGTGAGATGGTTCACTAAGATAAAGGGTAAATTAGCCAGTCTTTTTTGTTCCCACATACGTAGTGTATTAGTCAGCACTCGCTGCTCAGTAACACTACTAGAAAGAAAAGACCTTTCGACAGAAACTTAACAGAAAATTTGAAGAACATTTATAGGAAACAGTTCAATTCCGTGAGATTGTGAGAAGAAAAACCACGGTACGAGCGGTGCCTGAATTGGTTGCATATAAGTACGTGTAGGTGTCAACAGAATTAGTCTATAAGGATTCTCAGAGGCCGCGCAATGTTAGCTTATAATAAAACTACTAGTCAGTAGCGTCACTCCGACTTACGTCGAGGAGATGGATGTATTAGCCGCCCCTAACTGTTTCTTTTATCCGACCTACTTAGGGCAGTTCTAATGCTACATTATGTACTATATCTAAATTATGTCACCTAAGCAAAAATATGATGTGACATCCTATTTAATGAGGAAAGAGAGAGTAATCATATCTTAATCTAGATATGGCTCTTAGCACCAAATCCAAGACATCTCATAATTTTTCTCTCACAAAACACATTAAATGAGAGCTCTTTTAGATATAATACTAAGATACAACCCATTGAGTATGTTATATCTAAATAGTTATTTAATACAATAAAATACAACCTAAGATACAACGCATTGGGAGTGCCTTTATGTACATACGTGCTGATGTGCATGGCTGAAGGTTTCATGTGATTATTACTGAAATTTAAAATCACACGGGCACGGTGTTCTTAGAGCATTTCCAGTATATAGTAGCTTCCGGAGAGTGTGTGCCATGTCAGCTGAATCTGCCGCTCAAAACTCCCACGGCCACCGAACAAGTGGCTTCGGAATGAATCCATGAAGCCCGAAGTTGCCGCTGCTATAAAAAACCGTTATTCTAGTAAATCGTAAAAATTGTGTTAAATTGCTGATTATTTTAGAGAAAAAAAATACATTTATAGATGGTGTTATAAAAACATATTTGATTAGTAAATTATACGGACATTATTAAAAATCATCTATGATATAGAATAACATATCATTTATACTACTAATAAAAATATAAATTAAAATTTGACGCACTTCATCATAACCATCTAGTCCGATCTAATGGCTTAAGAATTAAGTTGAATAACTGAAAATCATGTCTTCAGTGCACGCAATTGATGTCCTATCAATTACCCTTGAAAGCTCCTGTTTCAAAATTATATTTCTCTCGTACTTTCGTCTTCCTCTATGAATGGTACTTAGATTATTTATGTAAGTTAATAATCATGCAACATGCAATTTAGCTAAGCAAATTACCGGTATATTTTAAATTTGAATGTAGACGTAGTATGATTAACATAAATTTTAAATTATTTGTTATTATAATATATTTGACGAGACGTAGCATGTATATAATTGCTAGTAGACTAAACTCGTCTGTTATACGTAGCTCATCCCGTATATACTTTTGTTCAAAAACCTTCTCCGATTTGCTAGCCCAACTAAGTCGGTTCAATCTAACCCAATCCACCATGTGTCCATATCGTTATCGCCTCCTCAACTCTAACTCACTCAAGTCAACTCCCTCTCTTCTCCAGGTCGAGCCACCTCCTTCTCATCTTCGTTCTTTCTCAATTTCTCTTCTCCAGATTTGAGCTGCCTTCCTCTCACTTTCTCGTGATGAAGTTTCCAACTGTTTGTAAAGATGTTTTTGAACCGTCTATTATGATGATCTGTGTAGTAGTGTGCACATCTTAAAACCGTTTGTGATGATATTTCTAAACCATCTATGATAATGATATGGGTAGTAATATGCACATCTCAATTCGTCTGTGATGACGTTTTCGAACTGTCTATGAGAACAATCTATATAGTAGTGTGCACACCTCAAATCGTCTGTGATGTTGTTTCCGAACCATATGTGATAGCAGTCTATGTAGTAGTGTGCACATCTCAAACTGTCTGTAATAATGATCTATGTAGTAGTATACATATATCTCTGATGTATAATAGCTTCAAATAGGTCAAAACGTATGCATATATAGCTTAAGCGACGGTTGATCGATAAGGGAAAACTAAAGATACCACATATGCTTCTACCGGTTGCTAGCTGAGGTCAACTCAAGTCTGTGGATGTACGTAGGGCGTGATGTCTTCCCATTCTCATCTATATTCTAGTTTTGCAAGGGAGAATAGAAGTTGATCACGATATATATGACACGTACTTACGGTGGGTGCCGATTTCCTTTCCTGATTCAACAAAGACGAAAAAAGAAAGGCGTAGCTGCCTTCTAGTAGGTCATGGAAATCAAATCCGCAGCTGTTGATTGGTTTCGGAAAAAGAAAAGGCATCCGCTAGCTGCTGTCTAGCAGAGGTGCCGCACGTTACTACTCCACTACGGTGCAGTAGCTCCCGCGGCGCCTGGGTCACGGAATCATGTTCCTTGATGATAAAGGATAAGCTTTTAGCCTCACGTGACATTTTTTTGTACTGATCCCTTTCCAGTTATCCATTGAATTATGGCATATTTAGATTGGTATATATGAATTTTGGGCGGAATTGGTCTGTTTTCATGTAAAACTCATGTGTCCCAAACAAGTTCTGTACCTGGAATAAGTGATGGGCAAAGATTCTCTAGAGTTGCCCATAACTCCACTTGGTAGAGTTGAACAAATCTGGATTGTCATTTATTTTCGATGGGTTAGATAACTCTACATTATCTTGTCGTTCACTTTTATGATAGAACTTCAACGTTTGTTGTACTCAGTACCCGCATAGATTTGAAACAACCAAGAAGGATATTTTCCTCTACGTATATCTCAAGAATTAAATTGTAGACACCATGTCTCAATTTTCCCTTTGTCAATTGTGGTTGAATAAAACTGTAGGTGAGAAAGGGTGACGAGTATATATGCAGTCCATGCAGTAACACATCAAGCACAAAATTCTAACGGATCGGTGCAAACCAAACGGCCGGATTACTTTATTATCAGATGGTGGCGGCAGAAATTTCTGAACGGAATGGTGGCGGCTATATACACTATGGTACGCGATCGCCTTCTAGAAACAGCCAAGTGGAAATGTTAACTTAGTACTAGTACAAAATTTGCGTGGGGTGCTAAGATTACCCAACACACGTCATGCATTAGGCAACCCTGAAAATCACGTTGCAGTGAAACTTGTGAAATGCTACTAGACCACGGTACTACATTGCAACAATTGTAACAAGAAGTGTGACAGTCAGTGACACGTCCACGTCTAGCTAGCTATCTCAACATCAGAGAAACTGAAATGCGGTGCCGGCCCAACTGCCCATGGCCACATTGACCGCGTAATTAGTGCCCTGCATATATGATCGTGAACATCCCGTCGCTGCAGCCCGCGCCATCACGCATGACGTGATGCCTAACGAACTCGATCGAATCATCATTTTCTTTCTGAGGGCTTGTTTGGTTAGCCCATCCCGGCCGGGATCCCGGTCCAATCCCTGTGGATCAGCCCGGCCGGGGAGAATTCCCATGGGTGGCTCATTTGTGTATTTGGTTTGGGCCGGGGTGAGGAATTTTCCGGCCCAAACCACGTCGGCCCACGGGGGAGAAAAACCTCCCCACCCCACCCGTGGAACCAATCCACGCGGCGCGTGACGGCGAGCGCGACGCGAGCGAGCGGCTGCCGAGCGAGCAAGCGACGGCGGCCGAGCAAGAGACGGCGAGCGCGGCGGCCGAGCAAGCGACGGCGAGCGCGGGGGCCGAGCAAGCGACGGCGAGCGCGGCGGCCGAGCAAGAGACGGCGAGCGCGGCGGCCGAGCAAGCGACGGCGAGCGCGGCGGCGCGGGACGGCTACTTCTCCCCGGTGAGCCTCACTTCTCCTCGTCCTCCTTCTTCCCTCCGTTCACTGGCGTTCTCCCGGTGCTGCCTCGTCTCCGACCGCCAATTCCTCGGCCGCTTCCGCACACCCATGCTGGAAACGCCCGACCGAATCACCGCCGCGCGCTTCTCCTGCCGCAGAGCCGCGACGAGCACCGGGATGAGTTTGATCTTGAAAGGAGAGCCTAGTGGTGAAGGGATTGAGATGGGGGAGGGATTGATCCCAATGGGGATTGGGTGAAGGGAAGGGATCAACCCAATCCCCCCTTGGATTGATTCCCGTAGGGGATTGAATCCCTGAGAACCAAACAAGCCCTGAGAGGGAAACTCGAATTTGATTCCTGTCATGGTCTCACGTGGTGCCGTGAAGGCGTGCCGGGAAACCAGTGGCCCCATTAGAAGTGGGGTCCACCTACAATGAGGGTAGATTTAGTTTCCCTAAGTACACAATTAAGTGGATACTTATCCCTTTATTAGATTTGGCTATAAAATTCTTCCTTTTTCCTCTCTATACTATGTCTCCCATTTTACATATTGTACACGTTTTTCATCCCTTTACTTTCTCGACGACGACTACGCCACACTGTGCAACCCGAGGACCGGAGTCGCCGGTAACGGTTGCACAACACGTTATCAGCACGACTACGCTTCTCCGCCGAGCTTCTCCATCGAGCCTTCTTCTTCCTAGGCTCATTTTCTTCAGTTGAGGTAGAGATCGACGAAAACATGAAAAATGGGTTCTCCATCGGAGCTAGATCCCATTTTTGTATCCATTTTTGGCATTTCTTTGGTTCTTGTTTTGACCCATGAGCGAAGCTCCTCGAGAAAATGATGTCGACAGAAGTCGCCGGCCAAGCCGTTTCGTTTCTCCCAAGAAAATCCGATGCCGACGGAAGTCGCCAGCCAAGCCGATCGGAGAGGAGTTGTAGATCGCCGTGGGGAGACGACGCCGTGCATGGCTCGCACGCCGCGTCGCCGCCGTCATGCCGCCCCGAACGGCGGCCTCGACTGTGCCGCCATCGCAGCCGACGCCGCGCCCCCGTACGGGCACCGGCCGCCGCCGCCGCCCCGCGCCCCGGCCACCGCAGCGTCCGCACGCGCCGCCGCACGGCCACCGCGACGCCCGCGCGTGCCGCCGTAGCCGGCCGGTCCTGATCGGCCCGTATAGCCGGTCTGACCGGCCTCGTGCCGCCGCCGGCCTCCGCCCGCGCGCCCGTATGCGCCGCCGCACCGCCGGCCTACTTGCGCCACCCACGCCGCCCCCGCACGGGCGCATGCCGCGCCGTGCCGCCGGCCTCCGCTCCGCGCGTCTCGTGCCGCGCCGCCCGCAGCCGGCCACGGCCCCGCCGGGCCGCCTCCCGCCGTCGCGCGCTGCGCCGCCTGCCCCCGCACGGGCACGCCGCGCCGCTGCCGCCGGCCGGTCTGCCCGGCCCATGGAGGCGGTCTGACCGGCCTCGTGCGCCGCCGCAGCCACCGCTCGGGCGGTTAGGGCGGAAACCCTAGCCGCCGCCCCCCCCATAACGGGTCGAGGGCAGTGCGGTGGTGGGCCGCACAAACAGCCGGCCCATGAAGGCCCATAACGCGGCAGCGAGAGAACAAAAAAGGGGGAAAAGAAAGAAAAAAAGGGGGGTAGGGGCGCCCTGTAGGCCGGCCGGTCTGACCGGCCTGGGGCAGCGCGCGGCTTTTTTCACATTTTGGCCCCTGGAATCTTTATATTTTACGCTTTTTCTATTTCCAGTACTGAAATTTTGCATAAAAGGCCTCTGTAAATTCCAGAATTAGTAGAAATACTTGCTTGTAGCATAAAAGGGCCTCGGAAACTCAATTTTTGCATCAGATTTTGATTTTCTCAGCTATTTCACATGCTTTAAATGATTATATGCCATTATTGATATGATTTGCTGATTATGGTTAATTGTAATTTTGAATATTGCTTTTAATCTTCATGTATTTCATATAAATGGCATGTTTAAGTATTGAAGCACCGTTAGAATTTATTTTTGTATATTTATTCTGCTTTTCATGCAATGTTACCCGCAGTAACTTATGGAAATCTTTGCATGAAATGCAGAATGACTGACATAACGAACAGGGAATTTGAGGAGTTGGCCCAGCATGGCCGCAACTATCTCACCTGGGCGTCGGATGTGGAGATCGTTCTCGGGGCTAGAAATCTCCGGGGAGCGATCGGTGTCGGTATCAGGAATATTACCGTCATCACCCAGGAGGGGAATGATCAGGCACTTCATTTCCTCCAGCACCACCTTTGCAGTACTCTCAAGAATGAGTACATGGCAGAGAGGAGTGCCTTTGCCCTGTGGATCGCCCTGAAAAAGCGGTTCGAGAAGCTGAAGTACACCATCCTGCCCCAAACAGAGCAGGAGTGGGCCTGTCTAAGGTTTGCAGACTTCAAGACGGTTGGTGAGTACAATTCTGCGCTGCATCGCATTTGTACTAACCTTCAGCTGTGTGGCAAGATTACCACAGATGCCCAGAAAATTGAGAAGTCTCTCTCCACTTTCCACCCCGACACCGTGCAGGCGGCACGCACTTACCGCCAGAGTCAGTTCACTGAGTATGCCGAACTCATTGACATACTCCAGGTGGCGGAGGCGCAGGATGAGGTTCTCAAAAAGAACTTCATCTCCCAGGCGCCTAGTAGCAGTGTTGGCAGGGAGGCCAATGCAAGCTACAAGGTGCGCACTCCTCTCAAGAAAAAGAAGGGAAGAGGTGGCAAGGGAAAGATGCTTGTGGCCCGCAAGGTCAAGGCCGCTCCCCCCAAGACTGGCAAGGCCAAGCTCCATGACAAGCCATATGGTGAGCAGGATCAGGACTGCTTCAAGTGTGGCCGTCATGGGCATTGGTCTCGCCAATGCAAGGAGCCCCAGCACGTGGTTGATGCTTACCAAGCCAAGAGAAAGCGTGAGGCACACCTTGCAGTTGCTCAAGAGGAGACTCCTCCGGCGGTTGCACCGTTGACTGTAGCTCCACTTGACATGGTGGCGCCCATGCAGGTGGACATCCCGGTTCAGACGATGGTAGTCACTCCGCTTCTCGACATCACCGCGGCCGCAGCCATGATTGCCGAGGAGGAGAGTATGACTCCCGAGCAGATCAGTGAGGAGATCTCAAGCTACTTCGTAGCTGATTCCATCTAGTGCCTGCAGCGCACTAAGTTATCTTTATTTATGCCTTAGTCATTTCGATACATTAATAATTCTTTAATGGATTTGTAAGCTCTATGAGAGCATGCACTTTATTCTTTCGGTGTTTGGATTATATTTGAACTTATTCTTTTGTTCAATATTTATTCATTTATGGCATGTGATGTTCTGAAATATGTATGCATTTAATTATGTTTGCTACGTACTTGCAATGTTATTAATTAGATGTAATATTTTAGAACACGTGTGGCACAAAATGGAGGAAGTATGCCTTGTGGACAGTGGCACAACTAATACCATACTAAGGGAGACGAAATATTTCCAGTCTATTCGCAAAGGTACGGGCAATATCATGACAATCGCCGGTAGCGGTTCTATTATAATAGGCTCCGGAAGAGCCACAATTATACTCACAATGGGTACAATTTTGACAATAGAAGAAGCATTATTGTACCCCGAATCGACTAGAACGCTCCTTAGTTTTAACGACATTCGCACTAATGGTTTCCATGTAGAAACCGATGATGAAAATGATAAAGAATATCTACTCATCATTAAGTGCGACGCACATGGAAAGAGGGTATTAGAAAAACTCCTTCATTTGACACCGGGCTTTACTACACTAGAATTGTAGCATCCCCGGTGTACACTGCCTTTAAAACTGTTTTTCGAAGCTCTGAATTATTCCGCCTATGGCATGATAGGCTTGGCCACCCCAGTCTAAGAATGATGTGAAATTTTATTAACAACTCTAATGGTCATAATATTAATGTGAAAAATTTCCCAAATCAAGAAGATTTCGTGTGCCCCGCATGTGCCACGGGGAAATTAATTATTCGACCATCCACTTTAAAAGTGAAGAATGAAATCCCTGCATTCCTAGAACGAATACAAGGGGATATATGCGGTCCTATTCAGCCACGGTCAAGGCCATTTCGATACTTTATGGTGCTCATCGATGCGTCCTCGAAATGGTCGCATGTCTGCTTGCTATCTACGTGAAATCATGCTTTTGCAAAGCTAATTTCGCAGATCATTCAGATTAAGAATAAATTCCTAGATTATCAAGTAAAATCCATTAGAATGGACAACGTCGGCGAGTTTTCTTCAAAAGCATTTGATGATTATTGCCTAGGCATGGGAATTAATGTTGAGCACTCAGTACCTCATGTCCATACCCATAATGGTTTGGCAGAGGCATTAATTAAAAGAATTAAATTTATTGCCAGACCGCTATTACAGAGTTGTAATTTACCAACAACATGTTGGGGACACGCAGTGCTGCACGCTGCAAATCTCCTTAATTTTAGACCGTCGGCCTATAACATCCACTCTCCTATGCAACTAGCACAAGGGTCGGCACCGAAAATTTCCCACCTTAGAAGGTTCGGTTGCCAGGTATATGTACCTATACCACCACCTCAACGATCAGCAATGGGGCTACTCTGTAAGTCTGGGATTTATGTCGGTTATGAAACCGTCTCCATAATTCGGTATTTGGAACCCATGATCGGAGATTGCCATACGGCCCGCTTTGATGATTGCATTTTTGATGAGGATCATTTCCCGATATTAGGGGGAGAAAATCAACCCCTTGATGAAAAATATCACGAAATCACGTGGCAAGCCACGGGGATCCACGCACATGACCCGCGTACTAGTGAAGCAAATAGAGAGGTCCAGAAAATAATTGATTTGCAAGCATTAGCGAATCACCTGCCGGATCACTTTAGTGATTTAAAATCCGTGACTAAGTCTCATGTGCCCGCACACAATGCACCGGAGAGAGTTGAAATACCAAGAAATGATGAATGTATACCTGTTCCTGTCCAAAGGCCTCAGAATAAAAGGACGAGAACTCCGGTCCCTCGTGTCCCGAGTACCCGGGGACGCCCGGCGAAAAAGGACAAGAAGGATTTACCACGGAAAACCACTGAAGCACCCCAAAAGAATAAGGGGAGCCAGTTGAGACCTGGCACAAGTACAGAACAAAATGTTCCTGACTTGAACCTTCCATTGGAGGAAGCACCTAGCGGAGATGTGTGCGCACACATCGGTGTAGGAAAGCTAAAGGACCTTGCTCCCACTGCGGGAAATAGCGATGAGCAAAGGAAAGCGCATGAAGAAGTGCTCCATGACAAAATGGCCATAAACTATGCAGAAACAGGGGAATCTTTGAATAGGGTAACAGCTAATGTCGATATTTATTTTGTGAATAAGATTGCCAAGATTATTGATCTTGATCCCGAGCCTGTATCGCTCGCCGAGTGTAAGAAACGATCGGATTGGAAAAAATGACAAGAGGCAATCACCGCGGAATTATTATGTCTGAACAAAAGAGAGGTATTTGGGCCAGTAAGCCTAACCCCTCACCACATACGCCCTGTAGGTCACAAGTGGGTCTTTGTTCGTAAGAGAAATGAAAATAATGGGGTGGTCAGATATAAAGCAAGGCTTGTTGTACAAGGTTTCACTCAACGACCCGGAGTCAATTTTGAGGAAACTTACTCCCCGGTCATGGATGGAATTACCTTTAGATATTTAATCTCAATGGCAGTTAATTTGAATCTAGAAATGAAACTCATGGATGTGGTAACAGCATACCTATACGGAAGCTTGGATTCGGACATTTATATGAGGGTACCAGAAGGTATTCCCATACCGAACCAAGACAGAGCAAACATGAGCCTGTATAGTGTGAAACTTAGAAAGTCACTATACGGACTCAAACAGTCTGGCAGAATGTGGTATAATCGCTTAAGCGAGATACTAAGCAAGAAAGGCTACACGAGCAACGAAGATTGCCCTTGTGCATTTATACGAAGGTCCCAGGATGGGTTTTGTATAATCTCGGTATACGTGGATGATCTGAATATCATTGGCACGCCCGATGATATAAATGAAGCAAGTTCTTACTTGAAGTCAGAATTTGAAATGAAAGACTTGGGCAAGACCAAGTATTGCTTAGGTTTGCAACTTGAGCACGTCCCTGAAAGGATATTAGTGCATCAGTCTTCGTACACTCAGAAAGTGTTGGAAAGATTTAGCTTCGAAAAGGCATACCCTTCGAAGGTCCCCATGATTGGGAGGTCCCTACAGCAAGATAAGGACCCGTTTAGACCTAAGGAAGAGGGGGAGGAAGTTCTGAGACCAGAATTCCCATACTTGATTGCAATAGGAGCACTCTTGTATCTTGCAAATTGCACGAGGCCGGATATTGCATTCGCCGTGAATTTGTTAGCGAGATATAGTTCCGAGCCTACCAAACGGCATTGGAAAGGCATTAAGGATATATTTTGATACCTCCAAGGAACCAAGGATCTTGGCTTGTTCTTCAAAAAGAATCAAGACTTGTCCATGGTTGGATATGCCGACGCTGGGTATCTTTCAGACCTGCATACAGCTAAGTCACAAACAGGGTATGTTTTCCTATGTGGCGGGACTGCAGTCTCATGGAAATCGTCTAAGCAAAGTCTTGTATCGACTTCGACGAACCACTCGAAAATCATTGCCTTATATGAAGCTTCACGAGAATGTGTTTGGCTTCGACGGATGGTCAACCACATACAGAAGTCATGTGGGTTGAACACCGTACAAACCCCTACAATTATCTATGAAGATAATGCAGCGTGTGTTGCACAAGTACAAATGGGATATGTAAAGAGCAATCTCACTAAGCATATCAACCCCAAGTTCTTCTATGCTCATGAATTGCAAAAGATGGACGAAATAAAAATACTGCATACTAAGTCATGTGAAAATCTGGCAGATTTATTCACTAAGTCATTACCGGCGTCGATCTTTGAAAGGTGCGTACGCGAAATAGGTATGATGAAACTTAGGGAGTTGCAGTGTTCAGGGGGAGAATCTTTGCAAACTCATAGGTAAAATCTTGACCAAGAAAGTCGAGTATCTGGTTGAATAATTAGATGAATTGTACTCTTTTTCCCTTGGATGAGTTTTACCAAAGTTTCTGAAACCAAGGTTTTTAATGAGGCAATTCGTGCACCACGACCAACGTATGCCATGCGCTTTTTCTCCAAGTATTTTTCCCACTGGGTTTTTCGGAGTTTTTGGGACATGTGCTATACGTGATAAGTTTCCAAGGGGGAGTGTTGGGAAACCAGTGGCCCCACCAGAAGTGGGGTCCACCTACCATGAGGGTGGGTTTAGTTTCCCTAAGTACACAATTAAGTGGATACTTATCCCTTCACTAGATTTGCCTATAAAAGGAGGTGGGAGGCAATTGTACTGTAACTTTTGATCGATTAATAAAGAGCTCTCCCTTTTTCCTCTCTATACCGTGTCTCCATTTTACATATTGTACACATTCTTCGTCCCTCTACTTCCTCGACGATGACTACGCCACGCTGTGCAACCCGAGGACCGGAGTCGCCGGCAACGATTGCACAACATCGCTATCGCCGGTTTCCGCGTTGGCATGTAACGCTGAACGGCGACAAAAGGTACGTGCAGCCAGCTTTCGCGGTCAGATACGAGGTGACGAGGTGTGTGCATCTTGAGAGCGAGGGAGAGAGAGAGCGCCCGCGTGATGCAGCTTTTGCGTTACTAATCTTAAAGTAAACGGAGGGCTGCGATTTGCTTGCTGGCTAGATAACGAATCTATCTAGGCTGGTTGGCGAATGGACGTCCATTTCCGGCGGTTCTCTGAAGCAAAGCTTTCATCAGGCTCAATCGGACCGTGCATGTCTAATCATGTATGGACATGCGCGGATCAAAAGTGACACCGACCAATAATTCAAGGCGGATGCATTTTCAAATCCAACCAATCGATCAAAACAGGGGGCACGCTATACACTAGAGATGGTTAATAGAAAGCTTATATGTAAAAATAAGTTATAAGTTAAATTTTAGAAACATATAAAGTAATATTTAATTTTTAAGCTCTCTCGGTTTCCTGTTAATACCAAAAGTCTCAAATTTGAGACTTCTCCAGCTCCTTTGTACCCCCACTTATCTTTTTCGGTCTTTGCCCTTGAAGTTCATAATATTCACAAAAAAATTACCACTTCACAAAAGACCTAATTTTTCCTCTCCTCCCGATTGGGCACCCCGCTCCCCTCTTTCTCTTTCCCATCCTCGCGCCGCCTTCCCCGTGCCGCCTCCCCACCGGATCCCTCCCGTGCCGCCCTCCCTCGCTAGATCCCAGCAGCGGATGCCGTCGTCGGTCCTCGATCTCCATGCTTAGGTCGCAGCCTGTCGAAGTCCTGTTGCCCCGCTTCTCATCCCTTCACACCGAAGCTCGCTGCCCCATCGAAGCTTGCCGGATGAGCTCATAGTCCCGCTGCCCCCTCAAGCTCTCGCACCGAGCTCATCGCCCTAGCTCTCTCCCTCATCGAGCGCACCCGCCGCCCAATAGATCCACCCTAGGTCGCCTCTGCCAGCTCGCCTCTTTTAGATCTAGAGCCAGCGCGGCCTGCCCTATGCCGTTGCCTCCTCGGCCGCCAAACTTGACCCCAAGCCCCTCCGACTGCATCCTCCCCCTGCCGCCGGCTACTTTACAAGTATACATGCTTGATGTATCAATTCTCTTCGGATAAATTGCTTCAAGCTATAATTACCCTAGAGTGATCACTTATAATTAATCAGTGGTGCTAGTAAATTGCAAATGTTTCTGTATGTGCAATATGGTGTTCAACAGAACGACTTAATATAGAGTAAGCCCACTGTTTATGAACTTAGTTTGTTTCAAAGTTCAGAACAACTACTGTTTGTTCACTATTAATTACATTGTATTAACTGAGTTGTTTGAAAGTAGTAGTGCATGGATGAACTTTTCCGTTTGATCAAGCCAGTGTAGTAGCTTGTTGCAATTAATTAAAAAGGATAGATGTGAAGTAGGAAAGGGAATTGAGTGAGAGGGTTGCGAGAGATAGTGACAGTGGTAGCAGGTCAGCTCATGCGATTGTGGAGGAGGCGACCAGGTCAAGCGCTGTCGGCCAACCTGCTTTTTTTGTTTTTCTAATAATTACATCACAGATGGGTCACTGTGAACCATCCGTGATGACTTTGTCATCACAAACCCTTTGCCATAGACGGGTTCAAAAACCATCTGTGATGATGAATTTGACCCGTCTGTGGCAGGGTTTTCTACAGTAGTGAGTGCACTAGCAAACCTCATGTCGCTACTACTGAAAAGCCATTACAGGCAGTTCAGTAACACCAACATAGGTAGTTTCAAGAACCGCCTGTAAAGAAGGGTCTGTGATCACCCACATCATCACAGGAGGTTATGGAACCATCTGTGATATCCCTCTTATCACAGGAAGTTCCAGCTATAAAATAGTCTGTGATATCCCTCTTATCACAAACAGTCATAGCTATAGAAACAGTCATAGCTATAGAATTGCCTGTGATGAGGTTTTACATTAAAAAAATAGATTCCTGATTACCGGCTAGCATCAGAAAATAAAGCAGTACCAAAGAATACATATGTGCAATATATAATGAATTATGTCACAAAGTATCATACATCACCTTTGTAAACCATGTGGCAAAGTTCATTAACACTTTCAAATACAGTACTCTCTAATTACGCTATCAACAAAAATTTATAACCTATCATGTCTTTCAATACATTCTGGTGTGCCCTCTTATGAGAAATTTTGACGGTGCAATTGTCCATCAAGGTTTCACATGAAAGAGCACAACAGAGCGATTGAATGAGACAAAAGATTATAAAATTTGTAGACAACACAATGAGAGAGTACTGTATTCAAATTAAGCATTCGAATCTGATGCGGACATCACCTTGGACAACACCATTTCACGTTCAAGCCCACCTCTCTTGTTGGACCAATGACACGAGCTTGAGCCAAAGCCCAACATGAGGTGAATCTTCTCCTTGGTACTTTTCCATTTGGCATGAACATGAATGGTATGCTACCTAATGCGCCGACCTTGTGCATGCTTAGGTACGAAGGATCGTCCAAGGTGGAGGGCAGTGGGACCGAGGGAGGGACTCCAAGCTTCAAGCTCAACCACGCCTAGACTGCTGCCTTGGACCCTCCGGACGTTCACTGAGAAGGAAGGCCCGGACTGTCCGGCTGAGGCCCGGACCCTCCGGACGGCCGGACCCCCCAGCCCGGACACTCCGGCTGAGGGTCCGGATCTTCTTTGGAAGACCCGGAGGTCAGCCCGGACACTCCGGATGAGGGTCCAGATCTTCTCTGGAAAGCCCAGACCTCCCACCCGGACAGTCCGGATGAGGGTCCGGATCTTCTCTGGAAAGCCCGGATTGCAGCCCGGACCCTCCGGCCAACCTGGACAGTCCGGCCCAAATCCGGACAGTCTGGATCTGCCTACGCGCAGAAAAACGGGCCAAGGCCCGTGTATCTCTTAAGTGGAGGGTTAAACCTATAAATACCGTACCCCCACTAATTAGGGTTTTTAGACTTGTTGTTTAGAACATAGTTAAGCTTCGCTCCTAATCTAGGGTTAATCCCTCTAGGTTTAGAGTTCCACCCTAGGCCTTACTTTTCTTTGGATTGTACGGATCGGTGCGTGCCTCCGAGTGGTAAACGTGGCATTCAATCAAGAGGAAGTGTTGATTTGGTTCCTAGTTCCCAAAGGCTTTCCCATTGGGGTTTGTTGTTGGGGTGGGTTTCCATCTAGGCCTTCCTAGTTATCCAATGCAATCCGTGAAGATTGGGAGCCACCGTATCAACTTGGTATCAGAGCTCTAGGTTGCCACGGTTTGGATTTGTATCCCCTCTTTTCTCTACCCCCAATTGCTAGTTTTGTTTTGGTTTATCTTGCCTATTTTAAAAACCCCACAAAAAGAGCCTGATTTGAAATTTAGATGCAATTCAGAGTTTTAAGTGAGCTTTGGTTGGTTTTGATCCATTAGATCTTTGCTATACTTGTTGATCTAACCTCCCTTTGCGTTACTTTGGCGAATTACATCGTTTGCCCCTCCAATTTGGTGGATTTCGGGCCACTCGCATTGCAGATCTACTCTGTTCACCAGTCAGACAGTCCGGATTTCACCCGGACAGTCCGGGCGGCTGGACCCTCCGGATTCAACCCGGACAGTCCGGATTCAGCAAAACTGAACATAGCCACTTCACCATTTGGGGCATAACTTCCACATTCAGTGTCCGTTTTCAGTGACCTTGGACTCGTTTCGAAGCTAACAACAAGCTCTAAGCCATCATCATTGGCACCAACCTCCACAAGTAAGGTAAAATCTCCAAAAAGGCCGTTCTTCCTTGCAACTTCTTTGTGAGCAAATCTTACCTATTGCGAAAACTTTGATCCTATTAAGACTAGTTCATTGATGATTGCGAGGGTCTTGTACACTTGTGCTACTTAGAACATCTTTCTCAAGCAATCAAAAACGTTAGTCTTATAAGATTTTGGCATAAAGAAAAAGAGGAAGAAGAATCAAAAGAATCAAAAAAAGAGAAAGAAACATACAAATGCCAATGAACTTTCTTGTAGGGAAAACGCACGCTTGAAAGGAAATCCAAATAGGAAGAGTAGTCAAGTGTACAAATCTTTTGCCCTACAAATTTGCAATCGAGCTAGCGTCTTGTAACATCCTGATTTTTTAGAGCTTTTCAAAATCTTTTATTTAAAAACCAGAGCTAGAAAATTTCGTTATTTATTCTCTAATTAATTAAAGCTTAATTGGAATTTCACAAATTGGTCCGAAGTTAATTTGAATTAATCCAACTTGAATTTGATTTGCTTTTCAATTTGAAATATGTCTCTCGGAGTTTTCTCAGAACTTTTGGAGTTCGTTTGGTATTTAATCAAGCTCGTTTGTTCTTTTCTTCTTATTTTTGGTTTTCTCCTTCTCTCTTTGGCCACGCTGTCCCGACCCATCTCTACTCGACGCCCCGCCGTCTCTTTTCCTCCTTTGAGCAGCCACTCCGGCGAGTTCTGCGTAGCGCAGCATGCGTCGCCACCTCTATTCCAATAGAATTTGATCCAAATCTCTTTCCCTAAACCTCCTATAAATACCCCACACCCCTTCCACCTTTTCCCTACTCCCCCACACTCTTTTCCCATGAAACGCTAGCCCCCACACCCTCTAAACAGCCGCCACCCCCCTTCTCTTCCTGTGCAGTTCCTGAACAGCACGTCCCACCTCAGTATTTTTCCAATTCCTGTCGCCTCGAACATCTTTTGGCAAATCCATTCAGTGGGATTGTTCTTAATCTTTTTCTCTACCTCTTTGCAAAATTTGGTGAAGATCCAACGCTGCAATCATCGGAAAATCTCTAAATACAAACGTGCTGTTTGCACCCAGATTTTTGCGCGTGCATCTAGATTGGAACGATGCCCTCGTCAGCTCGAACCTCCTTTTCAAGATCCATTTGGTGGGATCCTAGATAATGTTGTCAAGATCATCTTCACAAAATTTGAAGGCAATCCAATGGTCCAATCTCTAGAAAATCAAGTTTCTTTGTACTGCTGTTCATGTCCAGATTTGATTACAGAAACAGTAGCTCGGCATTGTCACCTCCTTTGCAGTTGATCCGGTGAGTCTATTATCAATCCCTTTGGTCAAGTTATTCCTTAGGTATCTATGAACACCTCTGTAAATTTTCTCCTTGATCCATGTAGCCGTTTGGCGGGAATTGATCTGTCTCCAACGTGCTGTCCGCGGATATCCAGATTCGATCTGCAGACCACCTAACTTGTCTGATCTTTCCCCATTGACTCGGTAAGAATTATTCAAAACCCTTTGGTAGGATTGTGCCTGTGTATGTCTAGTTTCTAACCCAATTGGCGGATCACAATTTCGTTGAGCGAGCATGACGCAGCAACGAAAACCGTCCGATCTGTCCAGAACCAATCTATAATCCGTTTCAACCATTTCGTGTTGCGAACGTCGCCACCACCCATATAGTTAATCTTGTATCATCTTGTGGCACATTATGCCATTCTTTTTTACCATTATTCTCTATCCAAAATCACCCGCATCACCTTATGTTCATTTATAATGTTTTTCATCATTGTTTGATCACCAAATTAAATTGCACATTATGTTAGACTATAGTTTCATATATTCATATGCTTAGTTCTTATATAGTTCTTACTTCTATTTATGTAATGTTCATGCTTAGAATTCATCATGTGATTAATCATGTTAGTTCAATCTTATTTATATTGCGGATAAATTTGTTCATATTTAATAAGGTTCATATTGCATGACGTTATGTATGTTCACATGTATTGTGTTATACAATATATAACCGAACCTAATATTGCATATAACCTATAATAGTAGAAGCATAATCTTACTAAGCTGATATTAATATGACATATCATATGGTAGTTGATCTTTGTATAATGTACATCTACTAGCACGCATAAGATTATTATTGTATATGGCATAAGGTTGCTTACTAGCATGTTAGTGTCTTTAATTACACGTGATGATGATTGTTTAATAAACATGTTATGATTCCCATGTCACCATGTGTAGATAACATGATAAGATATATATGTGTAGATTTAAATGGAAGTATGACATGATGTTATGCAAAATATAAATTTATTATATATATATGCTTCCTGTTTTAACTAATGGTGTGGTAAAATATTTAGCCATAATGGTAACCTCTGTGTATAATATGGTTAAGATCACACACATGTCTCATATTTGTTCGTTGCATTTCATGTGATTTACAGATGCAGCTATGTGTATATATTTATGCATATATACATAGGCTAATCTATGTTTTAGATAATAATCCGTCATGCAATGGTTGACACATTATTTTATTCATGTGTATAATTTAATTATTTGTTTAAACACGATTAAGTTGCACATGTTCAATATGACTTTATGTGGCATAATCATGTAGTTGCATATAGAGATATATATATATATAATTAGACTTAATATTGTTGACAATCTAAATGTTGGAATAATAATCCCTTACTGAATTATTATTATTTAATCATATCGTCTGTTAGTTGATGGTCATATAATATGTAGGTACTAGAATGCATAGATTGATATCTTATGTTACACTTCCATAAGGTGGTGTATACTCACACATACATGGTTAACCTTTAGGGATCGATTATAATATATGCATATATGTTGCCAATAATCTTTCTTTACTAAAATATTATTATTGTTATGCGTAGTACGTTTAGGTTGATTGCTACATTGTATACACACAATAGCATGAGTAGAGTTAATGTTATGTCATAAATTGCATATTATGTATGATACATGTGATGTAGATGCTAGTTGTTATTTGGTCATATAGTTTAATCACCGTTTGCATTATTAATGATGGTTATTAGATTGTGACTGCACGATTATATGTTTGGTGCTATGCTATGCCTTGCCTAATCTCGATTTCATGTCTAGTCTGTCTAGCTTGTTACATGATGTCCAGTTGTATGTTGCATGGTAGTTCATATAGATTGTCATGTCGTCTATTATCATTTCTAACCGATTAGCATGCCAGGACCTTGCTTGTGTACTAGTACGATATGTTATGCTTATTTTAGTAGTATGTTGGGTTTCCATCACTAGTACAGAACTGGTCTTTTAAGACCCCTCATCGCACACGGTTGTCCGAAACCCGTCAGCAATGTGAACATCGCAGACGGTCAACATTTCAGGCCCGTGTGTGATGTGCCACGGCAAACTGGACCGTGTGCAATGTGAGGCACATCGCACACGGTTTTTTCTGAGAAACCATGTGAGAAACATTGCACACGGGTATTTTCTAGGACCGTGTGCGATGTTCCACACATCGCACACGGTTATTTCAGAGATTCCGTGTGCGATGTGCCTCACATCGCACACGGTTATTTCACTCACATCGCACACGTTTGCTTCATAGGAACGGACCGTGTGTGATGTCTGGTTTCACAGGTAGCCGGCATCAGTGACGTATTTTGTTTGATGACCGTGTGCGATGTTGTAATTATCGGTGACGGTTAGTTTTGATAACCCGTGTGCGATATCAAACTTCTTCTATTTATACACGCGGGAACCCTAACTGTCTTTCGCACCGCGCTGTGGCCGCCGCCTCCTCCCCGAGCCTGGATCCGGTCGCCGCCTCTTCCTCAAGCCCGGATCCGACCGCCGCCTCCTCCCCGAACCCCCCCGAGCCCGGATCCGGTCGCCGCCTCTTCCTCGAGGCCAGCGACCGCTCCTCCGCCTTGCAGCAGAGCTGGCGCCGATGGAGGCTGCCGTTTTCCGTCGCGTTTGTGACACTGCGCTGCACTGCACAAGACACTTCTTTTGGAAAGAGTGTCTTGTGCAGTGTAAATGCAATGTCACAATGGTGACGACGCTCTATTGCGGTTACGCTGCACAAGAAAACTACGTGACGTATCAGACGCCTTCCTCTAGGTATTACCTTCCGAACCTCTGTACTTTGTTATACGCTGATTATACCATGCTAAATTATGAATTGTGATTGACATGATTGTGTGCTTCGATCAGAGGTCAAGATGAAGCCCGAGCCTAAGGGGAGGTGCACGCACAGATATCGCATTCTAGTGCGTCGTCACATTCTAAGGAGTCCATTTCTAATCAAGTGTGTAAACACACTAGCTAGCACTTTCTACCCATGAACCAAGCCCTAGATAGTTCCTTTCCATATGAAACTGAGATGTGCAAAATTCTTTAGCAACTTGTGCGATGTCGAATGTGTTGTACATATATATATGGTTGAGATGTGGAGTTGTCAAATTTGAGATGTGGAATTGAGACGCAGAAAATTCTTTAATTTGTGTTGTGGATGCTTGTGATATATATTATCCTGTGCATGCTGGGATGTTATTCTATTTTTTAGAGGTGGCAAGCGAAATGAACTGATGAAGCCAGGAAACATACAAGGAAAACACTGTCTGGTATGTAAGTCTCATCACAGACGGGCAATATTTCAGGCCCGTGTGCGATGTGCCTCACATCGCACACTGTTATTTCAAACTTGCCGTGTGCGATGTGCCTCATTGAACATCGCACACGGTTAGTTCATAGGAACCGTATGCGATGTGGATCCACATCGCACACGCTTTTTACTAGTGACCGTGTGTGATATCTCGTTCTGGTTTGCGTAGGTAGCCTCCATCAGTGACGGATTTTGTTTGATGACCGTGTGCGTTGTCGTAAGTGACCCCTGTGTACCAGTACCGAGCTCGACCTAAATGCTCCAGTTCGAGCGCGCGGGAACGGTGGCTTGTTGTAAGGGCGGGAGTGGCGCACGACGGCTAATTGGAGTGGCGGCGGTGGCGGTGGGCGGCAACTGCGGCGGCGGAGGCAGTGGCTTGCCGGGGCAGCTAGCTGTATGTGATCAGCTCTGCTAGCAATTAAGACAGAGTACGCGTATAATCCACATCAAGTAGTTGTCCTTCGGTTAATTTTTAGATCCGGGTATTCTGCATGCAATGCTAGCAAAATCATGCCATGTAGTTTTTCTGTTGTTTGAAATCCTATAGATGGATCAAGGTTGGATGTCCGAGAATCATACAAGTCGAGCATATATCAGTGGCGTCGTTCGTTTCATGAAAGTCGTGGAGGAGACATGAGGAACAAGGGGGAATGGCTGATTTTCTATCCATGTGTTGAATGTGAAAACTCTAGACTGTGGGAGGACCCAAGAGTGATCGAAGAGCATTTGTTTCGGAGGGGTTTCAAGACGGGATATACATGCTGGACCAAGCACGGTGAAGAGCCGCCGGTCATGCACATAGAAAACGAAGACGGCGATCATCATATGCCAAAACCCATATGATGGGCAGCCAGATGGCGATGATTGTGATTCCGGTGGCGATGAAACTGCTATTCCAAATCTGTAACAAATGATTCATGATTTCGAGAGCAACCACGATGATGCAGAATACAGGGAAATCATGGACTTGATGGAAGACGCCGAGAGACCACTGTATCCAAACTGTAAGGCAAAGCACTCCAAGTTGTCAGCAACACTTGACCTCTTGAGATTGAAGGCAAAAAACGGATGGTCGGACACGAGCTTCACAAAGATGTTGGGTCTTTTTGCAGACATGCTTCCAGATGAAAATAAGTTACCAAAAAACATCTACGAAGCCAAGAAGGTGATTTGCCCCATGGGACTAGAAGTACAGAAGATACACGCATGTAAGAATGACTGTATGCTTTATCGCAATGAGTACAAAGATTTGTGTTAATGTCGGATATGCAAAGCTCCTCGATACAGGCGTAAGTTTGCAAAAGACAAAGACAAGGCCGATGATGAGATCAAGACGGGGGTCCCTAATAAGGTTGTGTGGTACTTGCCTGTAATTCCTCGTTTGAAGCGTTTGTTTGCAAACCCGAAGGAAGCGAAGCTGATGCGTTGGCATGCGGATGGACGTAAGAATGATGGAAAGATGAGACACCCGGCTGATGCTACCCAGTGGAAAAGAATCGATGCGAAGTACCCAACCTTCAGCGATGACCCAAGGAATGTAAGATTCACAATGAGTACAGATGGAATGAATCCATTTGGCAGCATGAGCAGCAGACACAGCACTTGGCCTGTGCTTCTATGTATGTACAGCCTTCCTCCTTGGCTATGCATGAAGAAGAAGTACATCGTGATGTCGATGCTTATCCAAGGGCCAAAGCAACCTGGAAATGACATCGACGTTTACTTCAGGCTGTTGGTGGAAGAACTACAAACATTGTGGAAAGAGAAAGGGGTAAGGGCATGGGATGCGTACAAGAAGGAGTCATTCGATCTCCGTGCACTGTTACTCCTTACCATCCAGGATTATCCAGCACTTGCTAATGCTTCGGGGCAGAGTACAAAGGGAGCCAAAGCATGTGTCACGTGCATAGATGATACCGCGAGTGTCTGGCTTCCGTTCTTGCGCAAAACCGTATACATGCGTCATCGGAGGTTCTTGAGAAGAAATCACCCTTACCGTAACATGAAGGAACAATTTGACGGCAATACAGAAAGAGGCGCGAAACCAAGGCCTTTTACTAGCGAAGAGGTCAGTGAGATGGTGAAGGATGTGAATGCCGTGCTTGGCAAGGGACATAAACGTCCCCGTGAGAAGAGCATGTGGAAGAAGAAATCAGTTTTCTGGGACTTACCTTACTGGAAGGATGTAGATGTACGTCACTGCATCGATGTCATGCACGTCAAGAAGACATATGTGATAGTGTTCTTGGTACATTACTGAACATGAAAGACAAAACGAAGGATGGCATCAAGTCACGAATGGATATGGTCCATTTGGGCATCAGACCAGAGTTAGCTCCAGTAAAGAAAGATAAGGGCCAGACGTATCTCCCACCTGCCTGTTACACTTTATCCAAGAAGGAAATCATAGAGTTCTTGGGCTTCCTGTGTAGTGTCCAAGTCCCCTCTGGTCATTGCGCAAACATCAGGAGTCTTGTTTCAATGGAAGACAAGAAACTAATTGGCATGAAGTCACATGATTGCCATGTAATGATGACACAGATGCTCCCGGTGGCAATCAGAAATATTTTGCCCACAAAAGTTCGAGAGGCGATCATGAGGCTTTGTGATTTCTTCAACTCGATATCTCAGAAGGTCATGGATCCTAATACACTGGATGATCTGCAAGAGGAGGTTGTGAAGACTCTATGCCAGCTTGAGATGTTCTTCCCGCCCTCGTTCTTCGATGTCATGGTTCATCTCGTTACACACCTTGTGTACGAGATAAAGATATGCGGGCCTGTGTTCCTAGCGGCATGTATCCGTTCGAGCGGTTCATGGGAATACTCAAGCACTATGTTCGGAATCGGTATCGGCCCGAGGCCAGTATCGTAGAAGGATATACGTCAGAGGAGGTGGTTGAGTTTTGCACCGATTACATGCACAACTCACAGCCTATTGGTGTGCCCAGGTCTCGCCATGAGGGGAGGCTATCTGGAAAAGGGACTGTCGAAAAAGAAGTCAGCTGGAAGGATACTCATCTATTTGACATTGCCCATTTTACGGTCTTGGAGCACATGACCATAGTTTCCCCTTATATAGAAGAACACCTGAACAAGCTACGGCAAGAGTTCCCAAATGTGCCATACAGTCGGATCTTGAACAAGCACAACCTTACATTCAGCTAGTGGTTGCAGAACCGTATCGTAGACGGGCCGATAGATGACACGCTAACGTGGTTGGCCAAAGGGCCAGCATTTACAGTTCATAGTAGGGAATCGTACGACCTGAATGGGTACACGTTCTACACGAAGGATCGAGATGAGAAGACCACATTTCAGAATAGCTCTGTCCAAGTAGAAGCCATAGATACAGATGGACAGAAGAAATTTTACTACGGGATCATAGAGGAGATTTGGGAGCTTGACTACGTGACATTCTGGATTCCACTGTTCAAGTGCAAATGAGTCGATCTCAGACATGTCAAAGTTGACAATTACGGTCATACTTATGTCAATCTCAGCAAATTGGGTTACATGAATGAACCCTTCATTTTAGCCTCCTAAGCTACCCAAATTTTCTATGTAAAAGACCTCGCACATAAGAACTGCCATGTAGTGATGCATAGAAAAAGGAGGATCGTAGGAGTTGAGAATGTTGTCGACGAGGATGAATACAACCAGTTCGATGAGTTGCACCTATTGGAGAACGCATAAGAATCGATGAGCAAGACCAAGGGGAAACTTGCCACTACGTACGCCAAGATCATTCCGACGGGCTAGTGTACAAAGGAAGTCATCATGTAGTGGATTCATGATTTATTTTGAATCTGGCCTAGTACTCAAATTTTTTTGAGCCAAATCTGTACTCATTTTGAATATGCAATCTGTTGAAGTTAGCAAATTATGTTTCGAAAAGTGATCGCACAATTATCTTGTGGAGTCATCGCAGAATTTTGATTGTGATAATCATATATTTCGAATACATAATCGGTCATACTGTAGAGGATCAAATCCTCACATCGCACACGGTTGGAAGCAAATAGCCCATGTGCGATGTCACTTACGTTGCAAACGGTAAACTCGCTCAGCCCGTGTGCGATGTGGTCTTGGTCACATCACACACGGTTAGAAGCTACAGCCTGTATGCGATGTGGCCTAGTACAGGTCATCTAACCGTCTGCTCTGTGATTTGCAACACTGATGGAGAAGACATTTTCACACAGATTAACAAGACATTTACAAGCGGAAAGTAGACATTTCAAACGCAAATTAAGCATACATTTCGAACACAGATTAACAACACATTTCCAACACCGTTTAACAAGACATTACATAACACATTTCCAAACCGTTTAACAACACATTTCTAACACCGTTTAACAACACATTTTCAACACCGTTTGTTGCGAAGAAGAAACATTACATAACAAAAGCAAAGGGAAATACAAACTATCTAAATGGACTCCAGTGGGCAGATCTTCGTCCACAGGGTCAGGCATCAGAGCCGAGACATTTTTAACTGTGTAGAAGCTCACCATCTCGTCACCCCACCGGATGCACTTCGCATGGAGGCGCAGGACGATGTTTTGGTCCCTGCAGCGGATGAGGATACGCCCTGGCTGGTGGTGAGCTTCGATGAGAAATCCGACGTGCCACGGAAACTTCTTCTCCAGGATACACCGGACGGTGTACGCACCGGAGTAATGGACGGGGTGGGAGTAGTACGCACAGAGGAGGGTGCCCTCGGTGGGTCCATACTCGACAAACTCCAGTGCCCTGGCAGTGGCGTGGGAGATGGGCATGGTCATCTGCACGCAGTCCTTGTGGATGGGTGACTCGTCGCGCTTCTGCTTCCCCGAAGAGCTCCCTGGAAAGGCCATTACGACAGATGGAGGAGGTGGCGGGAGGGGTAAGGAAGAAGAGGTTCGACAGAGTACGGTGCGGATTGAAGTATGGAGTGAAGTAGAGAAACCGATGAGGCTAGAGGCGTGGCTTATAGGAGTGAAGTAGAGAAACCGACGAGGCGGCGGTTTATAGGAGTGATGTTGAGAAACCGAAGAGGCGGAGGTTTACAGGGGCGACTCTTCGTGTCGCACACGGTTACGGATCCATATCCATGTGCGATGTGAAACACATCGCACACGGAGACCTAATCATACCCGTGTGCGATGTTACTCACATCGCACACGGGTGTTACCAGTAACCCGTATGTGATCACTTCGCACACGGTTAGCATTACACACCCGTGTGCGATGGATGTTACATCCCACACGGGCCATAATATGTGACCGTGTGCGATGGCTAGCCCCGTACAAGTAGTACCTAGGTCACCCCGTCCGTCCATCAAAACATTTTGACTTCGCGCGCGCCGCCTCGCCCGAATTTCCGTCGCCTCCCGCCTCCCCGAGCACCGCCTCGCCATCTTCGGTCGCCGGCTCCTTGTCGTCGAGTCCCCGAGTGCCGCCTCGCCATCTCCCGACCGCCTCGAGGTCTCCCATGGCCGCCTCCCCGTCCCCGAGCGCCGCCTCCCCGACACGCTCCCCAACAGGTTAGGGTTCTCCATGTCCTCACAACGGGTCGCAAGATAGGGCTATAGGAACGCGTGTGTTCCAGTGCTGCTTGTAAGTATTTGCGTGTAGACATTATTTGTGCTGACACTTGATTTACTTCTTGTTATTTATGCCATTATCATCCTATTAATTAGCTATGACGTCCCGTAATGAATGGCCGAACTTCTCTCCGAGAGAGATCGAAGAGAACTCCTCATCACAGCCGGAAGGGACCACCACTGATCAAGCAGAAACCCTGTCAGTTGTGAAGAAGTCCAGAGGAATTAGAAAACCAAGCAAAAAGCCCCAAGGAGTATGTCAAGTGGAGGCCATCGATGACAGAACCGGGGCTCCTACGGAACCAGAGAAAACGGAGAGGAAGTTTCGAACCATGTGCGGGGCAGTGGTAAGGGAAAGGGTCCCCATTCACTTCGAGGATTGGACAAAGGTTAGTAAGGACCTGTGCAACGCCATAGTGCTAGAGATCATGCAACACTTCAGGGTGCCGGAGCAATGGAAAACGCAGGTGGAACAATGTGCACTCTTGAAGGCAAAGGATGCTTTTAGAAATTTTAAGTACGTGTTGCACATGAAGTTTATGAAGCAGAATAAGGATCCCTTCGAAAAGTATCCACACATTCTACCCGAACAGTGGGCCAAATTTGTGGAGATGCGGCGAACGCCGGATTTTGAAGCCAAGAGTGTGGCAGGCAGGGCTCTAATCGCGAAGAACAAACACCCCCATGGAATGGGGGTCAAAGGATACTATGGGAAGCGGAAGATTTGGGACAGGGAGGACGAGAACCTACGCCTTTGGGGAGCCGATGTGCCTTTTTCTGATGTTGCGGCAGACGGGCAAGAGACTTCCTGAGAGCGAGGTCTACAACCGATTCCTCGAGTCAGGTTGTGTTACCCAACCCAGCAGACCAGGAAGTGTACCAATCTATGGTAAGAGCGACTACCTCATTCAGTCGTCGGTCTATAGTTACGACAATGCTTATGTACCTACTAATTATATGTCTTTATATGCAGAAAGAGCTAAGCGTCCAGGCTTCGCAAGGCTCATTTCAGCCTCAAGGGTGCAACGACATTCTCACAGCCGCATTGGGAACCAAGGAGCCCTCGGGTCGTTGTAGGGCGATCGAGACCAATGTCGCCCGTAGGAAGGCCTTCCCTCAAGACGCGGAGGAGATGCGTGCGAGGAAAAGGGCGAGAGCAGAGCAGAAAAAAGAAGAGATGAAAAAAGAGATAGTCGTCCAATTTGCGGGCATGATGGATGAAAGGCTCGTGAAAGAAAGAGCTGTGTGGGAGGAGGCGTACAGATCGCAAGCGGTTGAAGCTGCTGCACACCCAAGCCCCGGTGCACGCAGGAGTAGTTGTGCGTCAGCTCCCGATGCGGTTGAAGGCCATGAGGAAATAGCCAGCAGGTCTCCTATCGATGACATCACGGGGTCGATGAAGTGCAAGCTACAAGTGCCAACAGCGCATATGGCTTTTCCGTTGGTGGCAGCTACCGGATTGGTTCATCCACCGGCTGAGGGAGCTACCGTGTACGGTGTACCGATACAGCCAGGGTTCGCGAGGTGCACCATCGATAAAGTCGAGCCTGGCTTCCAGAGCCTCCCGCTATTCCACATAAACCAGGATGCCGAACTCCAGACCTTGGGACAGGCGGAGATGTCCTTCGTCCAGTGGCCGAAGAAGGACATACTCCTTGTGCCCTTCACATCGGCACCGCCTCCTGCTTCGCCACCATTGCCTGCTGAATCTGAGCCGCTCTTCGCACCACATCCCATCATGAGCACGCCGTCTGAGCCGCCTTCGTGCCCACAACCTCAAGGGTCAACCAAGCAAGCGCCGGTGCTTCCGACACCACGAGATCTTGACTTACCGTCACCGCCCGCACCAGTACAGACTAGAAGTACGAGGTCAGCGCCGCTGAAGGGCACGGGCAAGGGACAGGGCAAGGCCAAGGGCAAGGGCCAGGGCAAGGCCAAGGAGCTGGGGTTCATGACGGATGAAGAATTGAACCGATTGTTCCCCCCGGCGGAGGTCGTAAGGACGTACATCAAAGGAGAGCCATTGCTACCCCCTCCAAGACATGGCGGCAGCAGATTTGATATGCAGAAGGCTACATGACCACTATATGAAACTATGTGAAGCCGGTGAGTCGAGCGTTCCGGTGTGGTT
This sequence comes from Stipa capillata, assembly GCA_019208055.1. Taxonomy (NCBI): domain Eukaryota; kingdom Viridiplantae; phylum Streptophyta; class Magnoliopsida; order Poales; family Poaceae; genus Stipa; species Stipa capillata. The sequence goes on from JAGXJF010000631.1 coordinate 185,080, forward strand.
CAAGAAGGAGCATTTTCTTCATGATATAGATAATTGTTGCACGGTGGGCTTCGAGGACTTGTTTCTTCTCTTCAACCTACGTGAGCTCGATGCCTCCCTCATGAGATGCTGGACATTGTAAGTATTTTACAAGGAATTCCACATTCTAGCAACTCTCTTTTATTTCGTAAATGATAACTCTTTTCTTTCGTACGCTTAGGAACATGATCAGCGAATGCGAGGCTCAGAAACAACCGGTGGGTTTTCTCGACCCACAGTTGGTCTCGAAGCAACAAATCGAGGCGAATAAGCAAATGATCTTTAATTATGTTGTCGACGCATTGATCGCTCAACAGAACAAAGAGTTCATTCTCCTTCCATACAACCAGCGGTATGTGTGTTTTTATACATTAGCTGTACCTCCATTGTCATCAGTCCACACGGGTTGTGATATCTTTTTTTGCAGCAACCATTGGATCTTAGTTATCATCATACCTAAATGGAGCAAAGCCGTCCACATTGATTCCTTCCAAGCGGCACATTACGACTACTCGGAGATAAGGAAATTCTTGAAAAGTGCTTTCACCGAGTACATCAAGCGTGGAGGGAGGTGCTCACCAAAGGGGGACCCGGCGGGCTTGGAACAAGGAGCCGATGACTTGGTGAAGGTAACAATTGGTACAATATTCCTCCTAAGTGGTAAGTAATGCTAATTGATGCCCTAATTGATGCCGTAATTCCTCAACAACTTTTCAGTGTAACCAACAGCCAGAAGGAACCAACCTTTGTGCTTTTTACATTTGTAAGCAAATGACGAGGATTGTTCCGAGTTCAAAGACAAGAGACACTACTGGCCTCCCTATGGTTAGTACTATATGTGAGACTCAAGATTTTACTTTTTACCTACATGCACCTAAATCTGAATTTAATTACTTCGTGCAGATTTTGAGTTCGATGGACAAAGCACCGTTTGAGTCAAGCCGATATTGTCGACATTAGAGGACAGTTTGCCTACTTCTTCCTCACGCATGTCATAGCGGAAAAGGGACAATTCAGATCACCTTAATTCGTTGTGAGGTATTTATTTTCTTCGTTGTGAGGTATTTATTTTCTTTCTGTTGGCTGTCAGCCTTGTCAGATCCAAACTTGTACGAATGTTGGCTGTGAACTCCTGTTTACGTAGCTGTGAATGGGTCAACTCATATTCAATTGATTCAATTTGCTTATATGTCGGCTATGAAATGTATGTGATCTCTGTTTTATTTGTGTTTGGATCAAATCCGTGTATTTTGCCTGATGGATGAAATCTGCATATATATGTGGCTGATCAATGAATTCTGTGAATGTGGCTGATAAATTCTGTGAAATGATATTGTTGCCTGGGATTTCCAATTGTCGCTACTGTTGCATTCCCAGCATCGCACACGGCTCGGCGGCCCGAATCGTGGGTGATGTGCCCGTCAACGCACACGGACCGGAGCATCGGACCGTGTGTGATGTGGCTGCTCATCGCACACGGTCCCAAATATATGCCCGTGTGTGATGATGAGCAGTCATCGCCCACGGTTAAGACCAAATAACCGTGTGCGATGCGGACAAATATCACACACGGTTCTGAAACTATGACCGTGTGCGATGTGGGCTCTTATTGCACACGGGTCATATTTTTGAAGCGTGTGCGATGTGTGTCTTCATCGCACACGGTCCATACTGTGGACCCGTGTGCGATGTGTCAAGCCATCGCACACGGTAGAAAGAACTGAATCGTGTGCGATATGGTCACTCATCGCACACGGGCCTGCCTAAAAAGCCATGTGCGATGTGCGTATCATCGCATACGGCGCTGGACCCATGTGCGATGTGCCCCCACATCGCTGACCAGCCCGTGCATACGGGCTGGAAAACCGTATGCGATGAGCTTTTTTACCCGTGTGCGATGAGCTTTTCTGTGGTAGTGCATGTTTAATCATATGGTTGTGCTATTATTGTCATCAACCATATCTTGTTCCCAGTTGCACATCTATCCCTATCCCGCATATGGATTAACTTGAGTCATTTGACATGCAAATTCTATCCCATAAATCTATCCTTTTTCCAGAATGATCTGATCCGGAAGACCATCTTTTGAGTACATGTACTCTATCTGGTTGAGATATATAATCTCACACCTTCCTAGTTGTCTTTCGACAATCCTATCCCTTCGCCTTTGCCCTTTGACACCTATCTAACCTTGCTAGCCCTATTCTTCTAGTTTTTCCATTTGATATTTAATTTGGATTTATATTTATTTGCCTTGCACTTTATTGCTGTTGCGACGAATAGGAAGTAGCGAAGTTGGGTAAGGCCAAGTTCCTGCAGAAGAAGACCAACTCATCAACGAAGGCATGCCACCTTTTCTTGATCATATTTGATCCTATATTTTTGAAGTCATTATATTTTGTTATTTACAAACATGCATGCTGTTTTTAATCCAGTAGTTAGCGTGTCGATTGACACACCTTTACCCTGTCCGCTTGTCGCTATTTTTACTTGATACCCTGAGTAGATTAATAGGTTTTATTCTGAATAGAGTAGAGATATGCTTAGCCATGCTTAATTACATCTTTAGGTTGTTTTGACTTGCCTCTACGGAGGAATGAATACCGGATCAATGATCCTTGTTGAAACTTGTTGAGCTCGCTGAGCTAGGGCTGGATGCCTGATGATTTCCCCCTCTCTCTATTCCTTCTATTCTACTCTGGGTGAAACTTACCATCTAATATGGTGCGGGTGACAGCTGGATCATGTGATGAAGGAGCATATGGTTGCCTACCTACAGAAGGCCGGTTTAAAGGAACCATTGGTCGTCCGTACCGCATAAGGCCGAAGTCTTGGATTTGAGATTTGTGAAAACAGTACAACCACATGCTATATGGGCAGTGGCTTGGTCAAGTAGGTTAGTCAGCCTTTGGTGCCGATGTTGCCATACCGCAGAAGGGGTGGACGTAGCTACGAGGACCCTCGACACAGATGGGGGATCGGAGTGCGGGGATGTACTCTCGACTCCGAGCCAGACCCGGTGGGCATGTCACACCTTAGGGGGATCTAGCTAAAAGACCTCGTCACGGTCACCTTGCCGACACACCGATGGGCGTGTGTACAAGCCTGCGTAGCTTGGCATAAGGGGATGATCGTGTCATGTGGGTAAAGTGTACGAACTCTGCAGAGTTAAAACTAATCGATTAGCCGTATCCACGGTCATGGATGGCACAATGATCTTTCTTGATGAAAAGGACCTGTCTTTCTCCCCGTTGCTAAGTCCCTCTACCCCAGTTCTGGTAATGTGAAAAGGTGATTGGAACCTATGGATGAGCTAAGGCAGGAGTTCCTTGCTCGAATATGTTGGTCGTGGACCACACCTGTTGAAAAACACCCCTGATAATAAAAATTAGTTTTCATCAAAATGATGCCTTTGAATCTACCGTAATATTTCAACTAAAACTGCTTTTCTGCAAATGAACCATAAAGCCTTCCTTTGGAGCCTTGCATGTAGTATGATCGGACCATCTGCCGCCAGGTGGCTTGCTGAGTACGTGAAGTACTCATCGAGCATGTTGTTTGTTGGACGTGTTCAGATATCTATGAGGACGATGAAGACTATGAGGTATCTTCTACGTCAATGCTGAGGTTTAGGTCACGTGGCCTCCGTCGACAGCCTGTGGTTGAGATGGAGACATCTACGCTTTATTTTCCGCTGTGTTTCTAAATGGTAAGGGACATAAGTCCTAGTTACTTTATTTAGTCATATCGCTGCTATAACTCAATTGTTTATGTTTCTAAAATGTTTCGTGATGTGTGCAGTGATATCAATTCGCCTGTGTTCATCAGCTTGATCCTGGACTGATGAGGAGATACACAGGGAGGGTCTGGAAGTTAAGTCTGGATCCTCACACGTCTTTCCTAGTATTTGTGCAACATGAGCTTCTAGTCTTGCTAGGAACAATCTGGTATTAGCTCATTTCTTGGTTGCACAAATCACATTATCCTTGTGTGTGAGTTGTCTTGTGCTTCACTTATATCCTTTGAGATCAACTCTTATTGCATTGTTTTATTGTGGATTACTACTAATCTTTGCAATATCTCATTATTTCATTTGCTTAGTGTGTTGTGCTAACCCTTTCCGAGATCCACTAAAAGCTTTGATTGAGTTAGTACTTTGGGACTTGGAACTTCTTCAACCTACTCTTGAGGGTGACCTTTACCCTCCACGGCTCTTCGACCCTTCAATCCCAGGAGGCAAGGACTATTGAGGTGAGTGAGGTGTGAGAGTTCTAGTTTCCACATATTCCACCTATATTTGTGCTTTGCTAATCATGTCTAGGGAAGGATCACATGGAGCTAGTGGCAATGAAGATTGTGTGACTCGAGGGCAACACTTGGTCCTCCAATGGAGCCTCTTCGACACCGTGGGCAATTTGAGGCACGACATGACTCGACAAATGGAAGCTATGAAGACAAGCGTTGTGCAGGAAGTTGTTCAAGCACTTCGAGGCCGAGTTCCAGAAGCAGAGATTGTTTGAAGAAGAACCTCTCGATGAGACCGATGCTGAGATGGCGGCACGGCGTGCTCAAGCTCGAGGAACCGCAAGACACCGAGCATCCTCTCACTTCATCAAGAGCCCGAGCTCCAACTCATGGGCCACACAATCAAGGGCGATCAAGGGAGCCACCAAGGGCGTGATGAGAATGAAGGAAGTGCATCAGAAGGTGGTTCAAGCTTTCATCAACCCAGTGAACCGAGACATCAAAAGACGTCCAGATAGAGACCCAGGGTTCCGAAGATGGAATTACCATGATGAAGGTACAAAACCATCAGCAGAGGGGTCAGCAAGGAGATGGGGAGGAAAAGTTTTGGCAAGCTCAAGTTCACAATGCCCAAGTTCTCCGGTGATGCCATTGATCCCGAAGAGTACCTCACATGGGAGCTCAAAGTGAACAAGGTCTTTCAGATGCACAATTACTCCGAAGAGAAGAAGGTTGCCATGGCCTCCTTTGAGTTCGATGGATATGCACTCATTTGGTGGGAACAAGTGCAAAATCAACGAGGCGACCATGGGGAACCACCTGTCATGTCCTGGACAGAGATGAAGAGAGAAATGCGGGCCCGTTTTGTGCCCAAGTACTACAAGCGAGATCTCTTCAAGAAACTTCAAGATCTCAAACAAGGCAGTCGGACAGTTGAAGAATACTTCAAGGAAATGGAGACCGCCTTGATCCGAGCTAATGTCCAAGAGACTGAAGAGCAAACAATGGCACGTTTCTTGGCCGGATTGAACCACCCAATAAAGCGCATCGCCGACTATCAACCCTACAACACAGTTGTGGAGTTAGTGCATCAAGCTATCAAGGCAGAGCGCCAGGTGCAAGAGGATGCTCGCTACTCCAAATCATCGGCATATACCTCACGCCCCACTCCCTACATCTCGCGCCCCACGGTGGTTGCTCCTCGCCCCACTCCGAGTGCAAAGTTTGCTCCAAGGGCTACATCAACCAAGACAGAAAGTCATGTGGGAGGTGGAAGTACAAGCGTGCACCAATGGTCAAACACAAGCCGTCCTACCACCTCTTCCTCAAAGGATGCACCGGCTCGAAGCAATGCTTCTTCAATGGCTTCCACGGGCAAGACTCGTGACATCATATGCTTCAAGTGTCAAGGGCGTGGTCACATGCAAAAGAGTGCCCCAATGCACGTGTTATGTTGATCACCGAAGAAGGCGAGTATGAGTCTGCAAGCGAAGGCGAGATTGATGCCATCCATGAAGTAGCAAGGCTTGAGCAAGAAGGAGAATATGAAGATGGACAAGAGTGAATCTATTGTGAGACCGAGGCGGGACCATCCCTCGTCGTCACCAAGAAGATCCTCACTGTCCAACTTCAAGATGAGCCTGAGCAACGGTGCAACCTCTTCCAAACCAAGGCGCAATCGACGGCAAAACTCATCAAGGTCATAATCGATGGAGAGTTGTCACAACTTGGCAAGTCAAGAGCTATGTTCCAAGCTAAACTTGAAGTACAAGAAGCATCCATGTCCCTACCATGTGCAATGGTTGAGCGATAGTGGCACCGTCAAGATACAACACATAGTGCAAGTCTCCTTCAAGATTGGAGCCTATCAAGACACGGTGGAGTGTGATGTGGTACCCGATGACGAGTGTGCCACCTCCTTTTGGGCCGCCCGTGGCAATACGACCGAGGCGGCACGCCACGACGGTCATACCAACGAATACATCTTTCGGTGGCACCATAAGGAGTATGTGCTTCGCCCCATGACGCCAAGCCAAATCATCGCCGACAATGCTCAAAAGTTGGCAAGGCTTCAAGAAGAAAAGGAGAGGAAGTGAGCGAGAGAGCACAACCTTGAGTGATTTCCACAAATCGGTGAGTGAGTGCCACAAGCCCAAAATGAGAGAAAAGAGCAAGGAAGAGAGTAGAGGCTTAGTGATGCTAGCCACCAAATCTGAGATGAGAGGAGTGAGGAGTGACCCACCTACACTACACTTTGTACTTGTGTACAAAGATGTAGTTGCTTTGACTAATGATTCACCCCCACTTCCTCTAGCTATGTCTCGTGTTTTGCAGGAGTTCGAGGATGTCTTCCCCGATGAGATCCCGGCGGGGCTTCCACCCATTCGAGGCATCGAGCACCGCATCGACCTCATTCCCGGGAGCGCCACTTCCCAACCAGCCACCTTACCGCGCCAACCCCGAGGAGACCAAGGAAATTCAACGTCAAGTACAGTAGCTACTTGACAAAGGGGTATGTTCGTGAAAGCTTAAGCCCTTGCGCCGTCCCTGTTATTCTTGTCCCCAAAAAGGACGGATCTTGGCGCATGTGTGTTGATTGTCGAGCCATCAATAATATCACCGTGCGTTATCGTCACCCTATTCCTAGGCTAGATGATATGCTTGATGAGCTTAGTGGTGCTACAATTTTCTCTAAAATTGACTTAAAGAGTGGCTACCACCAAATAAGAATGAATGAAGGAGATGAATGGAAAAACTGCTTTTAAAACCAAATTTGGCTTGTATGAGTGGCTTGTCATGCCTTTTGGTTTATCCAATGCTCCTAGCACTTTCATGCGCCTAATGAATCATGTCTTGCGCCAATTCATTGGTAAATTTGTGGTAGTCTACTTCGATGACATTCTCATATATAGTAGAACTTTGCATGATCATGTTACCCACATTAAGCAAGTTCTACTAGTGCTTAGGGATGAACGCTTGTTTGCTAATTTTGAGAAATGCACTTTTTGTACGGAAAAACTTGTGTTTCTAGGCTTTGTTGTTTCTACTCATGGCATAGAGGTAGATGAGTCCAAAATCGAAGCAATTAAAAATTGGCCTACCCCTATCAATGTGAGTCAAGTGCGTAGCTTCCATGGCCTAGCAAGTTTTTACCGCCGTTTTGTCAAAGACTTTAGTGCTATTGCTTCTCCTTTGAATGAATTGACTAGGAAGAATGTTCCTTTTGTGTGGGGGCAATCTCAAGAAAATACTTTTCAAGAATTAAAGAAACGCTCTAACCGAGGCACCCTTGCTTGCTTTACCGGATTTCACTAAAACCTTTGAAGTTGAATGTGATGCTAGTGGGATCGGTATAGGGGGTGTGCTCATGCAAGAGGGTAAACCGGTCGCTTACTTTAGCGAGAAATTGAATGGTGCTCAACTTAATTACCCGTGTCGCGGGGATTTCGCGGCAATACTCATTTTTAGGTAGGATTGGGGGCGCAAGAGGATGATCTGAGGGCGGTTCATACAAGCAATTTACCCAGGTTCAAGCCCTCTATGGAAGAGGCAATACCCTACTCCTGCTGAATATCTTCCTTGTCTTGTGTGAGGAGAATTACAGAAATGCAGGTTGATGTTCTTGTTCAGAGGAAGAGAAAGCTAAAAAAAACCCCGCTGTGGGTGCCCTAGCCTTGCCTTATATTGGGCCGGCAAGGCTAGGCTTTACATGTGCCGACTCGGCCAGTCAGCCGGGTTATAGTAACGGTGTACTTAATGTATGCCATAACCTTACTTAATTCTCCATGCAACGTCTACCTTAATGTCGTCGTAACGCCCAGTCTTGATGACACCTAGATGTTACTACCGAGTGGGCTTCATGCGGATGTTCGCCGAGTGGGCCTTCTGGCGTGGACCTCCATGGGACACCCTGGGCCTGATGGGCCGACTCCCTGCCCTGGGCCTATTCGGAGGAGATCCCTCCGTCAGTAGCCCCCGAGTGCTTCAGGGTCTTGATGGAGGCGTCGTCTGGAGGGCGAGCTGCGTGCCTCTGAATCGTCTGTGAAGAGACCTTGATGGACTCCCGAAATACCTGAAAAAGTTAGGTTTGAGCTAATAGCGGAAATAGTTTTGGTGATACCCGCGTTTTCCTGCTGGGGGAATCGGCTAGTGGCCCGCTGGGAGGCGTATCATGAATTCCAGGTGAATTCGACCAGTGTCTAGGCTTATCCGAGTTGATCGTTGCCAGCTTGTGCCCGTAGGGGAAACGCTTTCGAAATCGAGCCTCGGAACCGAGTCTTTGGACTTCAGCATTTGGTTCTAAGTCAGAGACCGTCTTGTGCCGCTGGGGATGCTGAGTCCGTCCTTAGCTCGGGTGTTGCCGAGTGACCTGCGAACCCGGTCGGGCCGGTCATCGACACCCGTTTGCAGAGCTGGTCTGCTTCAGAGCGGTGCGTTCGATGTGCCTCGGGATTGCCTGGTGGAGTCGGTGCAGCCTTTGTGCCACTACTCGGCGGGCCGAGTCCGACTCCAAGCTGGTTCAGCGACCGCATGCGTGGTCACCTGGTCCTGCCGAACCTGGTCAAAGCCTGCTCGCGGTCACATGAAATGTTACGACTGCAGGCAACGTCATGAGGCAGCTTTTTGTCACATCAACTGCCGCATTAAATGTGCTCAGTCGACTGGACAGGGCGCTTGGGGTGCCAGGTCGCGATGATTGTGCCTCAAGTCCCGCATGAGACGTGCGCAAGGCGGCCATTGCCGCAGTGTTTCGTGGCCACGTAGAGCACACTATCCGGCGGGCGGTTCGTCTCCCTCTCGTATAAAAGCAGGCGCTGAGGAGAGCGGTTCCCATCTGCCTCTTCGTTCTCTTCGCGCACGTCGTCATAGACCACCGGAGCCCGCTGCCGCGCATTGCTTCCATCTCTGCTTCCAAAAGCTTCCTTCTCCCACCAGCATTGACCATGTCCCACGCCGGCAAGAGCAAGAAAAGCGACGCCTCCTCCGCCTCCGCCGCCACCCTTTTCGATGGGTGGAAAAAGGGCGACTGGGTCCCGTCGGTAGTGACCGACCGGATCCTCTCGGGCTTCGCCGGTGAGGGGATGCTCCCACCTCGGGCGATTAGCAACTGGAGGGCACCGTACCGGGAGGAGAAGCCTGCCCGCATGAGCATGAACAGGTGCTGCTCATCCCATTCATCGAGCGGGGACTTGTCGCTGCCCCCTCACGACTTCGTGCGTGGGCTGCTCTTCTTCTACAGCCTCCAACTCCATCATCTGAATCCCAATGGCATTCTACACATCACGTGTTTCATCACGCTATGTGAATGCTTTTTGGGGACTCAGCCCCATCGGGGGCTGTGGAAAAAGATTTTCATGGTGAAGGCACAGCCGATCAAGACCGGCGAGCGCCTATCCATCTGCGGGGGAGCCGGCATTTAAGTCAAAGCTGGCACCAAATATTTCAAGCTGCAACTCCCGGACACCGTGCGGAAGTGGCAAGACGGGTGGTTCTACTGCCCCGACAAGTGCACGCCGAGTGCCCAGGAGGGGCTCCCCAAGTATGTCGAGGGTCCCCCCGTGTGGCAGAAGTGCTGGAGCGCCAAGCCGTCCAGCACGGAGATGTCCGAGGTCGACCGACTTCTGAGGAGGATCCAGAGGCTCCAGGAGAACGGGCTCACTGGCGTCGACCTCATCATCACCTGGTTGAGTCGGGGGATTCAACCACTTCAGGCTAGGGCGCACCCGATGTGGGAGTACTCGGGTGCTTCCGACTCGACCAGGGTATCGGCCGAAGGGCTCTCGGATCAACTCTTCATAGAGCTCCTGAAGAGTTTGACCAAGGAGCGCTCTGGCCTCAATAGGGCGCCGCATGTGGTGCCCTTTTCTGCCGCCAATCCTCTGCCCACCGTAAGTCTTTTGCCTTTCGAGTTCATTCCTTCATATTTTTGTCTCGGGTTCTCTTCTGAATCTGAGTCCTTTTTGTCACAGACCTTGTTGGGCTTGAACTCCATGCCGCCCCTCCCCGAGCAAAATTCGGCTCCGGGAGTCCTGGACGACGTGGAGGTCGACGAAGATGCCCCTGAGGGCGGGGACTTGGAGAAAGGCCAAGACCCAGCGGACTCAGGCGACGAGGTCCCGGAGGTCGAGCCCTCGACCTCTCTAGCTCCGAAGCGGAGGCGGGCGGACGACGCTTCCGGCTCCGGAGCCTCGCAGGCGTCAGCGGAGACGGCGCAGGCGGAGTCGGCTTCCAAGCGAGCGCGGGCTGAAACCGCCAACCCCGCGGTGCAGGTTGCTGTCCGCGCTTGTACACCGGCTACCACCCAGTCGGCGCCTTCTACCTCCGGGGTTCCGTCCGCCCCGGGAAGACCGAAGAAGAAACCGTGGTGAAAGTGATTCCCACGACCACCAGGTACGTCACTTTTTGGAAGAACCGTTGTTACTTTTTGGAAGAAACCGTGGTGAAAGTGATTTCGCCTTCTGGTTGAATGTAATGCTGAAGTCGGTGTGGGACTTTTGCCATCGCAGCGTCTAGAGGAAGCTCTCCAACAAAGGTGACCTCCAGCCCGGCGCAGCCATGGGGCCGACTCCCGTTCAACAGACGGAGTCGGTTCTCCCAGCTCCGACTGTGGTTGCGCCCACCGCACAACCGCCCGCTGCACCCATGGGGCCGACTCCCGTTCAACAATCAGAGTCGGTCGCGGTGCCAGAGTCAGATGCGGGAGCGGGGCCTGCCTTGGCCCTGACTAATGACCCGCAGCCCCCGCCAACTCCAACAAGTGGGCCGTCCTTGGAGTCGAACACCAAAAAGGGGGAG